>OX451737.1:95602081-96145974 GCA_948472305.1 Vicia faba | reverse complement strand
TTGATTTTGTTTATATTGTAATTGATTCAATTGTTGATTGTAGATTTCGGATTTGATTGAGTGTTTCTCGATTTAGACTGTAATTTTGGAGATTTGATTTACTGTAAATTATTTTTCATTGAGTTATAGATTGATATTTGATTATGGGCTTTGTGTTGCTGTACATTTTTTAATTTGGGCTTTTGTTCTGCTATTCAAGGATTTGGTTTAATTTTAGTTTTGGAGATTTGATCTTGTATTATAATTTGCACAGTGAGTGTTTATTGCAGAAAACATGCATTAATTATTGATTTAATTAGAATAGTAGCAGTTTATTAGCACGTTAGGCCTGCGCGTTATTATTTACTTCTCTTAGCCCAACAACATTATTATTTTTATTTACAGCAATGTATCCTTTTATACTACTAGCCCAAATGGCCCTTTTACAGAAACAACAAGAACTTTAATAGTAAAGATGATATTTAACAAAACAAGTTAAAAAATCAAGTTTAACATTAGTGAAAAAAATGTGCTACGTTTTCTTTTAAAAAATATTTTATTTATTTATTTATTTAAAATAATAATGATAAATAATTATTTTTAATAACTTTTTTTCCAAAAATATCAGATGGACCAACTAAATAAAACCCAATGGGCTTGGTTAATTAGATAAGCACACCCGTCTCTTAAATTATTCAACTCCCAAGAAAAATGGTCTAAACGAAACAGGTTTTCAAATTCACCCCACCTTTTGTTGTTCAAGATTAAAACAGAAATGGGCTAAATGAAATCTGATGGGCTTCTAATTTAAAATTTCACCTCTTCTTTTAACCAAAACACTTAAATGGTCTTTATATCCACTTTCTCTTCTTACTAACAACAATAAATCTTATATGGATTAACCAATTAAGGACTTAATAATTATTATTATTTTTGAAATAATTTTCTACTTTTGAATCGCAAGGCCATGGGCCAACATGCTTTGCAAATGGATTTATGAGTCTTTCTAATTTAGAAATCCCCACTCTCCTGAATTTGAAATACACCCCGAGTTGACTTGGATTTAAGGACGAACCATCAGATATTGCTGAACCATCCTTAATTAAACATTTCTTCTATTTTAAATTTTGGAAACATAATCGCAATGGTATGGAAAATTTGGGGTACGACAGTTGCCCCTATTCAAATATCTTCCAATCAAATAGCTTGAGAATACACGAGTCTTGCGCATTTTGATTGGGATTTTATTTAATACTTGGAATACCCTAAAATTTATCTAACAAGCATAAGGTTATGCTGATATAGCATACCCTTACGAGTCTTGAGGAAGTAGGCAAAGTTAATGATATATCGCTTACCAGGATGTGATGACGAGGCAGATGGTTTTGAGCTTGAGAGAATAATGTTGTATGTCTTGGTTTTCTTTTGCTTATTCATCCCTTTGGAGGATGAATAAAACAACAATAGATGATGCATGGCTGCTTGGAGACTGAGGCCATGGGTTATGTTCGTGAATCGCTGCATGACGTCATAGGCGATAAGCTTGATTTTGTATTTTCGAGCATCACTGCATGAAGTCTGAGGCGATGATTTGTGTTGCAGAACAAAGAAACACATTGCTGCATGAAGTCTTAGGCAATGGGTTAGGTTCACAAATCAATGCGTAAAGTTTGAGGCGATAGGCTAGATTTTGGTTTTCCAGCATCGCTGCACGAAGTCTGAGGCGATGTTGTATGTTACAGAATAAAGAAACACATTGTTGCACGATGTCTTAGGAAATGGTCTTTATTACGGAACGAGGAACCACACTGTTGCACGATGTCTTAGGCAGTGGGTTAGGTTCGCGAATCGCTGCATGTCGTCTTATGTGATAAGCTAGATTTAATTTTCCGAACATCGCTGCATGTTATCTTAGGCGATGGTCGGTGTTACAAAATAAAGAAACACATTGTTGCACGACGTCTAAGGCAATGGTATTTATTATGGAACATGGAACTGTGTTGTTGTATGATGTCTTAGGTAGTGGTTGGAGTTATGGGATAAAGATACACATTGTTGCACGACGTCTTAGGAAATGGTCTTTATTACGGAATAAGGAACCGCACTGCTACACGATGTCTTAGGCAGTGGGTTACGCTCGCGAATCACTGCGTGTTATCTTAGGTGATAGGCTAAACTCTGGTTTTAGAACATTGTTGCATTTCGTCTTAGGCGATGGTCTATGTTGTGGAATAAAGAAGCACATTGCTGCACAACGTCTTAGGAAATGGTCAATATTATCGAACAAGGAACTGCACTGCTGCATAATGTATTAGGTAGTGGGTTAAGTAGCATTGATGCCGCAGGTCTTAGGCAATGAACTCGTTTTTGGTTTTTGAACATTGGTTCATGTTGTCTTAGGAGATGATCTGTGTTACGAAATAAAGAAGCACATTGTTGCACGACATCTTAGGCAATGGTCTATATTACCGAACAAGGAACCGCACTGCTGCATGATGTCTTAGGAAGTGGGTTAGATGAGGAGAATACATTGTTGCGTGGAGTCTTAGGAAACGTACCGAGCTTCACACATTACTACATGGAGACTTAGGTAATGAACTGAACACATCACTGCAGGGAGACTTAGGTGATAGGATGAACGCGTCACGGCATGAGACTTAGGTAATGGGTTGAATCGTAGAAGAAATGTTTTGATGATTGACCCTTATATAGCTAAATCGAGGGCGATATTTTTTCTTTGTTGTATGACACATGCGTATGATGTCTGACATTGAGTTGGAACCCTTAAGTGTGTGTGTGTGTTGAATGTCTGTATGTATGATGTATAGGATATGTATGCTTTGGATATGCAAAATGTATGATATTTGACCCTGAGTATATGTGTGTTGAATGTATGCAAAAATGTATAGTGTATGTGTGCTTTGGATATGAAAAATATGTGTATGAAATGTGCGTAAAATGCATGTATGCCTTGAAATGTTATGAAGAATGTTTCTAGCATTCTCTCCTGTAAACCATTGCTTTTGAATTACCAATTCCCTGGCGTTGTACGTTACATTGTTGTAGCGTTGTTGAATTTTATTTGAATGCTGTGAAAGGCGTTAGCACGATTTTGAGCATTGGTTTTGTGGATTTTGTAAGCGCGGGCGTAGACGTAGACGTATGTATTGGCATATGTGTAGATGCAGGCGCAGGTGTAGATGTATGTATTGGACGCAGACTTTTTGTGTTGTGAGCATAGACATAGGCGTGTACATGTGTATAAACTCTTGTGTTGCAAGTGCGGGCGTAGGCGTAGAAGTGCGTATGGACTTAGATGTGGATTTTCTTTCGATATTTTCTATCCAAGACGCTTTTTCGATGTTTTGTCAAATTCTTTTGTTTATTACTTCCCCCGAAGTGATTTCAAGATGATATTCACAAGCAATAATCGTAATATTTCGTAAACAAGTATGAGAAAAGAAAAACATAATTTGAAAGATGTAAAGAAAGCAAATATTTTATTGATATGCCTCTGAATAGGCGAGAGTACAAGATACAATTCCTAGAAAGAGGTAATTACAGAAAATTTTAAAACTGTAAATGGCAATGAAAAATGATAATTGCAGCTACTGTTCCCCAATATCCTTTTAATATCTCATGTCTCTTTTGCTTCTGAGTCGTATGATTTAGATTTGTCTCTCCCTTCGTGGTTCATAGTCGCAGTTCTTAGATCGCAGTCTTTTTGTTCTTTATTTCTTTGTATGAAATATCTAATTTTTGCCTAGATTGCCCTTTCGGGTTTTCAATCCACCGGGGTGATTTTTTTTTGTTTATATGCCCCTAATTTTTTCCTAGATCGCCCTTTAGGGTTTTTGATCCACCGGGATGCTCCTTTTTGCCTAAGTCGCCCGTTTAGGATTCGAGCTTAGCGAGCTTTTTATACATAGTATTTTTTTAGTGTGTCTAAGTTTGTCAGACGCGGTAGTTCATCCCCATCCATTACTGTGAGGATGAGACCACCACCGGAGAATGCAGTTTTAACTACATATAGACCTTTGTAGTTGGGTGTCCATTTACCACGTTAATTGAGGCAAGGTAGCAAAATATTCTTGAGTACTAGACCATGTTGTGGTTCATCTTGTGCAGTACACCATTACTCTGGAAGAATTCCGAATTTCTGTAGAGTTAGTTTGTCGATGCTAGAAGCATTTTTTGGATGTTCTTGTTTTTCAGGGTACATCTTGATGTCGTAAAACCAAGGCTTGTCATATGATCTTTCTTTGATATCAAGACAGTTTGCAGGCTCTTGATTGTAATAAGTGGTTCGTGGTTTGACCAAGTTACTTTGCACATAGCTGATATAGTTGCCAGAGCGTCTACCATTTGATTTCCTTCTCGTGGGATATGACTGGAAGTGATCTATGTAAATTCCATGACCAAACTTAAAACATGATCCCGATATGGAATCAATTTTGGGTGGTTAGTATCCCATTCACTGTTGACTTGGTATATGACTAATGTGGAGTCCCCAAATACTTCGAGGTGCTTTATTCTCAGATCAATGGCAGCTTCTAATCCTAGTATACAGGCTTTGTACTCGGCGATGTTGTTGGTGCAGTCGAAACACAACCTTGCAGTATAGGGCTTATGATAATTCTTTGGAGAAGTCAAAATTTCCCCTATACCGTTCCTCGGTGCATTTGAAGCCCCGTCGAACATAAGTGTCGAACGTGCCCCTGGCTCGGGTCATTCGTCAGGTCTTGGTATTTCGTAGTCACTTATTTTTTCCTAACTGGTGAACAACCTTCTTTGAGAGGTGGTTTGTACACCACAATGTCTGTATCTAACCTTAGCATGTTTCTGTAGGACCAAGAAGATATATGCAATGATTTAATCAGCCTTTATTTGACGCTCTTCTCTAGCATTTCCCCTAGTTTGATTTCTTTCGGATCTTCCCATGTGCAAGATTAATGGTCTTAATAGACTCTTAATGAGGTTGTATGCTGTCAGCCTTTCGTTCTATTTCCCTTACCACTTCTCTTGAAAGTTCAAGGTCTTCATCATCTTCCTCTTTAGCTTGGTTGATAGGAGCATCAAAATTATATCGGGTCGTAGCAGTAGCATTATCGGTGGTTTTGGGCATGGATCTGCACCTTTATTATGTTTTGGTGTAGATTTTAGTATATGAACTTTGAAAATGCATATGCAGAGAAAGTATTTCCATTTTTAAATTTAAGAGATAAATGCAAAATAAAGACAAGGATCTTAATTGAAAACCAAAAACATAACTTTTATTAATTGTAAATATTATTTGAAACAAAACGGGGGAACCCTTACAAGCAACCCCTATGCTTCGGGCTTGACATAGGTTCTTTCAAAAACAAGAAAAATTATTTAGGAAAGAAAAAAGATCTCGGGAATCTCCACGGTAGTCCATCTTTTGAGTTCTTCTCCTGGGGCGCATTCTCTAATGAAGTAAGTCTCCTTTTTGTTGTTGACTTTGTTGGATATCATCACCACATGTCCGTCATGCTTTGTTCCCTTGTTGACCAGGGTCTCTTGGATTGGATGAAACCATGCTTTACCCTTGAGAGTAGCTACATATTTTTCTTCAGGGTATGGTCTGAATTGGACTATCCCCTGGTCCACTAGCTTTTGTAGCGTTCTTTCAAAGGCTTCATTATGTTCCAACAAAAACCCACATTCCAATAGATATTCCTTCAATAAGTTTATCGGGTTTTTGCTTGTTTGATTGCCCCATAGTTAGTGACTACTTCAATCGAATTTATTGCCGGCCCACCATGTGGAGGAATGGGGTTTGATTTGATGTTAGGCTTCGCAAACATGATGTCTTGCGATTCTAACAAGTCCTAAACTTTATGCTTGAATGCCCAACATTGCTCTATGGTGTGTCCCGGAGAGTTATCATGGTATTCGCATATGGCGTCAGCATTGTACCTTCGTGGGAGTGGCTCGACGGAAGGAACTAGAGGCTTGATTTCCACCAAGGTTGCCTTAATCAAGTGTTATAATAACTGGCTAGGTGGCATGAGGAGTGGATCAAAAATTCTTTGGTGGCCTTCTGCCTTGCTATTGTCCTTGCGGGGTCATCTATGGTTGTGGTACCCTTGTTGTGAGGCTATTGAATTAATTTCTCCCTCCTTTCTTTTCGGGAAGGTTGAAGCAGGCCTTTTTGAATTTTATGGGGTACTAGATGGTCCTCCCGGTATTTTCCCACTCTTTATTTCGGTCTCAATTTTTTCTCTGATAGTCACTAGATCTGAGAACCCCGAAGAATACTTCCAACCATCTTCTCATAATACAGCCCTTGCAAAGTTCCCATAAACATGTTTACTAATTCTTTTTCTAATAGTGGTGGTTGCACGCGGGATGCCATATCCCTCCATCTATGAGCATACTCTTTGAATGACTCTTCTTTCTTCTGGGACAGATTTTGGAGTTGCATGCGGGTAGGCCCCATGTCCAAGTTATATTTATAATGCTTTAAGAAAGCATTAGCAAGATCTGCCCATATTCGAATATGTGTTCGCTCCAATTTCATATATCAGTGTAAAGATGCCCCGCTTAAGCTATCATGAAAACAGTGCATCATCAGCTTCTGATCGTGGGCATGGGCATGCATCTTCCTGCAATACATGCGCAAATGATTTCTTGGACAATTTATCCCCTTGTATTTTCCAAAATTAGCTACTTTAAACTTCGACGGAATTACCACATCAGGGACTAGGCCCATTTCGAGAGCGTCTACTTCGAAAGCATCAAAACCCTCTATAACTTTTAACCTTTCCTCCAGAGATTTTTACTGATTCATTACTAGTGGATTATCAACAACATGAGTACTAGTCGTCTTTAAGGGTGCCTGGTGGGAATCCTCTAGGTCGTGGTCTTTGTATTGCAAGTCCAAGTAGTTGTCTGCATTATTGGTAGGAATTTGTAGGGTATGTGATGCCCCTGCTTTTGGTGGTGGTAGGACAAACCCTTCAGTTTCAGCTTCTCTGTTCTCTTGCTGTTCCATGACGGACTTTTGGGGTCCTGCTTCCGGCTCTTTTCTTAGTTGTTGATTGTTTGATGCACTAATGGTTTGGGCTACTTCTTAGAAAGCTAATATGGGAATTTGATCCTGTCTATCAATGATGTTCTTCAGAGCTAAAATAACTTGACTCAGATCTCCCTTCATTGAAGTTACATCACCATTTACTTGGTCGAGGTCCTCTTTGAATACAACCTGAGTTTCCTCGATTTTCTCCATTGCTTTTTGTTAGTAGGCCCTTGTTTGATATGGAGGCCAAGGAGGTGGAGATCTTCTTTTACCAATGGTTTACTGGAGATATTTTTCTTATAAAAAGATGAGTTTTGATATGATATGCAGGTGTTTATGAATGCATGCATGTGAATGAGTATGTATGAATATGAGCGGGGTTAAGTGTCTTATTCACTTGGGTATATATTTATTTTTCACTTCTTTTTTTTATTCGGTGATCAGCTTAAAAATATATACGCAAACGAGATGTGGAAACAAAATGCCTTTATTAAAGGTAACATAATTCAGATATTGAAAAATATTATAATCTTAAACCAAAACTTTATTTGCGTGAAATCAAGCAAAGGGAAATAAGTCTTCTACGTGCGCTTGTGAAACGGAGCTTGAGAAACCATCCACTAATTTCTCGACAAGGCTTGAGAAAGTCTTCATCATATTATTTCCCTTTTGTGGCTTTGATTTTAGACATGTTTGGCGCATTATCGTGGACAAGTTGTTTCCTTTGGTATCCATTTTTAAAGACAGTCACTGAGATCTTGATTTTATCATTATTTTTTGTACCCTGTGAATAAGACAAAGAAACGGGTGACGAACATATGAAATGTATGATGAATATATGAAATGTATGAATGCATAGCTGTAGGGTTGAGTGACGGGGTTTTTATGATGGGTACCCTTAGAAGGTAGACTCTTAATTTTAACCTACGGTTAATCTATCCTCCCAAAAGGTGGCTTCCTTAAGGGTATCATGAATAACACCAGAGGGAAAAGGCACAAGGGCCTCCCTTAGGTGGAGCCTCTTTATGGACCGAGACTTTCGTCTCAAAGTCGTGAAAGGTCTCATCATGATGTTTTAGGTTAAGGTCGTTACAAAGAGTCATGGGTGGCCTTCCAAAGTCCTACTCGTCAAGAGGGTATCTCTCGATATGTATTCCTTTTTCGTATGTTCACCGACTCTAGGAGAAGTCGTCACATAAACTCGCAGGGATGATGTATCCCCTAAGCTAATAGACGAACCTTCTTTCTAAGGGTTTATTTGAGAATATTTTTGAGATAGAAATTCCCGCCACGTTGTAAATATATAGTGATAAGAGAGACAATAATTAAATAAATGCAATAAAATAGATAAATGAAATAAATAAGTAAATAAAGCAAATAAAAAACCCAAATTAAAACGTAAAACTTAAGGTTGAGGTCCCCAGCAGAGTCGCCAGCTGTTGCGACTGGTTTTTAAATCAATTGTCGCCACTATTAGTTTTTATCCTAGGGAAGGGAATCTAAAAGGAAACCCTAATTCGCAAACAAATATTATAGGTTTCGGACTTATTAGACGAAAGGAAGGTGTTAGGCACCTTTCATCTACCTTGTTCACAAGGATACCAGTTTTAGGTTTAGGTTTCGGGTTAAACATGAATTTAAATTTTAATTAGGGGAAAGAGTTTTAATTTTTAATAGGAGAACTCGCCACGATTTTTGATCATATGCCTATGTATCCTCTTATGAGGAATCGGAGTCCCAAATCGTAGTTCGCATGGGATTGGTGTTTTTTAGGGGTTGCAAATGTATTTTGAATCACCTCGCATTTTGACCGATTATAGTGATTGTGGAGATTTTGGCTAAATGCGCGATTAGTCGAAATCCGTTTAAAACCCTTTTGCAAAAAATAGTTGACTAGATTAATTTGTTGCGAAAAATAGTTTGTTGTTTTATTGAGTATTTTTTATAATATTAATCGTGAAATTCTTGATAAATGCATGAGTAAAAATATTTTAATGCAAATATACAAGAAAATAATATATGCGTTTTGAATAAAAATCATTACATGATAATAATAATAATAATTATAATATAAGAATAAAAATATAATGAAAATAAATAAAAAGTATAATTTAAAAGAAATAATAAAAAAGTATAATAGAAAATAGAAAAATTTAATTAATCCAGGGAGGGGTGTGTCATTAGTTATTAAGTAAATCAGGGGGTGCTAAAGTAGTGTTAAGTTGGCCCAAGTATGGATTCAGGACAGGGGGTGTAAACTGTTTAATGTTTTGGTAATCCTGGCGAGTGAGGGTGTTAAAAGGAAATGGGCTTGGCCCATTAGCCAATGCAAAGGGGCCGATCTGATTGGGTGTTGCGAGGGAGTATGTTAGTTAACGTGTGACTTGTCCTAATGGCCGTCAGATCAGAATCGATCAGATAAGAATGAGGGAGTATGCTAAGTATTATAGGCGCGGCGCATAGGATAGCAACGGATCACATTACATTCTTTTAATTCATTTTTATTGTTTTTGTTTCTTTACAACAAATCACCTTCCTCTCTCTTTCTCTCTCTCTCTCTCTCTCTCTCTCGTGACCCTTTCACTCTCTCACTAAACACAAACCCCTTTCTTCTTCTTTTTAACCCTAACTCTTCATCCCTAACCCTATTTCATTACCCTCACTGAGTAAATCAGGGGGTGCTAAAGTAGTCCTAAACTGGCCCAATTATGGATTCAGGACAAGGGGTGTAAACTGTTTAATGTTTTAGCAATCCAGGCTAGTGGGGTGTGTTAAAAGGAAATAGGCTTGGCCCATTAGACAATGCAAAGGGGCCGATCTAATTGGGTGTTGCAAGGGAGTATGTTAGTTAATGTGTGACTTGACCTAATGGTCATCAGATCAGAATCTATCAGATAAGAATAAGGGAGTATGTTAAGTATTATAGGCACGGTGCATAGGACAGCAACAGATCACATTACTTTCTTTTAATTCATTTTTATTGTTTTTGTTTCTTTACAACAAATCACCTTCCTCTCTCTCTTGTGACCCTTTCACTCTCTCACTAAACACAAACCACTTTCTTCTTCTTCTTAACCCTAACTCTTCATCCCGAACCCTATTTCATTACCCTCACTGCGGAGGCGGCTCCCCTAAACAAACCCCTACCCAACAATCCAAAAAGAAAATGAAAAGCTAAGTATTACCCCTTGCGCGTTTCTAGCTTCTTCATTCTTCAAGTGTCCAATCCACTGACCCTCCTTCTTCTTTGATTTCAAAGGTTGTTGGTGTTGGTTGAAGATGGAAGTGATGGTGAAAAGAGTTTGAAAACGATGGTGTACGGCGGCAACTGGGCTAGCGATTAGGGTTTCGGATGTAGAAACCCCAAACACACCAACCTTTTTCTTAAATGGTCCTCGGTTCTTCGAGTTCGTCCGCTTCGATCTCCTCTATATTCTTCTTCTGTCTTCAATATTTTTTCTTTTGTTCTGTTAATTTTGAGTAGTATTTATAGGATTTTGATTTAGGGCTTGAATCAATTTGCTGCTACAAAATTAGATAGCACAGATTTAGGGATTAGGGATTGTTGTTAATTGATTCTGTTTATTTTGTAATTAATTCAATTGTTGATTGTAAATTTCGGATTTGATTGAGTGTTTTGGGATTTAGACTGTAATTTTGGAGATTTGATTTACCGTAAATTAATTTTCATTGACTTATAGATTGATATTTGATTCTGGGATTTTTGTTGTTGTACATTTTCTAATTTGGGCTTTTGTTCTGTTGTTCAAGGATTTGGTTTAATTTTAGTTTTGGAGATTTGATCTTGTATTGTAATTTGCACAGTTAGTGTTTGTTGCAGAAAACATGCATTAATTATTGATTTAATTTGAATAGTAGCAGTTTATTATCACCTTGGGCCTGCGCGTTATCTTACTTCACTTAGCCCAACAACATTATTATTTTTATTTATAACAACGTATCCTTTTATACTACTGGCCCAAATGGCCCTTTTGCGGAAACAACAAGAACTTTAATAATAAAGATGATATTTAACAAAACAAGTTTAAAAACTAGGTTTAATAGTAGTGAAAAAAATGTGCTACGTTTTCTTTTAAAAAATATATTATTTATTTATTTATTTATTTAAAATAATAATAATAAACAACTTTTTTTAATAACTTTTTTCCCCAAAATATCAGATGGGCCAACTAAAAAAATTCAACGGGCTTGGTTAATTTGATAAACACACCCCTCTCTTAACTTATTCAACCCTCAAGAGTAATGGGCCAAACAAAACAGGTTTTCAAATTCACCCCACCTTTTGTTGTTCAACATTAAAACAGGAATGGGCTAAATGAAATCTGATGGCTTCTAATTTAAAATTTCACCTCTTCTTTTAACTAAAACACTTAAATGGTCTTTATATCCACCTTCTCTTCTTACTAACAACAACAAATCTTATATGGATTAAATCAATTAAGGACTTAATAATTATTTATTTATTTTAAATAATTTTCTACTTTTGAGTCGCGTGGGCCATGGTCCAACATGCTTTGCGAATGGGTTTATGAGTCTTTTTGATTTAGAAAGCCCCACTCTCTTGAATTTAAAATATACCCCCGATTGACTTGGATTTAAGGATGAGCCATTAGATATTGTTGAACCATCCTTAATTAAACATTTCTTCTATTTTAAATCTTGGAAATATAATCGCAAAGGTAGGGCAATTTTGGGGTACGAAAGTTACCCCTATTGAAGTGAGGACGGATGTACAATACCCATGCAAAGCAAAAGGGAGCATCTCATGCCAATCCTTATAGATAACAACCATCTTCTGGATAATCTTCTTAATGTTTTTATTAGCAACTTTAACATTCCTATTCATCTTAGGCCTGTGAGGAGACGAGTTGTGATGGATAATCTTGAATTCTTCACAAAGTTCTGTCATCATCTTATTATTCAAGTTTGAGCTGTTATCAGTGATAATCCTACTTGGCACACCATACCGACATATAAGATTGTTCTTGATAAAGCATACTACCATCTTCTTGGTGACATTAGCATAAGAATCTTCTTCCACCCACTTGATGAAGTAGTCAATTGCCACTAAGATGAAATGATGTCCATTCGATTCCTTGGGTTTAATCATTCCAATCATATCAGTACCCCACATAGAAAAAGACCATGGGGAAGAAATAACATTGAGAAGCGTTGGAGGAACATGAATCTTGTCAGCATAAATCTGATACTTATGGCATTTCTTCGCAAGTTTGCAACAGTCAAATTCCATTGTCAGTCAATACTAACCTTCCCCAAGCATCTTCTTTGTCATTGAATGTCCATTGGCATGGGTACCAATGGAACCTTCATGAATCTCATGCTATAATATGTCCACTTCATGTTTATCCACGCATCTGAGCAAGACCATGTCATAATTTATTTTGTATATCACATCTTCATTGAGGAAAAGGCTACTTGCCAACCTTTTCAATGTCTTTCTATCTTTGTACGACGCACCGACCGGGTATTATTGAGTCTGAAGGAATTTCTTAAAATCATAATACCAAGGTTTTTCATATGACGTCCCCTCTATAGCAAAGACATGACCTAGTCTATCTAGAAGTTGAATTGTAATCTAAGGTACATCATTCCAAGCATTTAATTGGTACATAAAAGCCAAAGTGGCTAAAGCATCTGTCGTCTAATTCTCACCACTTGGAATATGATGGAATTAAACTTTATTGAAGAAAGGTAATAATCTCCTTGCATAATATTTATATGGAATCAAGCCAAGGTGACGAGTCACCCATTCTCCTTTGATCTAGTTTATTACCAAAGTTGAATCACCATATACGTCAAGAATTTTGATTCTGAGATCTATAGCCTCTTCAAGACCCATGATACAAGCTTCATACTCTGTCATGTTATTGGTATAATCAAATGTTAACCTTGCAATAAAAGGGATATGTGACCCATGGGGAGTGATAATCACGACACTAATTACTTTTCCATAAGCATTTACAGCTCTATCAAACACCATACCCAACCGGAATTCAGGACCAGGACCTTCCTCAGGAAAAGGCTCATCACAATCTTTAACTTTCAATTACATCACATCCTCATCAGAGAAGTCATTCTTAACAAACTGATAATCATCAACTGGTTGGTGAGCGAGGTATTCCGCCAACACACTGCCTTTAATAGCCTTTTGAGTACGGTATTCAATATCATATTCAGACAACAACATCTTCCAACGGGAAATTTTTCCAGTAAGATCAGGCTTTTAAAAATTTACTTAATTGGATCCATTTTTGAAATCAACCAAGTAGTGTGATTCAACATATATTTCCACAATCGCTTTGCCGCCTATGCCAAAGCACATCATGTTTTCCTAGCATAGAATACCGTGACTCACATTCAGTGAACTTCTTGCTCAAATAATAAATTACATATTCTTTTCTTCATGTTTCATCTTGTTGTCCCAAAATACAGCCCATGGAGTTAACTGACACTGTCAGATACATAATCAATGGTCTTCCTTCAACAGGAGGGAGCAAGATAGAAGGCTCAAGCAAATACTCTTTAATGGTTTCAAATTCCCTTTGGCAATCATCTTTCCACACACAACCTTGATCTTTCTTTAACAACTTGAAGATTGGTTCACATGTTGCAGTCATATGGGAAATAAATATGGAAATGTAATTTAAACGTCCAAGGAAACCTCTAAATTAATTTTCAGTTCTTGGTGCAGGCGTTTCTTGAATTTCCGTAACTTTATCGGGATCAACTTCAATTCCTTTTTGGCTGACAATGAAACCTAACAACTTTACAGATCTAACACCAAAGGTAAACTTATTTAGATTCAAGCGGAGGCGATACTTCCTCAAATGCTGAAATAATTTCAACAAGTCTTCCATATGCCCTTCCTCGGTCTGAGATTTGGCGATCATATCATCAACATATAATTCAATTTCCTTATGCATCAGATCATGGAATAGGGTTGTCATAGCCCACTAGTATGTTGCACCAGCGTTCTTCAACCCGAAAGGCATCACTTTGTAACAGAATGTCCCCTAGGGTGTGATAAACGTTGTTTTTTCCATTTCCTCGGGAGCCATCTTAATTTGATTGTATCCAGAAAATTCTTCCATGAATGAGAACACTTTATGTTTTTCAGTATTATCTACCAACATATCGATATATGGTAATGGAAAATCGTCTTTTGGACTTGCTTTACTTAAATCTCTATAATCAACACATGTGCGGACTTTTCCGTCTTTCTTTGGTACTGGAACAATATTGGAATCCACTGAGGGTACACTGATGTCACAAGAAAACTAGTATCAATCTACTTCAAAACCTCTTCTTTAATCTTCGTTTCCATGTCAGGATGAGTTCTTCATAACTTCTGCTTGATTGGTAGACATTCTAGCTTTAGCTGCAAATGATGTTCCACAATATCGATGTCCAAACAAGGCATGTCTTGGTAAGACCAAGAAAATATATCCACATACTCTTTCAACAACTCAATCAACCTTCTCTTTACATTGGGATGAAGCAGTGCCCCAATCATGACTTCTTTCGAATCTTCTTCTGATCCCAAGTTAATAGTCTCCAACGACTCTTTATACGGTTGAATGGTATTTTCCTCGCACTCAAGAAAGGGTGAAACCTCTTCTGGGATTTCATCATAATCTTCTACTTCAGCCACAAACACAGGATATTCAAAGTTAGGAGAGGGTGCAGGGTCATTGCACTCAACGGGTTTTTTAATTAATCTGCACATATGATTTATGATTGATTTTAGAAACTGACACATGTAACAAGTGATTATGAAGATTTATTTATAGTTATTACTTATTTCGATAGTTTTTTTTTATTACCATTTTCAAAGAAAAAATAGAAAATAAAGACACAATTTAGAAATCAAAAACAACTTTTATTGATGATCTTAAATCTCAAAACAAAAGACACGCCCATACAACAACAGTTTCACCTTGGGAAGAGTGAAAGGCTTTTGAAAAGACAAACAAAAAACAAATTACTTTGATATGTGAATGCAAGAAGGAACATCAAAAGTGATCCAATTCTAGATTTTGACTCCATGTGTCACAAAGTTTTGCATCTCTTGCTCTAGCTCATCTTCGAGAATAGTGTTTATCTTTGGAGTAGTCGGATGGAGATATCCTGCACAGTGAAAGATGTCTTGATATTTACTCAAAGAAGACTTTGGATTCAAGACTTCATCCTTCATGGAGAAACCCAAATCAGTCTCATTCTTGTTCACACGTGGATTAATAACCTGCCCCAACACCTTGTTAGGGCTCTTCTGCACTACATGTTACACATCCTTAAATGAGGTGATAGAATCTTCATTCTTCCTTATATTATCAATAAAAAAAGCTTGTAACTGAGATCCAACAGTGACTTCATCAGCTTCTACAATTATAAAGGAAGAAAAATGAGATACCAACAGAGCTTGCTCACCGTTCATAATAACTACCTTTCCTTGACGGACAAATTTCATTATAATGCAAGGTTGAAGTAACAACTCCTGCTTCATAGATCCAGGATCGACCTAATAAACAGTTATAGGTTGGGACAATATCCATAACCTGAAAGGTGATTTGGAATAAGTGAGGACCTATGTGAATAGGTAAATCCACCTCTCCAATGACAATATTTCACGAACCATCAAAAGCTTTTACTATAATTCCACTAGGCGCATAGGAGTTCCCTGGTATTTGAGCTTCATGAGAGTGCTTCTTGTTATGAAATTCAAATAGATCCATAATCTATCAGCATATTGGACAAAGAGTCATTCTTATAATTCATAGATATATGCATAGCCAATTTATGGTTTCTCCCTTCATCAGGTAATTCCTCATCACAAAAACTCATATTGTTATAAGATATAATATTCCCCACAACATCGTTGAACTCATCTAGAGACACATCCCTTTCAACAAAAGCCTGATCCAACACCCTAATCAGAGATTCATGATGGGTAGAAGAGTTCATCAACAAAGCTAATATGGAAATATTACGTGGAGTTTGCAACAACTAATCCACAATCTTGTAATCACTCATCTTGATTATTTTTAACAGATCATCAACATCCTTTTCTAAAGCGGCGCAACTAGATTCTCCTACGACTTTATTAGGTTCAGAATTCTCAACAACCTTCTTACCAGAATGAACATCTCATCGAAAGGTAGGGGAGAAGACACGACCACTACGAGTTACCCGGCTAGCTTAAGCAATTTCTCAACATATGAAAAAGGTTGAATAGGAATTTCCATACCATCTTCCAGGATAGTTTCATTGTACTTATAAGGCACAACTTTATCTTATTCATATGGGATATGACATGGAAGACAAATGACAATGGTAGTAACAGCAGGTTTACTGTGATATGCAATCTCTACAAGAGTGGGAATATCAAAATGTAGCAAAATGACATTCACCCCTACTTCTTCAGAATACTCAGGAACCACAGAATCGTAAAATATACTTTCATTAGAGGAAAATAATTCATCAACAGAAACATACTCATAAATTCTTGCATATTGAAACAAAGTTGTAGTAGACATCCTCAAGTTTATTGTGAAAAAAGAATAAGCTCAAGCAAATAAAAGATACCCAAGTTATGATCCTTTGAAATCACACAAGAGAATTGGATGGTCTTCCCTAAGGACTTGTAATCTTTCCCAACCATTAGTGACTTTCCATTCAAAATTAGCCTTAAACCCTTGAAGATAACTTGTTAAGGACCCCATAAAAATATTCATGGATTTGAAATAAATCAGAAATATCAAAAAATGAGCAAGATATGGTCCTTGGAAGTGAGTAAACCCTAGCTCAGAGAGTGTCAAAATAACTTGGAACCCCTTTCAACTTTTGATGATTTTTCCTACACAGTTGGATCTAGTCATGTGAAGAGAAGTTATTATAGATGATGATAAGAGTCCATAGCAAAAAGAACCAACTAAAAATATTGAAATTTGAGAGAGTTAAGCACTTGTGACCACTAAATCAAGTGCTTGTTCAATAAGGTCAAACTTGTTGAATCAACCCTTGAATCATTTGCATTTTCTTTGAAAAAATAGAGCATGATGGATCACATTAGACCTTGAAATTATTTTATCTTGAAACACACTCAAAGATTGAGCTTAAGTATCAACGTAACTTGTTGAAGAAGACATGGAAATAAACACATGAACCTATGAATCTTCTTGATGAATACCACCACCAACCTTGAGGAAAATTTGCCCTAAATAAAGTGAGAGAGCTCTTTGAATCAAAAAAACTTTGACATCATAAACATAGGTTTGAAGCTTAAGCTCTTTCAATCCATTGAAGAACCATTTGACTGAGGACTATCCCACAAAACCCTAGGTTTGATGGTGAGATGGATGCAGTTGTGTCATCACCTACAATATGAACATCCAAAGTAACATATATACATATTTTAATGTTAGTTAAAAGATAATCCACCTTAAAAAAACATGTACAAGATACACAATTCAAGGTGCTTGGTGATCCCTCAAGAGCAAACATAAAGATAGGATGAAGTAGAAGGGAGAACCAACCCTAATGTGTGATCTTGATGTATTGGTAATATGAGATGATGAGAGATATTAGGGACAAAAATTGGGGTATATCAGGTACCTAAGAAGAAGATAATATATCTTGCAGATATCCTTAGCAGCAAAGTTAAGACACCAGTAATGGTACTTGGACTCTGACTATTTGCAACATATGACGGGTATAAAGCATATGTTCAAAAGCCTGGAACTTAAGCCTGGAGGTGTCATAGGTTTCGGAGGTGATCACAAAGGGAAGATGATAGGCGCCCGAAAAAATTTGTAATGGTTATCTCCCTTCTATGACTAATGTCTTTCTTGTTGATGCATTAATGCATAATTTATTGTCCATAAGTAAATTAAGTGACAATGGTTATGATATAATCTTTAATCAAGATTCCTATAAAGATGTTAGTTAGAAGGATGGATTTATCCTTTTCAATAGCAAGAGGAAGAACAACATCTATAAGATTAGACTTTATAATCTTAAAGAGAAAAATGTAAAATGTCTTGTTTCTGTTAATGAAGAGCAATGGACGTGGCATAGATGATTGGGCCATGTTAGCATGAGAAGGATTTCTTACCTAAATAAGCTTAATTTAGTCATAGGCCTTCCTAATCTGAAGTTCTCTTCAGAACCTCTTTGTGAAACATGTCAGAAAGGAAATTTTTCAAGAACTTATTTTAAAGAAAAAATATTGTTTCTACCTCTAGGCCCTCTGAGCTTTTGCTTATTGACTTGTTTAGACCAGTGGAAATTGCTTATGTCAATGGTAAGAAGTATGTGTTAGTCATTGATGATGACTACAACAGATAAACATGGGTTAGATTTCTAAAAATGAAAAAGGATTACTCTAAAATTTCAGTATTCACTACCTTCTATATTGAAGTGAAAAATTAGAAGGACTAAAATTGTCAGAGTCAGAAGTGATCAGGGTGACGAATTTAAGAAAACAAATAGTTTGAGAATCTGTTTGATGAGAATGACATTTACCATGATTTCTCGTGCCCTATAACTCCAAGGAAAAATGGAGTTATAGATAGGAAGAATAGGACTTGGCAAGAGATGGCTAGAACCATGATCAATGAGACTAACATCGAAAATCAATTCTAGGAAGAGGTAGTTAACCTATATTGTTATATTTAGAACATAGTCACTATCATACCTATTATGGGTAAAACTCCTTATGAATTATGGAAGAATAAGAAACCAAATATTTAATATTTTCATCATTTTGGATGTGATCATTTTATTCTGAACACTAAGGAGAATCTTAACAAGTTTGATTCTAAAGCACAATACTGTATCATGTCAGGATACTCTGAAGCTCAAAAGGTTATAGAGTATACAACACTAAAACACTTATTGTTGAGGAATCAATTAATGTTAGATTCGATGATAAGCCTGACTATAAATAGTCAAAGCTATGGGAAAAATTTGCGGATCTGGAGATTACATATTCAAGCTCTAGAGGTAATGAAGCTACTTCAAAAGATTAAGAGATAAAGGACTATGAAGATGTTAAACCGGAAGTTGTTAAAGCTCGGACTCCTATCAGGAAGCACAGACAAAGGTATTCACATTCTGAAGGACTGATTCTGGGTGACAAGACTAAATTAGTCATACCCAAATCCTCTTTCAAACCTTCTGAAGGGACACTTTTTGGTTTGGTGTCCCTCATAAAACCTTCATCTGTTGATGAAGCACTTCTAGACATAGAGTGGATTCTGGAAATTCAAGAAGAACTTAATCAATTCTCCATTAATGATGTCTGCGATCTTGTGCCTAGACACAAAGGAACACATGTGATTGGAACCGAGTGGGTCTTCATAAATAAGCTCAACGGAAAAGGAGAAGTGGTAAGAAACAAGGGTCGAATGGTTGCATAAGGCTATAGTCAGCAAGAAGGAATTGAATATATAAAAACCTTTTCTCCATTTTCCAGGTTAGAGTCTATTAGTCTCTTAATTTCATTAGATGTTAATCATAATATCATCTTATATCAGATGGATATTAAGAGTGAATTTCTGAATGGCTACATAATTGAGGAAGTGTATGTACACCAACCTCCTGGTTTAGAAAATCATAAAAATTCCGATTTCATTTTTAAACTCAAGAAATTATTGTATGGTCTAAAACAAGCTCTCAGAGTTTGGTATAAAAGATTAAGCAATTTTCTTTTAGAAAAATGAGTTCACCAGAGGAAAGGTTGATACCAGCTTGTTCTGTAAGTATTTCAAAAATGACAATCTAATAGTTCAAATATATCTTGATGATATTATATTTGGTTCTACTAATGCCACTTTTTGCAAGGAATTCCCTAAGTCTATGCAGGCTGAGTTCGAGATGAGTCTGATGGAAGAACTCAAGTTATTTCTTGGAATCAAAATCAATCAAGTCCCAAAAGATACTTTCATTCACCATATCAAGTACGCCAAGGAACTTTTGAAGAAGTTTGACTTATTAGAATGTAAGATGATAAAGACCCATATGCACCCTACTTGTATTCTAGAGAAAGAAAAGGTAAGTCGCAAGGTAGATCGGAAGAGGTATGATAGGTTATCTATTATATTTTACTGCTTCTAGACCTAAAACTTTATTCACTGTCTGCTTGTGTGCTCGCTTTCAATCAGATTCTAGAGAATCTCACTAAAAATTTGTTAAGAGGGTTTTTAGGTATCGGAAAGGTACTACTAACCTTGGCTTGTGTTATAAAAAATCAAGTGAATACAAGCTAGTAGGTTATTATGATGCTGATTATGCTGGAGACAGACTAAAGAGAAAAATCACTTATGAAAGTTATCAATTTCATGGAGATGATTTCATCTCATGGTCCAGTAAAAGGAAATCAACAATAGCACTCTCAAATGCAGAAGCTAAGTATATTTATGCTTCTGGATTCAAAACTTAGATCTTCTGGATGAAAATTTATCTAGAATACTTCCAGATATATGAGAGTAACATTCTTATCTTTTGTGATAACACTTCTGCAATTTGTTTATCTAAGAATCCCATTTAAAATTCTAGGGTTAAACATATTGAGATTAAACATCATTTTATATGATATTGTGTTCATAAGGGAATTTTATCTTTAAAGTTCATAGATACACACCATCAATGGGCTGATATCTTTTCAAAACACCTTGCTGAAGGTAGATTTATTTTCATTCTGAAGAACCTAAAAATGGTGTCTTGTCCAGAATGAAAAAGATGTAATCTCAAAATATCCACCTTCTTAGAATAAGAAAATGAGACTCTGAAGATTGTTTTTTATTCGCTTCTAGAATTTGAGGCTTCTGAGGAGTGAAGTTCTGATGTATCAGAAACGTCTTAGGCCCAAATCTTTTTTTTAAAACTTTTGTCCTTTGGAAATTGAAGAGATTACTTCATTAATAAGTTGTCAGAATAGTGAAAGGTTAGTGATTCAAAGAAAGACATTTTTATTTTCTTGAAGCACGCTTATCACTTGATGTGACAAGTGGGGAGAAGATATTTTTTTAGGATTATGTTAAAATCTTTTTGCTTTACTCCTTGACATAACTTTTTGCATTATTCAATTTATTTTCATCATTGCAAAAACTCTATTTAAAATGGACTCAATCCCACTTCACACACTTTCACTATCATTATCCCATATTTTCTCTCTTTCAAACACTAAAAACTCTCTGCAACTAAAACCTTGATCGTGTTCTTGTTTATGTTTGTCATCACAATGGCTCAACAACAACAATAAACAGACTCTCAACTTCAACAACAACAACAAATTTTAACTGCTCAACATTTGGTTCAAGGTTCCTCGTCTCCGAAACAATCTCAACAAGACAAAGATCTTCATCTTTATACTCCTTTTAAAGAGCTATAAGTTCTTGGTTAGTTGATAGAGGATTTAAAAAACCTAAAAGCAAATGGGTGAGATTTCATTGATGTTTTGAAGACTCAAGGATGAGAAACCTATTTCGATCGCTTGAAGGTCCAGCTTACCCTGAATTGGTTAAATACTTTTGGATTCATGTGTTTGTATCACTAGGTGGTTACATCTACCATATAAGAACTTTAATGGTTCTGGTATTTTTTTTCTACCCTTGCCTCTTAATCTGCCACTTCACCAATCTAAGGGTAATTTATGTCTAAATTTTTTTCCAACTAATGATGTAATATATTTCTGATTCAAGTACATGGTTGTATTTATTTTCTTTTGATCATTAGGTTGGAATAGTTTCATGATGTCACATGGGGTTGTTTGATTAAAAATCAACCTATGATACCACACATTATTTGAATTTCACAAAAACCAATTAATCACATCACACCTTTCCGCAGTTCTCTCTCCTTATTCATGCATTTTCTCTTTTCCCAAACATCATCTCTCTCTTCCTCTTTGGTATGGTTTTCAAATGAATGGATTATCATATATCTTAATTATAAAGGATGCTAATGGAGCTTGCCCTTCTTTAACTAACCAACCATATGTTGATTTAATTTTTTCTTTTTGGCTTGTAGATTTTTCATAGATTGGTTGAATTACTTTGTGTTGTGATTTGTTTGAAGTTATTATAACCCTTCATTTTACATTGTATGTAACAATTTGTATTTATGCCTATGCAGACCAAAAAACAGGACCAGCTCTTAGTGGTGTTTCTCAGTGATGCGGTGAAACTTGGTGCTATCTCTAAGGATTTGATTTAACCAGTATGTATATGCTTTCTCATACATTACTTATTTTATAATTTGATTCAAGTAATAAACTTTTTCTTAACAAATGAACAAATAATAATGCTATCGAATATGAAATCTTAGATTGTGGATCAGACCGTGATAATTGAACCAGTAAGAATATTTCCCTTCTATTCTTCTTGTGCATGTTAATTTAACTCTGATGTGTATTGAAATATATTCTTTTTGTTCTTATCTGACCAATTTAAAATCAGTTATGTTTTTTTTTAGGTGTGGTGCTAGACAATATAGAAATCGAAGTTATACAAACGAAGAAGCACCGATGGAAAACTTGGATTTGGAAAAGCTAATTAAAATTTCAGCTGCCGACACCTCTTTTGCTTCAGTTTATATTCTATAATCATGATCGTTAGTTATAAGACTTGGTTGATTTGAACCAATTTCTTACTTAGTTAGTCATGTGTTTTTATGTTAACATTGATGATAATATTTAGATATGTGAACCATTTGCAATTGAATGTTTGTTACTTCAGAAGGAGGCATACCGGATTCGATAAATCCATTTTTTGTTGAGAATTCAGAAGATGAAAAGGAAGGAGGATGTTGCTGCTGACGGGATTCTATTTTTGGTCCTTCTAAGTACACTTCATCATCAACCATAAGAAGCTTCTGAATATTAGAAGACTGGATCAAAATTGTTTTATGTGAGAGAATAGTACAAGGTACAAATGTATGGTACTCTGTTGCCTACAACTCCCACAATGACTATTGTGGACAAAAAACCTAGAATTAAGTACTCTTATTCTACCCTATAACGAATTTATTTTTGGATATAAAAGGACGACTTAGAAGATTGAAGAATAAATTATTCTCTGCAAAACTTATGTTGAAACGTTGCTCAACTCTATTTTAAATATTCATTTGTAAAGTTTTGTAAATGCAAGGAACTTTTGTTCGCTAACTTGCAAGTAAGGAGATTTTGTTCATTCAACTTGCTATTAACACTGTTGTGTTATTTCATAGTATTCAAACTTGTGTAATCTTCTTTCAAGAAGCAACTTTGTAAACACACTCGTCATATTCTGCTTCAGCTATGGATTAGGGGTATTCAAAAATATAGTTAACTGAATTGTATACAACTGAACTGAATTGCACCATAAAAAACTGAATCACTTAAATGGTTAATGAACTGAACCATTTATTTTAACCAATTCAAGTTCAGTTTTAAACTGCTTCAAAACCAATTTCATTTTATAAATTGGTTGAATTGTATAAATTAGTATTTAATAAAAAGAATAAAAAGTTAATTGAGAGTAAAAATAATAATAATTTTGTCAAATTTTTAAAAAAAAATTCTGAAAATAAAATAAAATGTTTTTTTACATATAATAAAAATGATCAAAAGAATATATTTTTTTTCCCAAAGTTTTTTTTTTGTGTTTTTGAAAAAAAAATAGAATTTTTTGGCTCAAAAAAATTATTTCTTTGAAAATATTTTTTCTAGAAATAAATATTTGTGAAAATAAAAATAAACTGCAAATTTATTATTTAAAATAAATTTTTTTGATATTTCTTTTCCCAGAAATTAAAAGTTCATGGAAATTTTAAAAAAAAAACTAAAAAAAATGTTAAAATATTTTTTCCTGGAAAATATAATTTCCAAAACTAAATTTTTTTAAATAATTTTCGAAAATTAAAAACTATTTTTTCCAGAAAAATAAAGTTTCAAAATAATTTTATTTTTTTGTATAAAAGAAAATTCTGAAATATGAAAAAAAAATTTCAGAAAATATAAATGTTTTAATTTTTTTCTTATTAATTTTTTTATGAAATTTAATTGATTTTAGAAAAATCGAAAATATAAAATTGGTTTAAAATTGATAAAATTGCAAACTCATTATAAAATAGTTCTAAACTAGTTTTGAATTGAATTTAAACCATTTTAACAATTAACTGAATTGAATCATAAATATGGTTTGGCTCACTGCAGTTCATGAACTATGAACACCCCTACTGTGGATAATATGCAACACTTGCTTGATTCATGCTATGATACGAGACAAACATGACTCCAAGAAAATAAAACATATCACTAGTACTTTTTCAGTCTAATTTAAAACCATCAAAATTAGAATCTGAGTACCCAACTAAAGTATAATCCATCCCTTTTGGATATTGTATACCCATAAGTGATATGCTAGTGAGATAACTCATAATGCATTTGATTGTATAAAAGTGTTAATATTTGAAGTTTTCTAGATAACTTGCATATAGACTAACAACAAACATAATACAGGGATGAAATATAGTAAGATAAAGGAGTGAAACGATCATACCTTGATATTTCCTTTCTTTAACTACTTTTCCTCCTTTGTCGTTATCTAGATTACACGAGGTGATCATTAGAATTGATATTGATTAGGAATTTCTAATACCGAATCTTTATAGTAGCTCTTTACAATATTTAACTTCATTGATTAAGGTTTCTTCCTTTGATTGATGAATTTTTAACCCAAGAATATACTAAATCTCCCCCATCATAGATATTTCAAATTAATTCTACATCATATAAATATCCTTGCGCAAGGATACATTAGTAGCATTAAATATAATATCATCAACATATATTTTCAAAATTAAAATTTCATGCTTGATTTTATTCATAAAAAGTGTTGTATCAACCTTCCCTCTTTGAAACTTTTTTTAAGCTGAAATTTGCTCGAATGCTCATACCAAACTCTAGAGGCTTGTTGCATATTGTAGAGATACATTTTCAACTTATAGAAACAAAGGGTCATAAAATCATTTGACATAATTTGCGAAACAAAAGCCATAAAATTAAATACATGGTTAACAGAGCTTTGATTTGTGAGTCCCTTATAGATATCTCACATTACATTCTAGATCGGAGGATATTTCTTTGTCCTCCATTCCTTAGTATATTTTTATGACCATTTCTAGATTCTTCATTTTTATTGATTTTACTTTGACTTTTATCTTGATATTTAGTTTTATCTTTGTCTTGATCTTGGTCTTCTAGAAGAGATTTCTTCAGAATACCTGCACAATTAGACACTTATACCTCTACTGACTTGAGGCTAGTTTCATAAAGGGTAACATCAACATATTCTTTTATAGACACAATTGTTTTATGAAATATAATAAAAGCTTTACTAGAAGGGGAATATCCTTAAAATAAACCTTCATCAATTTTAGCATTAAATTTTCAAAGGTAATCCCTCATATTTTTGAGGACAAAGAATTACAATCTGAAAAAATAGATGTGAAAAATATTAGGCTTTGTTGCACCCCAAAATTTACCCTCTTGATACAAGCTTATGTTTCATCATAAACATCATATTGAATTTGCATCCATTTTGTGATGGGATCAAGGTACTTTGGTTCTCAAGTTGTCTACAAGTTGTGCTGGTTGATCGTATTGACAATTAGTTTAAGAAGGGAGCTCATTCTCTCAAACTTTGGGTTTCTCAAGTCACAAGGGTCTCTCATGTCTCAAGACATTTCATCCATCTCATTGGATCATCAGGAGGTTGAAGATTTTGTTGAATCACATCCTCTTAAATCACCAGTCAAAATTAGGGTTTTGTCCAAATTGAAGTAAGATGAGCCAAGTTTTGAAGCATCATTTTCTCATCATCATTTTGAAACAACTTTGTTCAAGAAATCTCTTATGAGGCCCAGTAGAGTTAGGGTTTTGGAGCTTGATCAGCTATCTCCTAACACAAGGTGCAAATTAGGGTTTTGGATTTAATCAGGATTTCGCTGACTTTTTCACCCAAACTTGTTTCCATGCTTCACTACATGTTATTAAGCATCTTTGACTGGAATATTGAGGTTCAAATTGGATTGGAAATGGTTCAATTGATTAGAAAGGGTAAAATGGTCATTTTGGTCACAATCAATCAAAATCAGAGGTTGACCAATTGAAATTTTGGTCAAACATCCTCTTTTCATTTTTTTAAGTCAATTTCATCACAGGGTCAAGTGAAGTGGAAGATTGGAATGTAACATGTTAATGAAGAAACTTGGAAAGTTACTAAAAATGGAAAATATGCATTAAATTTCAAAAATTCATAGCTTATTCATTTTTTATCCAAAAATTGCAAATCTTATATGCTTGAAAAGATAAGAGAGAGCTCTACAACTTTTCTTCGTTTACCAAAAGCAAGACATGCAAGGGCGAAGAGTTATGGAGCTTAGGACTCATGATCACATGTGAAAATTATAGGTCACTTTCAAAATTCAGTGACTTTCATGCCCATTTTGGAAGGCTTTAATGGATCCAATTGAAAAAAATCAAAACTAAAAGGTTGTAGAGCTTTTCAATAACTTTCCAAATTGTACTCATTTGTGTCGAAATTCAAAAGGATGAGTAAGTTATGGTCTTTTGAATTTCATACCATTTTATTGAATTTTGGCCAAGCAAGCAAAATGCAATTTCTTGCAAAATTCATTTCCAGCCATCCTCTTTGCTTCTAATCAAGCCCATGACTTATTTGTGACTTGCCGAGGCCCATAATGCCATCAATTTCATGCCCCGTGAACCATCGTACTTGCTTGCACTCAAAATTCTCAAACTTGCCAAGAAAAGCCAATTCACCAACACTCACTCTACTCAATGAGTTATGACCTTTAGCTTTTGGGGTTTTCTTCTGACAATATTTGGCACACAAAAAGTAAGAGATATCAAGGAATGCACGAGTAAAATGCAGAGACCCATGTGCACTCAATTTTTGGCCAAATTTTCCAATCAGGCCATCTAACGGTTTTGAGGACAAATTTCCTCTTCTAACCTTCTCTACTCACTCTATATAATGCTCTCCAAGTCTCATTTCACTGTCTCGATGCTTCATTCAGCACAAATCCAGATCTGAACATTTCTTCTTCCTACTGAATTTTTCTTCAATTCTCTCATTTCCTTCGTGCATTCTTCAAATTTTTGATGGATTCAACTTCAAGGAAGTGTGTAGATCAAGACTGTAGAGTTTGTTCGCATTTGTAACTGAAGAATTGAGATTGCAGTTTCCACATTGAGGTGATTTTTCTTGAACTTCGATTTGCTTGTTTAAGCTTGATTTGATTAATCAATTCATGTTCATAGTTTGTTAGTTGGCCAGAGTATAAGTCTGATGTGTCTGGTTTGCTTGATTGGAGCTTAAATTGTGCTATGTGATTTTCTGCAACTTGTATGTTTCACTTTCTCAGCAACTTTGCGTGCTTATTTCTCTTAGATCCTTGATCCATTGTGAATTCTTTGAGTACCATGAGGTAGATGCTAGTTTCAGCTTTAATTTGCGCTTTGATTCATGGAATTTGGTTGAGAAACAAACGCGTTTGATGGATCTGAATATAGGCTCCAGATCTGTTTGTGAAACACATTTTAGGGCATGCTGAAGGTAGGAGATGAAGTGATGTGGTGCGCTCTGATTGGATCGTTTGAATTTTTAATGCATTTTATATTATTAGAATTCAATTGTTTTATCTTATTTTATTTCATGATCAAAATACCTTCAAAAATTCTGAAAAAAATCACCATAGGCTGATATTAATTTCTAGTATTTGTCATAATTTTTCTGGAATTTTTAAAATCATTTGATTGGTGAAAACAATTTGTGCATTAATTAATTTTGTTTATTTGATTTTTGCATAACATTTTTTTGTTAATTTTTGTTTCTAACCTTTCCCTTATACAAAAATTACAAAAAAAATATTTTGGACACTTTGATTGATCCATTTTAGATTTCTGAATTTTATTTTAGGATTTTCATATTTTTAGTTGATTAAATAATTAATAATATTTAATTGCTTCTTATGCTTTTTCAATTATTTTAACCATATTTTTAAAATACATAAAATTCTAGAAAAAATATATCACACTGTATCAGTAGTATATTTTCATATCCTGGAATTTATTTTATGATTTTGGATTTTTTTTATATTCATTATAAATTTTTGTAAATATATTGCCTATTTTAATCATAATTTTCACACTTTGACTCCATTTGTTATTTTTCTTAGATATAAAAAATGCTAAAAATATTTTCAGACATCCTTATGACTTAATATTGATTGTAGAATTTTCTTAGGATTTTATCATGCTTGGGTCTCTGATTTCACAATTAGTAAAGTAGGTGAACCATTTTTAATAATTTTGTTTCTTATATCACAAGTTATGATTTAATTTGCTAATTTTCAAAACTTGTAAAGATCAAACAATTTTTTATTAGGATTATTGAATTTGTTAGGTCTTTGGAAATTAAATTTGTTGGAATTTAAACTTTAAAACCCTATTTTTCCCAAAATATTTGGTTAAAGGTGTCTATTTTGAGTTTTATCTCAACTAGTTGTGAAAAATGAATTATGTTTCACATTTTCCCTAGACATTTAAGGAACCAAATTAATTGATTCTGACTTCTATAAGTCTTGAGAACTTAAAAAAATTCTCATTTGTTTTTTTTAAAGCTTCTTTCTATTTTTTCTTGATTCTAGTTTGTGCATTAGGTCTTTGAGCTTTGCCTCAACAATTTGACTTTTACTTGGTTGTTTTTGTGCATGTTTGGGAACCAATATTTTAAGTACTTGACATTACTTACTCCATTATTTTGTGTATGATTTTTCATGATTTTCTAGTGCCTCTAACTATTTTCCCCATTTAATCAAACTAAGGTTCCCATTTGGAGGCTTATCTGGGGCTTCTACCTTGTATTGATTTGGTTTTCAACTTGAACCTTACTAATCTTGCTTTGAGTTCGATGTTTTTGATCTATTGATGCTTTATGAACTTTGGAATAATTTTGTACAAATTTTACAAGCTTTATTTCCATTTTAGGTTCAATAATCTCCCATGTATGCTTTTATGATCTTTTGAATTAGAGGTAAAGGGAATGCACTTGTGCAACCCATGAGGGATCCATTCCTTTTGAATGTATCACCTTTTGAATGCAATTAGAATTAATTTTAAATTGAGTTGATTGTGATTCTGACTTGTTAAAGATTAATTGATATCATGCAAAGCTCCTTTGATCCTTGGTTAACATTTCATTGTTAATTCAACATGGTGACAAGAAAGGAGCAATAGTTCACTAGTTTTGACCTAGTTGTTGTTTGTGATTTCTTGATGGATCTTGCATCTATTGCCTTGATGTTTTGCCATCATTTCTCATTGCTTTTATATATCATCATCCATCCCTTATTGATTCATCAATTTTCCTTGTAATTATTAATTTGTCGGTTAAGTGTGCAAGGTACCCTAAGAAAGATTAAATATTGACTTGATGGCTTTGTGTTCCACTTTATTTGTGGGACACAATTTGTTATGTTTGCACCATTCGTGTGCTTTGTATATTTTTACTCCCTTGCAGGATATCTATGTGGTTGTGTCTTCTATACACCATTTGTGGGTTTATGCTCACATTTGAAGCCTCAATGCTTATATTTGATGGCATGATTTCTGACTTGATTTGTTTACTGATGCTAGCTTGCTCGAAGTTTTTCAAGCTTCTTTTTGTTGTTTAGTTGCTACGGATAGTTATCCATTTGGTATTGCACTACTTCCTTTTTATTGTTTCCGCACTTTATTGCTTTCTATTGCATGATAGGACCTCTGTTGCAGATATATGTCAGGAGCCCCTCTGGTTTATTTAAAGACCTATTTAAGGAAATTCTGCCGGTGTGCTAATTGTGTTTGTTTAAAATCCTACCTTTGGAGTAGGTATTATGCACATGTGTTTATATTTGCACCCACATTATATTACATGTGATAAGTCCTCAAAAGGAGGCGAGCAAGGAGGGTCCGTAATCGACCTCCGCACATTCTAGTCCATGTCATCCTTAGCTCATGTGGTATGTCGATGCTTCGGAGTCGCTTTTGGCATCACATTTTTCTTAATTCATCTGTCTCCCGCTTTTTTGCTTCGGGTGATCCGCTCCCCTTAGCTAAAGAATTTTCTCTTCATACCCTCATCCCATGAGTTAGTATACCCCGATTGTATGCTTTTGCAAAACACTTATTTGCTCACTTGATTGCTATTTACCATTCTCCCTTAGGATTGCTCGTTTAGGATAGTCCTTGAGCTAGACATTATGATATTTATCCACGCATGCTAACATAGTTTAGAGACTTACCTTTTCATCCTTAACCTTAAGGTCAATCATTGTATGATAACATTAGGGGTAGTGTTATACTAGTCTCCCTTAGTTATTTTTCCTTTCTTTGCATACTACACCTTAAAACTAAAACTTCTTCTTGGAAAATCATAAAACATTCTAATGAACTTAAATCATTCTTCAAGGTAAAAGAATACAAACCAATCTTATTTGTTTGTGCGCCTCTTGGCTTTTGTTTTAAACACTTTTAGGTTGACATTTTGTTGTTCTTTGTCATGTTATCTTGCTATCTTTTAGCCGATGTTTCATCATCGCATATGTTTGTTGCCGATGTTTCGCCATTGCACGTGTTTGTTATTATAATATGGTGGGAGAACTGACTTGGGTGTTTTGCGTTTTATCGCAATTGTTGTGGATAGCAAGAGTCGCCACCGACTTTTCTTTTATCTAATAAAGGAAAGGGTGAAAAGAACAGGAAATACCTTTGAGATATTTTCTTGAGTTAGGGGGGTAGGTTATGAAAATGAAAGGTGTTAGCACCCTTTTCATCCGTATTTATCTACGGGCTCTTAGTTGCTTGCGAGATCACTTGAAAATTTGCTTTGTTTGAAAAAGTGTTTGTGATGGGTGCAAGTTTTAAAATATTTTGAAAATGACTTTGTTTCGACAAACTTTGTAATGATTCTAGTATCTATAAGAATGTATACAGAGTGTTGGTTTTAAAAAAGGTTCAAAGAGATGTTTGTTTTTGAAACATGTTTTGAAAGTGTAAGTGTGGAAATTGTTTTAGTTTGCGAGCAAGTAACTACGAGCATCCTACCTATTCAAAAGGTCTATGTTTTTTTCCTCCTCATTTAGATGTTGTTATCTTACCATTGATTTGGTAAGAAGCCATATCGTTAGATATGAAGGGACATGCGTGGGTCATCGTATAGTCATGAATGGCAATATTGTGATATATCTTAGCATTTCTCTTAAGGGAATAAGATCATTTGTAAGGCAACATTCGTAGCGTCATCGAGGGACTATGATCTTGTATTTTGATTATTTTTGCTAAGATGGCTTACATGCACATCATGACTATTTTTATCAAGGCAACAAGTGGAGTTAACCCTAGAGGTGTAAGTGTGCAAGTGTTTATTTTTTATGCATTGTCTTGTCTTGGATTAGGATTTTCTAAGGTTGATTTTTTTATCTTGCCATATACACCCTAATTACTAACATTTATGAAAGCGATAAAATTGTGGAAAATAAATGTTCTACACTATTACATCATTTGGGGGATGGGGGATACAAATGTACAAATGGGGATTATCAGAAATTAAACCTAATTATATATTACAAACCACATTGAATAGATATGAAGAAAATATATGAAATATGTAATAAAAAAAATCTTTCGACAGCTTGTGTCGAAGCATGCTTATATGCATCGAAACATGTCCTTCTTTCGACCATGTAATTCCAAATCGAACTCAGTATGAGTCGAAGCATAATGTTCTGTGTCAAATCACACACCCTTTTTCCCTTCTGTTTGGGCCTGTAAAGTAGTATGTGTCGAAGCCTAAAGCTTTGTGTCGAATCATGTTGTACAAGTTAGTTCTTAACATATAATTGACAAAAAATGAAAACAAACAAAAGGGTAGCTTCGAAGGAAATGATTATTACATGTTATCTTCAAAGATGAATCATCAATGATGCTTGAAACTAAGTGTTTAAAGTCAATAAGACTTACCTTGAGGCTGGAATGTGTGTTTCAAACTTGATTTGCTGCCTTGAATGTTCTTGGGTTCGAAAGGAAAGAACAGATGTGTTGTGTTTTATAGTTCTGGGTTCGAAAGAAATGAACATAGGTGTTGTGTTTTTGGTTCTGGGTTCGAAAGAAAAGAACAGAGGTGTTGTGTTTTTTGGTTCCGGGTTTAAGAGTGTTTCAAGGCTTCAACTTTCGTGTTCTCTCCTCTCTCTTTTTTTCTTCTCCTCTTTCCTTGCAAAAATCCCCCCTTTGTGTGTTGTGAAAAAACTTATTTATAGAAGAGTCTTGCTGGGGTTTTGGGGGGAAAACAAATAAAATTTGAAATGTTTGGGTTTGTGTTAGCTGAAGATTTCGACATTAAATAAAAATATGAAAGTTGATTTGAGAAGATCATGTTTTAAAAATAACATGAAATTTGACCTTATAAGGTTATTTTATAAAGCTCGTTTTTTATGATTCGACATGTCGAAAGGCAACTTAAAGTGAAAGGAATATTTCAAGATATATGAATATTTAGACAGTCACGTTGGTTGAATTCAAAGTTGAATTCAAAAACTTCGAGCGGGAAGTTTAAATTTCAAACTAATGCGTTTCGCCAGGAAGATGCGTGGAAGCGCCAAAATGTATGCATGTAAAAGGTGTCGAACATGGCGTAATCTCATAGAAAGACTGTTAGGGTGGAATCAGTATAAATAGGAGTCTTAGATGTTAGGATTTAGTGTGTTCACATATTTTTACAATATACTCAAATACTCAAAGTACCAGTGTTAGAGAAACTAGTTAGTGAGACGTGTACGTATGATGCACCATATTTACATTTGAAAGTTATTTACATTTAATGAAATTTCTTCATGTCATTTATATTCTATACGACTTAAAATATAGAGTAGTTTTCTTTTTTATTACTTTTTATAAGGACACTTTATTTTGATATCAAAGTGATTCTCTTCGTTTAAAGAAGTTATCATCAAAATCGTTTTCCTAAAAACTAGAACACAATAGTCCTGAGATCAATCTGATCGATCTCGCAAGTAACTAAAACTTTTTAGAGATTTAGAAGATCAACGGTTGTTTACCAAATTACAGGGTAAAAAATTTGGCACACCCGGTGGGACCCTGTGTCTAGTTTTTAGTTTTTATCTAACTTGTTTCGTTGCATGAAATTAAGAAGTGGAAAAATAGCCAATACCACAGATCCTAGAACAAAATTTCAAAACAATAGGAGAATGGCTAACCTGAAGATGTGAAAAACACAAGAAGGGGGGTTGAATTGTAAAACTTAAATCAAATGCTTAGATAACACTGTATTTTTATCCTGGTTCGTTTGATCTCAAACTACTCCAGTCCACCCGTCAAGGTGATTTCGCCTCTCTCCAACGAGGTCTTAATCCACTATATTCAAAGGAATACAACAACTACTTTAACAATTGTTAAAGCCTTCTTGAGTATAACCACAAACCGGTTTATCTCAAGGAAATCTCTTACAGATAATTGAATAATAATGTGTTTAATTTTTTCTAGTAAAACAGTATATCACAACTGTGATAATACACAAATTAAGCTTGGAATGAAAACTGAATTGCTAATGCGTTTGAGTAAGCGTGGTTTGAAGGCTTAGCAAATTGTGAGTGCATGCGTATTATGTGCATCGTCTTTTCTCACACAGACTTGTTTAAATAGCCAAGGAAGAGATACGTTGTCCATAAAGCCATTTCAATGATAATAACGCACTTTCCTTATTGAGAAGATCTTGTCTTGAAGAGAGCCGTTGGTAATTAATCTGTCTTGAATACTTAGTAACGCTTCAGAGTCTTCTTTGCTTATGATAACGCTTCAGAGTGCTGATGACTTGGTAGAGATCTTAGATCAGAGTCAGAGTATATATGTTTATGCACAGATTCTGGTCATCAAGCTTTAGCGTATGATCTGGTAGCTTCAGCGTGTAGCATATGTTACTGATCTTCTGATGCTGACATATTACTTATCTTCTGATGCTGATGCTGATGCTGATGCTGATTCCATCAGAACTTCTGTACATACAGAACATAATTTAAGAAGCATATTTGTCTTATATATAAATCTTACAATTTATTTATTCTTTGTATTTTGTTATCATCAAAACTCTAATTAAGGGTTGTAGAATCAAACTATGTTCTAATAATCTCCCCCTTTTTGATGATGAAAAAAACAGATTTTTTCAATTAAAAATAAAGAATAAAAGGTATCAGAGCTAAGAAGAGAAAACTCCCCCTGAGTTGATTACTTCCCTTTAATTCCATGAGTCTTTGAGCATCAGAACTTTACTGTACTTTACTGTATCTTTCGTCAGAATTTTGTACCTGTAAGCTTTTCAGAAGAGACCGAATTTAAATAGATCAGAATGTTTGAGACTTATGTCTCAGTAATCCGTTATTGAAAAATATCATTCTTTCTCCCCCTTTTTGTCAGTTATCAAAAAGCACAAATAATCAGAGTCAAAAATGCATTTATATTGAAAAACCAGAAGCAATGAAGAGTTCAGAACAATGTAAAAATATTACAGATAATCAAGTTATAAAAAAAACAAGGAAATTCTAAGAGGGAGGAGGAAGTCGTGTGAACAAAGCCTCCAACATGCTCTTAATATGGGTGTTGGTTTCCTGTTGTTGGGTTAACATGCTTGCTATTACATCAATTTTGTTGTCCTGCTTATCCATTCTCTCCTGCATCAGCATATCAGATCTTTTCAAGTCTTCTAGAGTCTGCCTGTCAAGGGAGGAAGCTTGAGGATCTTCAGAAACAGGATGCTTCTCAGAGCTTTCTGCAATATCTTCTTCTTGATCCAGTGCTTCAGCAGGAACCATCTGCTCTTGAGTATCAGATTGAACTTTGGATGCTGGACGATGTTCAGACCAGGGAGCAATGTCTAGAGGGAGAACTTCTTCCTTAAGCAGCTTGCTCAGAACTGGACCTTTAATTTCTTTCAGCAGATTGCTGAAGTTCTATTGAGCTTGTCTGTAGCTCTGTTCTTGCAACTTAAAAGTTTCAGAGCATACACATCTTCTGAATTTTGTCCAAAGGTAGTCTGATGTAGCAGGATCAACCAGCTCAAGACTAACTTGTTTCAGAGAAGTGGTCCACTTCTGTACTTCTGTTTCAAATGTCAATAAGCTGGTACCAACATCTGGATGTTTTGGTTTAGGGATAGCTGTTTTGTGGTTTATTGCAGCAAGACGTTCAAAAACTATTAAGTCAATGACAGTCTTGATGTTGTCTTCTAGATTGATCTTTGGTGAGGGAGTTGGAGAGTCAGGAATTATGATTGGACTTGATGGGGAATTTGGTGGAGTTAATTCTGGTGAAGAGGGAAGTTGGGGAAAATTCACAATGGTGCCAAAGGGCAAATGAATGGCCAGAGGTTCTGTGATTCTAGGAATGGGAATGGTATCAGAATCAACAGTTTGGTTTGGTTCTGGTTTTGGTTCTGGTTCAGAAGGTTGAGTCTCAGAAGTTTGAACTTCTGGTTGAAATGGTTCAGGTTGTGGAGAAGGTGGATTAATTTCTGGTTGAGGAGATGGAGGTAGTGGGATTTCTGGTTCTGGAGAGAGTGTAATTTCTGGTTGTGGTGAGATGGGAATTTCTGGTTGTGGTTCTGTGGTAGTTTCAGGATTTGGATTTTTTGGAGTGGGAGCAGAAGTGTGTTGGTCTATATCAGAAAGAAATTTTACAAGTTCTTGTTGGGTTTCATTAGTATTTGGATTTTGAGGTTGGGAGCGAGATCTTCTAAGAGTTAATGATTCAGAGGGGTCAAAGTCAAGGTCAAAATCATCAAAAGCTTGTGGTGTGGGGTTTTCAGATTGAGTGGGAATTGGTATAGATGTTGATACAGCAATTGAATCTAAAACAGTTACAGAAGCAAGATTACCTCTCTTTTTAGGAGTCTGCTGGGAGGATCCTTCTGCTACAACTTTCCTTTTCTTGGTTTTCTTTAGCACAACTTCTGGAGCCTTCTGCTGCAGATCTTGAATATTCAGATTTGGTGTTGTACCATCAGCCTTGCAAGCATCCAGATATCTGAGTTTATATCTGGTTTAGAATCAATCTCTGAGAACAAAGGGAAGTTGTCCAGAGGGACTCTTCTGCTGGAGATTGCAGCAAAAGGAGTGTCGCTGGGTTCCTTCTTAATGTTCTCAATCAACTTCATCTTCTTTAGATTCTTTGCATTCAGTTGTTTGCCAATAGTAGCTTCCAAAGAGCTGATTTCTTGAGCCTCTGTAAGATGATCAATCAGCTTATTCTCTGTTAGAATATCTGATATAAGTCTTCCTAGGGGTATCCAATCCCTTTTTGTACGTTCCTCTTCTCTTGTTTCCTTAACACTGGTCTTTAGATGGTTAAACAGAAGATGAGCCAGATTCACCTTGACCTTCTGAGAGATGAAATAGATCAGAAATTACTGATCAATATTGATGTAATCAGGAGAGCTGGTAGGCTTCCTGTGGTTTATGCATCCTAGAATGATCTTGGCCCAAATTCTGTGATGATCTTTTATGTCCCTTATCTTGCTGGAGGGAAGCCCCAAAGTGAAGATTTCTCTAGCAATTAGGGCAACATCAGTGCATCTTTCAGCCATGTCTATGCAACGAACACCACCACCACTGTAGTCTATTAAGCATGCAATGAGGTCCTCAGTAATAACAATCTTCTTCTCCATGATGTAAGACGTAACTTGATGGTTGGAAGATGAAGCGTGAATCCAAAATTCCTTTACCAGAATAGGGAATGTTGGACCCACCAGCCTGTCAAAATATTTTTCCCAGCCTTGAGCCTTAACCTCTTCAGATAGATTAAACCCATTCTCTTGAAGGCTGTTGAAATCCACGATCAATTCTGACAGAACCTCTAGATTTTTTATTGGAGTGAGAAGCGTTCTGTAGGGTTCTTCGTATTGTTCAGAGGAACCTGTTTTCTGGGTACTTGAAGTAGGAATGCTGGAGGAAGCCATGTTCACACGAAGGTTTTGTGAAAAAGATTGAAAGGGTTTTGAGAAAGTATGAAAGCTGAAATCAGTAAGTTTGAGAGAAAATGAAAGTGAAGGTAAAAGTGTGTGAATGGTGTGAAGTGTGTTTAAATAGATTTCTAAACAATTTTGAAAACACAAACGGCAAGAGAGAGAAATTAATAATGATTATTAGCATTTAATGATAGCTGATTTTAGGGGATTCAGAAAGATATTTGGAACGGTTACCCATGACACGTGTCTTAATGCATTCAATCAGCGCTTTTGCCTTTTCAGAAACGTGAATGCGTGTTCAGCCTCAGAAAATAGCTGATGACTGGATGACACTTGTTTGCTTGAGTGAACAACACATTTCTATCCTTGAAATGAAGCGCTCAGATCTTCATGAATAGATTCTGATACAATCTGTACCTCTAAAGATCTGAAGAAAGATTGATTAGTAGTTCACAGAAAAATAAACAAAGTTCTGAAGGTTAAGATATGGAATCAAAAACAATTTTATTCTGGACAGAGCTTCATGCTGAGATGTTTCATAATGAAGTTGAACCTATCTTCAGAAAGAGGTTTTGTAAAAATATCAGCCCATTGATGGTCTGTGTTAATAAATTTTAAATTTAAAATCCCTTTCTGAATATAGTCCCTAATAAAATGATGTTTTATTTCTATATGCTTAGCCCTAGAATGCAAAATTGGATTTTTGCTGAGACAAATAGCAGAAGTATTGTCACAAAGGATAGGAATGTTACTCTCAAATATCTGGAAGTCCTCAAGTTGACTTTTCATCTAGAGCATTTGTGTGCTGCATCCAACTGCTGCTATGTATTCAGCTTCTGTTGTTGATAGAGCAATTGTGGATTGTCTTTTGCTGGACCATGAGATCAGATTTTCTCCCAGAAACTAGCAGCTTCCAGAAGTGCTTTTACGTTCTACTCTGTCTCCAGCGAAATCAACATCACAGTATCCTATCAAACTGTAATCACTTGATTTTCTATAAAACAAACCCAGATTAGTAGTACCTTTCAGATACTTGAAAATTCGCTTAAGTGCTGTTAAGTGAGATTCTCTAGGATCTGATTGGAATCTAGCACAAATGCAAACGCTGAATAAAATGTCAGGCCTTGAAGCCATCAGATAGAGAAGAGAACCAATCATACCTCTGTAGACCTTCTGTTCTACCTTTTTACTTACCTCTTCTCTTTCCAGAATGCACGTGGGATGCATTGGAATCTTTGATGGCTTACATTCTGAGAGATCAAATTTCTTCAGAAGTTCTCTGACATATTTGCTCTGATGAATGTAAGTTCCTTCTGGGGTTTGATTAATCTGAATGCCCAGAAAGAATTTCAGTTCCCCCATTAGGCTCATCTCAAATTCTGCCTGCATACATTTAGCAAAATTTCTTCCCAGAGAGGGTTTAGTAGATCCAAATATGATGTCATCAACATAAATCTAACATACTAAAATGTCATTCTTAACTGTCTTACAGAACAAGGTTGTGTCCACTTTCCCTCTGGTGAATTCCTTTTCTAACAGGAAGTTACTTAGTCTTTCATACCAAGCTCTGGGAGCTTGTTTCAGACCATAGAGTGACTTCTTTAGTTTGAAAACATATTCTGGATTTTTGGAACTTTCAAAACCAGGGGGTTGGTGCACATATACCTCTTCTTCTATATAGCCATTTAAGAATGCACTCATAACATCCATCTGATATAGAGTGATGCATTTGTTAACAGCAAATAAGATTAAGAGTCTGATAGATTCTAACCTGGCGACTGGAGCAAAGGTTTCTGTATAGTCTATTCCCTCTTGCTGACTATAACCTTGTGCTACCAATCGTGCTTTGTTTCTGATGACTTCACCTTATTCATTCAGTTTGTTTCTGAACACCCATTTTGTTCCAATGACGTTGAATCCTTTTGGTTTAGGAACTAGATCTCATACATCATTTCTTGTGTATTGATTTAGCTCCTCTTGCATTGCTAGAATCCAGTCATTGTCCAGAAGTGCTTCATCAATTGTAGTTGGTTCAATTAGAGAAACCAGTCCCATGAGAGATTCTTCAGAGTTTCTGAAGCTAGATCTTGTTCTGATTGGATCTTCCTTTCTTCCTAAGATTGTTTCTTCTGGGTGATCCATGCTGCTTCTGGATAGTCTTTTCTGGAGTTGATCAACAGAAGGTGCTGGATTGCTTGCAGTGCCTCTTTCTGATGTTGAGGGAGTGCCTCTGTTAAGAGCTTCTGATGATTTGTCTTCAGTACCTGTGAGTTCAACTTCCATACCTGCAAGGAATTCATTCTGCTTTGACTTTTGAGAGTCAAGCTTATCATCAAAACGAACAATGATTGATTCTTCCATAATCTGTGTTTCTGTATTGTATACTCTGTACCCTCTTGAGCGTTCAGAATATCCTAACATAATACACTTTTGTGCTTTAGAATCAAACTTGTTCAAATATTTTTTTGTATTCAGAATAAAACATGTACATCCAAATGGGTGAAAATAGGAAATGTTGGGCTTTCTGTTCTTCCACAATTCATATGGAGTCTTTTCCAGAATAGGTCTTATGGAGATTATATTCTGAATATAACATGTTGTGTTTATTGCCTCTGCCCAGAAGATCTTAGCAACGTTAGTCTCGTTGATCATGGTTCTGGCCATTTCTTGCAATGTTCTGTTCTTTCGTTCTACAACTCCATTTTTCTGGGGAGTTCTAGGACAAGAGAAATCATGCAGAATGCCTTTGTCATTAAAGAATGACTCAAAATCTTTGTTTTCAAATTCTCCACCATGATCACTTCTGACTTTGACGATTCTAAGATCCTTTTCATTCTGAACTTGGTTGCAGAAGGTGACAAACACAGAGTGTGACTCGTCCTTGTGTCTTAAGAACTTTACCCATGTCCATTTGCTATAGTCATCTACGATTACTAACCCATACTTCTTGCCACTGACTGAAGCAGTTTTAACTGGTCCAAATAAGTCAATGTGCAGAAGTTCTAATGGCTTGGAGGTGGAAACAACATTTTTGGATTTGAAAGCTGGTTTTGCAAACTTGCCTTTCTGACATGCTTCACACAGAGCATCTGAATTGAACTTCAGGTTAGGAAGTCCTCTGACCAGATTGAGTTTGTTAATCTGAGATATTCTTCTCATACTAACATGTCCCAATCTTCTGTGCCAGATCCATTGCTCGTTGTTGACAAACAGAAGACACTTTACATTCTGACTTTTTAGTTCAGAAAGTTTTATTTTATAAATGTTGTTTCTCCTCTTTCCATTAAATAGGATAGTCCCATCTTTCTTACTAACAGCTTTGCATGAATTTTGATTGAAGATTATATCATAACCGTTATCACTTAATTGACTTATGGATAACAGATTATGCATTAATCCATCAACTAGTAAAACATTACTTATAGAGGGAAGATTTCCATTACCTACTGTTCCAGAGCCAATGATCTTTCCTCTCTGATTGCCTCCAAAACCTACGTGGCCTCCAGGCTTAAGTTCCAGGCTTTGGAACATATGCCTTCTTCCCGTCATGTGTCGTGAGCAGCCAGAGTCCAGGTACCATGATTGGTGTTTTTGCTTTGCTGCTAAAGATATCTGCCACATGTATTATTTTATCCTTAGGTACCCATATTTTCTTGGGTCCTGATTTGTTAGTTTTACCAAAACTCTGGTTGAATTTTGGTTTGACAGAGTAATCACTACTAGTATATTTTATGTCATGTGTGTGCCCATATATAAAGTGTGAATCAAGTGGAGTATGTTTTATAACTAAATCCATGGCCTACTTTGGTGTAGGTACCTTACCTTGATATCATATCCCTTTTCTGCCATTTCTGCTAACTCCATAGATCATTGAAGCCATTTTGCTTCTGTCTATGTTTTTAGCTAGAAACTTCTGAAAGCTGTGATCATACTCCTTGATGATCTCTTCAGCATTGCTGGGAGTTTCAGGAATTGTTTCCTTCTGAGAGTTTTGCAATTGGTTTTCTAATTTTGAAATTTTATCTTTTAACTCAGAATTCTCCAATTTGAGACTCTCAGCTTTATCAGAATCAGATGCAAGATTCCTTTTCAGGTTTCTGAATTTGATTCTGATCTGCTGATATCTTTCCAGAATTTCATTAAGGCTTTCAGCTAGTTCAGCCTTAGTAAAGTTTATAGTAAAGTCGGGGAATACCTCTTCTGTATCTGATTCAGATTCTGACTCAGAAGCTTCACTATCTTCTGTTATGTTTGCCATGAGAGCTATGTTTGCTCTTTCATCATCTGATTCTGAGTCAGCTTCATATGTGTCAGAATCATCCCATGTAGCCATGAGACTTTTCTTCTTTTCCTTGCCAAACTTATTTTTGGGCTTTTCCTTCTGAAGCTTTGGGCAATCACTTTTCTAGTGCCCTTGCTCGTTACATTTATAGCAGATGATGTCTTTGTTGTTTGGCTTTCTGTTTCCTGAAGAGCCTTCAGATCTTCTGTGTCCAGAGGAGGATTCTGACCTTCTGTATCTGGAGAAAGATTCATTCTGATATTCTGATCTTCTGGGATTCCTGAACTTCCTTTGCCTCTGCTTCCACAATTGGTTCACCCTTCTGGAGAGGAGAGATAGTTCATCTTCTTCTGATGAGGACCCATCAGAGGTTTCTTCCATAGCCTGCAAAACTTTGGAGTCAGATTTTCTGTTAGATTTTAAAGTTAATGGCTTACCTTGCTTTTGAGGTTCATCTGCTTCTAGCTCTATCCCGTGACTTCTGAGGGAGATGACAAGTTCCTCCCGAGAGATTTTGTTGAGATCCTTGGCTAGCTTAAGCACTGTGACCATTGGCCTCCATTGTTTTGGCAAGCTTCTGATGATCTTCTTAACGTGATCAGCAGTAGAATACCCTTTGTCAAGAACTTTTAGACCAGCAACAAGAATTTGAAATCTTGAAAACATAGTTTCTATTGATTCACTCTCTTCCATCTTGAATGCCTCATACTTCTGAATGAGTGCAAGGGCTTTGGTTTCTTTGACTTGAATGTTGCCTTCATGCGTTATTCTCAGAGAGTCAAACATATTCTTTGCAGTGTCTCTGTTTGATATCTTTTCATATTTTGAATAAGAGATGGCGCTGAGAAGAATTGTTATGGCCTTGTGATGATTTCTGAACTCACGCTTTTGCTGATCAGACATTGTTTTCCTGTCAATCTTCTGACCACTTCCATTCACTGGGTGCGTGTATCCATCAGTCACCATGTCCCACAGATCAGCATCATGGGCCAGAAAGAAACTCTCAATTCTGTCTTTCTAATAGTCAAAGTTCTCTCCATCAAAGACTGGAGGTTTGCTACTGAATCTGTCTCTTTCTTCATTGTTGTCATTGCTGATGTTTTGATTTGGTCCTGCCATTGTGTTTTTCTGACGCTGGATCTTGTACTGACACGGTTAAGTGTTATAAGCTCAGAACCAGGCGCTCTAATGCCAATTGAAGATGTGAAAAACACAAGAAGGGGGGGTTGAATTGTAAAACTTAAATCAAATGCTTAGATAACACTGTATTTTTATCCTGGTTCGTTTGATCTCAAACTACTCCAGTCCACCCGTCAAGGTGATTTCGCCTCTCTCCAACGAGGTCTTAATCCACTATATTCAAAGGAATACAACAACTACTTTAACAACTGTTAAAGCCTTCTTGAGTATAACCACATACCAGTTTATCTCAAGGAAATCTCTTACAGATAATTGAACAATAATGTGTTTAATGTTTTATAGTAAAACAGTATATCACAACTGTGATAATACACAAATTAAGCTTGGAATGAAAACTGAATTGCTAATGCGTTTGAGTAAGCGTGGTTTGAAGGCTTAGCAAATTGTGAGTGCATGCGTATTATGTGCATCGTCTTTTCTCACACAGACTTGTTTAAATAGCCAAGGAAGAGATACGTTGTCCATAAAGCCGTTTCAATGATAATAACGCACTTTCCTTATTGAGAAGATCTTGTCTTGAAGAGAGCTGTTGGTAATTAATCTGTCTTGAATACTTAGTAATGCTTTAGAGTCTTCTTTGCTTATGATAACGCTTCAGAGTGCTGATGACTTGGTAGAGATCTTAGATCAGAGTCAGAGTATATATGTTTATGCGCATATTCTGGTCATCAAGCTTTAGCGTATGATCTGGTAGCTTCAGCGTGTAGCATATGTTACTGATCTTCTGATGCTGACATATTACTTATCTTCTGATGCTTCTGATGATGCTGATGCTGATTCCATCAGAACTTCTGTACATACAGAACATAATTTAAGAAGCATATTTGTCTTATATATAAATCTTACAATTTATTTATTCTTTGTATTTTGTTATCATCAAAACTCTAATTGAGGGTTGTAGAATCAAACTATGTTCTAACATAACCCACCCGTTAGCAATGCACAATAAGTTCCTCCCACTCCCCCCACGGAGGAAATACAAATTCTTAGAATACAACCGGAGCCATGGCGACATGTCAAGGGACTACGATTATCCCTTCGAACGCTACAGTCATACCCCTAAATACAAGTGCTTCAACCATATTGTCAAACGCATAAAATGAACCTTTTGTAATGTCTGTGGCTAGCCAAAATCCTCCCGTTTCCCCCAGACCTTTAGTAGGCAGTGTCTCTAGAACTTATGTACAAGGATTCACATTCCCAACATCAGATCCAATATATAGCAAGCCAACTACATTCATGACATGACTTCAAAATAACAATCCGACATTCACACGTCCTTTAACATCCGCCTTCTCACCATTACAAGGATCAGGTTCAGGGGTAAACCATATGGCACGAAACAATTCACAACCATGATATGTTGCCCAATTGCCTCCTATTACCATAAATACGCAGACAATTTTAAGGCAACATATGGATGATAGTAACCACGAAATGGTGGGAATACTCGCCCAGCAAATGAGTACAATCTTTAACCCTCTAATCCAAAGCACCACACAGACAAATATGCAGAATGCCCAAGCAAACCAACAAATGGCAGCGCAAATTGGACACCTTGCAGATTTTTTTGGTGCACCCAGAGAATCAACTCGACAACCACAACCCACATGGACAAGGGAGAATCAAGGCATACTGTTTCAAGAAGAACCAACCATTGACCAGGCCTAACCGGTGATACACCCAGAAGTTGAAATTCAACAACAGTTCGAAGGTAAGAACCACATAGATTTCAACAGGCTATTCCCAGGGAGGAACCACGAAGAAGGGTAGTCATGGTGAATCGGAACCAAGACGCTGACGAAATTCTCCAAGGGTGTTGACGGGATGATATGGTAGGAAACAATAATCTAACAGCCATAGTCGAAAGAATAATGGCACGGATTAGAGTAAATATTGGCATGCGAAGGCCAAACTATATATCCCCTTTGTCTGAGTACATTCAGCAAATTGAGTTACCTAGGGGATAGAAAGTGCCAAAATTCACAAATTTCTCTGGTGACACCAGTGAGTCAACCATAGAACATGTGGCTAGATATCTTATAGAAGCAGGGGATATAGCAAACAATAAAAATTTAAGGATTAAATATTTCCCTAGTTCACTAACTAGAAATTCTTTTACATGGTTTACAACTCTTGCAACAAATTCCATCCATGATTGGACTCATTTGGAGAGATTATTTCATGAACAATTTTATGTAGGTCAATCTAAAATCAGCCTAAGCGAATTGGAAAATGTTAAGCGCAAATTCAGCGAGCCTATAGATGATTATCTTAACAGGTTCCATCTGTTAAAGGCAAGGTGTTTCACACAAGTGCCTGAACATGAGTTGGTCAAAATGGCAGCAAGAGGATTGGACTTCTCTATCAGAAAGAAGTTAGATCCCCAGTATCTAAGAGACATGGCACAACTGGATGACAGGGTTCAACAAGTGGAGCGTTTGAATATTGAAAAAGTAAGGGCTAACAAAAGCCACATGAAAGAAAGAGTGGCTTATGTCGAAGCATGCTCAGATGAAAGAGATGTCGAAGACGACTCTTCAGAGGTCGAAGATCACGAGATAGATCTTGCAGAATTAAAGCAAGGACCACCTTATCCTTGCAAAGGGCTAACACCTGTGAACGGGAAGAATCCCATCGAACCAGGAAGGAATGACAAATCCCCAAAGAAAGCCTATACCTTCGACATCACCAATTTTGATTAAATCTTTGACTTATTAGTAAAAGATGGCCAGATGATAGTTCCCCCTGGCGCTAAAATTATTCCGTTAGAATAACGGAAGAAAAGGGGTTTCTGTAAATATCATAATTTTTTAGGCCATAAAACCTCACAATGCTATCTTTTCAAGGATTTGATACAAAGTGAAATCAAGGAAGGAAGGTTGAAGTTTGGAGAGAAGCCCAAGATGAAGGTCGGTGCAAATCCTCTTCAGGTTGCTGAGACAAATTTTGCAGAGCCTGTAGATATCAACATGGTGGACGCTTTTGAAATCGAAGAAGGTCAACTGGACAAAGTATCTGAAGATGTTCATGGGCTGGAGACTACTGAGGGTCTCATGGGACAGTTCGAAGGGAATGCTATTGAAGGCAATACCAAAACTGCTGGCAAACCTAAGACTACTGAGGGTCTTAGAGTCAAATTTGAAAAGCTGGAGATTACTGAAGGTCCCAAGTTCGAAGTTAACAAAACTGGGGGCAGGATCAAAGTTGTTGTCAAATCTAAGACTACTAAGGGTCTTAGAGTCAGATTCGAAGAGCTTGAGAATGCTAAAGGTCCTAATTTCTAAGTAAAGATGGTGAATCTGAACCAGCTATCCCCAGAGATGGCAGAGATTGAAAGACGTTTGAAGATGCAGGATGACAGGATGCGAACTGGGCACCAAAAAGTAAGCCTGGTTGAATATTGTTTTCATTGCCATACGAAGAATCCTGAAGGACTAGTGTGTCCAAGGTGCATCGCAAAGAATGATAGAAGTGCTACAATGACATACCAGAAATTGTACCAAGAGAGGGCTGGAAACAACTGGAGGAATGCCAGAGAATTGTTGTCATACCCAAAAATGGGAGAAAGCTTGATGGGATTTTTTGTTAGGTGTCATAAGACAAGATCAAAAGTTTTAATGTTCCCATGGTGCAGTGTTATTTATGACAGGAAAGCAGCAGTAGCATTCGAAAGAATTCCATCTACACAATATTAGAACAATCAAAGGAGTATCAGGGGCAGGTATGTAACCAATGCAAAATGAATTTCAAAAAGGGCAGATAGCCCACACCCTAGAGTGAATCGACAAGTCACCTTCAAGCCACCATCCAACATACCCAATAGAAAAATGGTTGGAGTCTAGTCAAAGCAAGGGGAAAGGAAAAGGCAAAGGGAAATGGAAGAATTTTGAAGAAGGTGGCAGATCTGCATGGGCATATCAAAGAAAGTTCAAGTCAACAAAGCAACATGCATATGTTTCTGAGAACTACAAAGGAAAAAACCCAATGACAAGGACCCAGTGTCGAAGGTACCAAAGCACCAAGAAGGCTCAAAGGGAACTCATCAGTAACGAAGTAGGGGAATCCAATACGAATCAAACTTCGTCTACTACACTTTTCAAAGAGAAGCCACCAGCACAAAGGAGTCTTATTTCCCCCAGAAAGACTAAGGTATCAATCGAAAGGGATCCGGAGGAACCAACTAACGAAGAGCCAACCAACGATGAGGACATGCTTACTGATAACTTTGACTCAGATGGGGATTCCTCTCTAAATATCGTCTGCAATATGGTTTCTATACTACCACATGAATATGATCAAGTAACGGAGGTAAAAGATTCTGAAGAAGCACATGAATTAGAGATGGAAAATCACAAAAATATGTGCTATTATGTTATGAATAATGGAGCAGATGAAGAAAAGAATGTGTTCTTTGAAAAACCAGACCATGGCATGAAGAACCATCTGAAGCCTCTCTTTATCAGGGGAAAGTATAACAAGTGGGGATCAACAAAGTAATGATAGATGAGGGTGTTGTTGACAACCTCATGCCTCAATTCTTGCTGATGAGGATAGGTATGTATGATACAGATATAAAACCTCATAATATGTTATTTTCTAATTATGAAGGAAAAATTGGCCATACACTTGGCGTAGTTCAAGTTGATCTCAGTGTAGGAACCATCACCGGACCAACGATGTTCATGGTTATAGCAGCCAAGACAAACTACAATTTACTCTTGGGCCGTGAATGGATTCATGGGATTGGAGCATGTTATACCACAAAAGTTTCCCTCTCATTTTATTCAAAACATACTCCTAGAGGTCCTCAACTTGCCCAAGGATGCCTAAGGATTGACCAGACAAATCCTCCTCCTAAGACAATAAGCCTCAAACTAGGGTTTCCATTTTCATCAAGATGTTTGAGTTCCAAGGGTCCCAATTGGTCTCCATAGCCATAATATATCCTCAAGATCATTCATGTCAAGTTTCATGCCTTGCACAAGAAGTTTGCTCAGTCAACTAATCAGATGCCTGAAAATCAACATACTAGGTCAAAAGTCAACTGTGACCCACATAGAGTCAAACTTCAAAATTTTTGGTCAACATCAACATTTTGAATTAACATCCACCATTTGATCAAGGGTTGATCATGATTCCTCAAGGAATGCCCCAAATTCATCAAAACTCAAAAGTTGCTAAATTAGGGTTTCTATAGGAAAAGTCAACCAAACTTTGACCAGGCATAACTTCTCATACTTTATCAGAAATTTCTCATCCAAGGCTCATTTTAAAGAGAATACAACTCCCTACAACTCATCTTCATCCCTCGAGTTCAAAAAATGCACTCAAGGAAAGATATAAATTCAGACATTATAGGTCATTTCAAAAAGTCAACAAAAGCACCTTTTGGGTCAAAGATTCTTACATGAACATGGAAGATCCAATTGAGTTGAAACCAAAGAGGTTGCTTAGAGTACATCCTGAGCTTTCTAAAAAGTCATAGAACACCCTCTAAAGGTCAAAATTGAGAGAGATATGCATTATCAAAGTTGGCTAGTTTTGGAAATGTGTATAAAGTCAACATTGATCAAAATTGATTTTTTTCCAAAGGGGCCCATGTTCTCTTGTTTGAAACTTGTTCCTAAGAGGACACACGACCCCCGAGCTTATTCACTTATTATTTTATTATTTTTATTATTTATTTTGATTTTTTATTCATTTAAATCAAAATAAATCAATTTAAATAGTGGAATAATCAAATAAAATCAAAGATTTGATTTTGTGAGCACATTATGAGTCCATGAACAGCTAGAAAATCATCCAAATCGTGCAATGGCTATTTGGATTGAAAAAAATTGTGATTTGGTCTATTTTAGAAACAAATCATACAAGTAAAAAAAACAAATAAAATCTCCATAATTTGCAAAGATATGATCAGTTTTTGTTAACCTATTTCATTCCACTATAAGTACATAACATTCCCAAGGCATGAAAAAGGTTTTTTGGTCGTGTAAAACAGCAAGAAAAAAGTTGAAAATTTTGGGGAAAAGTGCATATTGAATCCCTCTCCATAGGCCAATTCAAGGAGTATTGAGTCTTCAGTAATCATCCACACATACTCAGGAAGCTATTCCCATCATCCATAAGGCCTGAAACATCCAGAATCGTGCCCTTACAACATCACGATTTGTCTCTTTTATCCAAACTCGAATCCATTGATTTACCCATCAAAAACATGTTTTGATCATATATTCGTGTCTATCATCATATTTGCAATGTTTCTGAATTTTTTAATCTAAGTTTAAGTGCAGGTATAAGCATTTTCCATGGTTAGGGTTCATAAGCTCTAATTTGGGGTTTCCTTCTCTAGGGAAAATTGGACCAGATTATGGGTACCAATGGACTTAGGGCATGATTTCCAGTCGACTTATGCCTTTAGATATGATTTATTTTGCGCATATTATGTTTTTGAATCTTGCAGGGATGTAGCTACGGACAAAAACAATCACTATAGCCTTTAGTGATGATTTTATCCGTAGGTAAAAGTCTAAAACCAAAACCAACAGTTCTGGGAAGAAGACGATCACGTGGCAGCCACACACTGGCTCATTTGAATTTGGCGTGTATTTCTGGGCAAGGCACTTTGTTTCCATTATATTTTATTTGTTTTATTATATTTACAGATGGTCCAGCTAGCGTAGATGGTTGAGGAGCGTGCCTATGAAGCAAACATCCTGGGTTTGATCGCAGGCGCGTGCTTTTGTGTTTTCTTGGTATTTCTTTGCAGATCCAATGCATCACACAACCCAGCACCCACCATGCACCTCAAGATCCATCACCATTGGATTATCCTTGCCCAGATCCAAACGTCCTGCAAAGAGCGGCGCATGGTATACTCCCTGAAGGTGAACCACATTGAATCAGGCGCAGCCTTGGGCCACCAGTAGGATTGGGCTTGGACAAATTCAATTTACACCTCCCAGATTGCTAACACAACCACATGCCCATATCTATCTTTTTTTTATTCTATTTTTTTTAATTTCATCTTTGTTATTTTAATCATTACAAAAATTATTTTTTTATTTAATCATAAAATCAATAAATTCATAAAAAAATAGAATTTAGGTTTTTTTTTATTAAAATTAATTTTGTAAATTAATTTGATTTAATTATTTTGATTTGTTTTCTTTAAAAATAAAATCAATTAGAATCTAGGATTGGACTTTAAATCTTTTTCTTTTAAAATAACAAAAATATTTTCTTTGATTTCCTTCGAATTCAGACTTTGATTCCCGTATTTAATTCGTCGCACGCGCAATATTTTATTTTTAATTCCAATTATTTTATTTGCTTCGAGTTTGTAATAGCTTTTAATTAGGGTTTATTTTACTGCTTATTATTTTACTGTTCAATCCCCGGTTTTTTTTGTTAAGTAACCCCCTCCCCGAAGCCTTGTAATAACGTAGATTTACTTTTCCGCTTTTAATTTTCTGCAACTATAAAATGTCTAGATGTATGGATAATAGGCTTGTATGCAAAAGATAAATCAAATTAATACAGTAGAAAACCCTAATTGTGCAAAGATAAATAAACTGAAAAATAAACACTTGCACATGCTCACTCCTAGGGTTTGCCCCACTTCGGTTGCCTTCGGTCAACGATCATGAAGTATAGGGAGTCTTAGTGGTTTTCCTCTAGTCCCAAAAGATAAAAAATGACCCATTCAAATATTGCCTCAAAAAGATCTTTAGGACTCTAGGGTAATTACTAAGGTTTCCAAACCATTGCTTTAGTGATCGTAATTGTCCCTTTCGTCCCTTTCGATTGCCCCTTAAACTCCAACGATGGAGCTACCTACTCCTTAATAGTAGGATATCACTGTCTAAAGGAAATAAAAAAATGAACAGACTTTTTTCGAGTAGGTATAAACTTTTAGGTACTTGCTTAAGTAAAATTTTTACACATACACTTTCAAATAAGCTTTTCAAACAAAGTTTTCAAAAACATTTTATCACACCCTTGAGGACTGATACAAGGGTTACTATAAAGTGAAAGGTCGCACTAAGGCAAACTTCGAAACTTTTTCAAGCACACAAGCACAAAAGCAATTTAAGAATGAGCAAGTATCTAAGAGCCCGTGGAAACCCACAGATAGAAAGGGTGCTAACACCTTCCCTTTCTATAATCTACCCCCCGTACTCAGAAACATCTCGAAAAAGGTTTTTCTCTGTTCTTTTTCCTTTTCCTTTGTTGGATGAAATAAAAGTCGGTGGCGACTCTTGCTTACCGTACATTTATGAACAAAAAACACAAACTAATATTAAACAGTCGGTTCTGCCACTATATCACAGAACTGGCGACTCTGCTGGGGAGAATTATAAAGTTGGGTTCACCTTAGGATTTAGGTCATTATTAATTGCTTCTTTGGTTTGTCTTGTCTGGTTTACTTTTAAGGGTATATGTTTGGGTTATTTGGATCCTAAACTCGGATCGGGGAATTCCTTTTAGGTAAGTAGCAATAAACTGTGAGGGAGCTGTGTGGAATATACTGACACGGTTGAAACAATAGCTACGTTGATGCGATACTTTGGTGTGTACCGGTAGCCCTTGAGTAATGAAGGAGAACACGGGGCCGCTGCGTGGTATCATAAAGCATCAACTGACCTTAGCACCTTAATTGACCAACTTGGCTTTTAGGACGTAGTGAGATAGCCATCTTTGGTGTAAACCCAAAGTCGGTTGATACTCGATGCTACACTCATCGAGGTTTGACTCTTGAGTTTTGTATGGTGGCAAGTCAATTGTCTATCGGAGTGAAATTTTGGGGAAAGATCGGTGATATTGAGATCCCTTAGAACCCGATTACTATATTTAGGACAGGTTGAACCAACCCAACTTCAAGAGGGTATACCTTAAAATCCATGCAAGCCTTAAACCTAAGGTCTCTGTGTGATTTGTTTGTGTTTGTTATATCTGCTATATCTGAGCATAATCATGACATCATAACATAGAATATCATACTAACCATTTTAAGGATTCTTAGGGTTTATTTTTGTCTTATTTTGTAGGACGTGGCCCTTGCCCGCAGATTCACTATCCAAGTCAGTCTGGTAAAGGTACCTCCTCGGCTTAAGGAATTTATATCAAGGGTTCCTGAAAGCTCTCCCTTCACTGAAAGGCATGGTCGACTTCTTAGCTTGGTCACCTCAAACCCTGATGAAGAAATGTTAAAAGTGCTCTTTCAGTTCTTTGACCCTCTACATCACTGCTTCACTTTTCCGGATTACCAGTTAGTGCCTATTATGGAGGAGTTTTATCAGTTACTGGGGGTTCCTATTCTTAACAAGGTACCTTTCAATGGTATGAAAACAGACCCTAAACCTGAAGATATTGCTAAAGCTCTATCCTTACAGCGGTCTGGCGTAGTAGCAAATTGGGAAACCAGGAGAGGTGTCAATGGTTTTTTGGCTAAGTTCTTGTTTGAGAAAGCTCGTGATTTTTAGGATACCCTAGACTTACAAGCTTTTAAAGAGGTGTTAGCCCTTCTCATCTATGGTTTTCTACTGTTCCCTAATCCGGACCAACTCATAGACGTGAATGCGGTTAAGGTTTTCTTGTCACACAATCTGATACCTACTCTGCTTGAAGATATCCTACATTCTTTGCATACTCGCACTATAAAGAGAAGAGGGACCCTTATGTGTTGCACTCCTTTTTTGGCTAGGTGGTTTATTTTGCACCTACCTCGATCCGTCTTGAATAATGAATAGGGTTCGAGATGGTCTCATAGGCTAATGACTCTTACACATTCAGGTATTCATTGGTGTCCTCGATCCTCGGAGAAAGTTACCATCATTGATTGATGCGGAGAATTACCTAATGTCCCTCTCTTAGGCATTAAAGGAGGAATCACTTGCAATCCTTTCTTGGCACTGCGACAGTTTGGATATGCAAGAAGGGATGGTCCTCATGATACACTTATCTAAGGAATCGTCTTCGACTACGAGAATGATGCTCAGGGTTACCGTAAAAGGTTCATGCGAGCTTGGGGATTGGTACATGTTGTACCCCAAAATTTGCCCTCCCATAACCTTCAAAGTTTTGACAAGAATCATCCACAATTGGTTCAAGTCTACTCAAAGGCTACACAGTCAACCATCCTCCTGAAGCCAATCAAACTAGGGTTTTGGTTCTCACAAGGAAGCTGAAGTTTTCAAGGCCTCAATCAAGTCTCCCATGCAGATAAACATTGTCAAGCACCTACATGTCAAGTTTCAAGACTTTCAGCACAAAATTGCACAGTCAAAACCCTAATTGCACTACAGTCAACTGTAGGGGCAAAATGGTCATTTGGCAGTCAAAAGTTCAAATTTTTGGTCAACATCTCATTTTGAAGCCACAAACATCATTTGATCAATGCTTGATCATGATTCTCAAAACTTGGCTCAAAAATCATCAAGATGCAAAAGTTTCTATTTTTGGACAGCTGGAAAAGTCAACTGAAATTGACCAAGGCATAACTTTCACATGGATTATCAGAAAAATTCCATCCAAATCTCATTTTGAAGATAAAGACATTTCCTACAACTCATCTTCATACTTCAAGTCCAAGAAATGCTCTCACAAAAAGTTATCAATTTCAACATTATAGGTCATTTTCAAAAGTCAACAAAAAGGGACTTTAAGTCAAAGGCCATAACTTGAGATTGGTAAATCAAAATGAAATGGGACCAAAGGCATTGGTTAGAGGACTCAAAACAATTTCCAAAATATCCAAGAACATGAGCAAAGCTTAAAAATTGAGCAAGTTATGCATTGGAGAAGTTGGGAAATTTTTGTGAAATGGCCAAAATCATTTATCCTTGAAATCTCATTTTTGACAAAAGGGGCCCACTTTTTCCACTTGAATTAACTTGGCCATGCTTCCCACGTGTCCCACCTTTTATTTCAGATTTTTTTTTATTAATTTTTTCATTTTTATTGATTTTATTGGATTTAATTAATTTTAAATCTTTTAAAATCAAAAGAAATTCAAAAAAATTAATTTAAAGGAATATTTGGTTTTGATTAACCTTGAAGCATCATTATGTGCCTACCAAATTTGTGCAAAGAGCAAACAAGGCAAGAATTCAAAATTTGAGTCAAAAATGGAAAGTGTGATAATGGTGGTTTATGTGAAAATCCTAAACATCAATGCAAAGCATATTTGGCCATAATTCTCATTCATACACCTTGACTAGAGTATATACAATTGAGAGACAACGAGAATTGGACAGAATCTGCACCCTATTGCTCACGACAAACTCACACTTTTCACAAAAAATCTCAAATCTGAAAACCAAGTTAGAGGTGGTTTCAAACCAAAATTCCCACCCCATTAGCTTCCTCAAGCATCATTGGACGATTCCCAATCAAAAACAGGCCTCCTAACCTCAAGAATCGCTGTACAGAATCCATATTTTTTTTTCATAAAATTGCATACTCGTATCTCAACTTTGAGGCATTTTCATGACATTTAATTTATACATTCTTATTCAATGATGCATTCTGGTGCTTACCATGTGAACTAATTGCATTTTTATGTGTTATACGCCAAGATGCCATTGTTGATATTTAGGGTTCTTCAACCTTAAAATTAGGGCTTCTGAAATCAGGTAAAATTAGAGGCTGAGACCAAGACCATTGGATTCAACACGTTTGGACGAAAGGAAACCAACACTCGCGATCAATTTATGAGGCCTTATGGCCTATTCGTTATTTTTCCATATGGTACCTTCTGCAACGGTGTGAAAACCGTTGCTTATTTTGTTTATCTTTCAGGAACGTGAAGAAGATGAACTCGTGTCAAGGTGGGAGTGGCTAGTTCAAATCCTGCGCGCGTTTTTCAGATACTAACCAATTTTCTTTTATAATGATTATTAGCTATTATATATTAAAAGTGATTGAAGTGGCCCAGTGGCGCAGGTGTTGATTGGTAATGCTAGTGACCTGGGTTCGAGCCCCAGGTCTTCAATAATTTCAATACCATTTTTCTATTAACTATCACGTGCAGATTCAGCACTGAAGCACATCATACACGCTCAAAAAATCAGCGTCCATCTGTCCAGGTCCATCAGATCAAGGGTGTAGATTGGAGGAACAGCATAAGGTCCAGTCAACGCTACAGCATATTACCTGGAAAGTCAAATGGACCATGCTTATTGGGCCAGAATCTCCATGGATTTTACCTCCAAATTAGGGGTTTCACCCCCTTAGGTTTTTACAATTTTCTTTCTTTTCTTTGTTTCTTTTTTTTTATTTTTTTATATTCTTTTAATTGTTGCTTTATTTTAATTAATTAATATTTTCAAAATATAAAAAACATAAGAAAATCAAAAAAAAAAAGATAAAAAAATAATAAAATATTTTATTTTAAGTATTTTCGTAAATAAATTTGTATGTAATTAATTTAGATTTAATTTTAGGTTATAATTTAATTCTTTTTCACAATAAACCAAAAAATAACAAAAATAAATCTTTAACACTTTTGACCTTTTTTTAATTAATTAAATATTTTATTATAAGCATCATTAATCATTAATTTTTGTAAATAAATTTCATAATTAATTTAGTTTAAATTCTAGGTTTTAACTTTAATGCATTTTCTTTAATAAATTAAAAAACAATTAGAATTAGAATTAATTATTTGACTTTTAATTAATTTAATTTTCTTTAATGTCATAAATACAAAAAAACATAAAAAATAAGTTCTTTCTTTTTATTTAATTTAATTATTCTATTAATTTTATTTTTGATTCCTTAAAGGGTCCAACGCCCTCGCATTCGGTCATATTTTCCTTTTTCGCGCGTTTTATTTATTTTTGATGTAAATATAATGTATTTGTACCAAAGCCATGTAATAGCTATTAGACATTTATTTTCTGCAATTTATTTTAAATCGGGTCTGGATTAATTTGGCGTTGTAGACCCGCGCCCTTGTAATAGCGTAGGACCTTTATCCTTTCCGCACTTTAAAATTCCGCACTTTTTAACTGTTAAACAATAACATGAAAGAATGAACGCCCGAAAATAAAATCAAAGCGTAGATCACCAATGCATGACAAGACAAACAATAAACTGAAAATGACACACAATTCACACACCACCCCTAGGGTACACCTCACTGTTGCCTTACCTCGAAAGGTGATCGTCGAGTAGAGGATGTCTTAGTAAGTCCTCATGATCCGGGAACCTGGCATGAGGGTAGCTTCTAAGGTGTTTTCCCATTGCTCTGGTGATCACCCTGTTGCCTTGCCCCTCGAAGCGTGGTCGTTGAGTATAGGACGTCTTAGTAAGTCCTTATGTTCCATTGATCTAGTTGCCTCGAATAGGTTGCCTCGGAACAAGTTGCCTCGGAATAAAAAGATCAATGGCATAAGGGTAGCTTCTAAGGTATCTTACTATTGCTTGGTGACCACAATGTCCCGAACCTCGAATCGACCCGAACACCTCCAACGGTGGTGCTACCTACCTCTCAATGGTGGGATGGCACTACTTTAAAGACATTTACACAGACGAATTCCTTAGGGTAGGTAGATTCTCATAGATACTTGCTCTTTTCAAAAACAAACAAAATACTTTTCACACTTACACTTTCTAAAAGTTTTCAAATAAATTTTTCATACACTCTTGAGGACAGATACAAGAGTTACTTAGAAATTTTTCAAACGAAACTTTTTTCAAAACCCACTCACACTTGAAAAGTAAACAAACATTTTGAAAACACAAATGAGCAAGTATCTAAGAGCCCATGGATAACCATGGATAGAAAGGGTGCTAACACCTTCCCTTTCTATAATCTACCTCCCGAACCGAGAGCAATCTCTATAAGGAATTTTTCTGTGCTTTTGTCCTTTCCATTTGGAGAAAGTAAAAGACGGTGGCGACTCTTGCTTACCGCGACATTTCGCGAAACCAGCTTTAAACAGTCAGTTCCAGATCCACCGATCACAGAACTGGAGACTCTGCTGGGGACACTATAAACTTAAAGTGAGGTGTACCTTAGGACTAAGATCACTGTGTTTTCAATTGCTTTGATTTGCTTGCTTTATTATTGTGGGTTGCTTGGGAGTTCTATAGATCCTAACCCGGATCTGGGGATACCTTCTTAGAAAGTAGCAACAAGGCTGTGAGGGAACCGTGCGGGGTATACCGACATGGTTGAAGCAGTCTGCTACGTTGATGTGGCACTTTGGTGTGTACCGGTAACCCTTGAGTCAATCAAGGAGAGTATGGGGCCTCCATGTGGTGTCGTGAAGCATCAACAGACCTTAGGAACCTTAATTGAACCATCTTGGCCTCTTTAGGGTAGTGAGATGACTACTTTGGTGTACTCCGAAGTCGGTTGATACTCGATACTACACTCAATTGAGGGTTGTTTTCTTGGGATATTTTGATCGTCAGTCAGTGGCTAAATCGAAACGATGAACAATGAAAGCAATCCAATGATATTGAGATCCTTAGAACCCGGTTACTTTTATAGGACAGGTTTGAGCCCACCAACTTCAAGAGGGTAATACCCAGACCCCATGTTGGCCTAAACTCTAAGGGCTTTGTCTTGTGTGACTTGTGTGCCTTACACGTTTGCCTTTGTAAATATTTGTGATGTGTTTAACCATAGCATCATGACATCATACAGCATCATATGCATCCACTAATCATTTCAGGGGTTCGAATCTTCATCTTTGTTCTTGTTTTGTAGGACATGGAAACTATCCGCAGAAAGACAATTCAGATCAACCTCATAAGGGTCCCTTTTCAGCTTAAGGAGCTTACATCCAGGATTCCCGAGAACTCGTCATTCAATGAAAGGCATGGTAGACTCATCATCTTGGTCAATACCAATATTGAGGAAGAAATGGTAAAGGTCCTTTTCCATTTCTTTGACCCTCTACATCACTGTTTTACTTTCCCGGATTATCAGCTGGTGCCTACTCTAGAAGAGTTTTCCCAACTTCTGAAGATTCCCATTCTCAATCAACTACCCTACAACGGTACGGAAAGGGAACCAAAACTTGAAGGAGTAGCTAAAGCATTATGCCTACAACCATCTGACATCAAGGGGCATTGGGAAGCCAGAAATGGTATCAAAGGATTCTTGGCAAAGTTTCTGTTTGAGAAGGCCCAAGAGTGTTGGAATTCCCTTGACCTGCAAGCCTTTGAAGAAGTTGTAGCCCTCCTTGTCTATGGGTTGGTGTTGTTCCCTAAACCAGATCAGCTTATAGATATCAGTGCTGTCAAGGTCTTCATGTCCAGGAATCCTATACCTACGTTGCTGGGGGACATCCTTCACTCATGTTACACTCGAACCATGAGAAAAAGGGGTGTTCTTATGTGCTGCACTCCCCTCCTGGGAAGGTGGTTTATTTCGCACCTTCCACAATCAGTTTTGAATAACGAGCGAGGTTTGAGGTGGTCACAACGGTTGATGACTATTACACATGCAGATATACATTGGTGTTCTCGGTCCGGAGAGGATGTCACTATCATTGATCGTTGTGGGGAGTACCCTAATGTTCCTTTACTTGGAATCAGAGGAGGTATTACTTACAACCCATGCCTGGCTTGGAGACAGTTTGGTTATGCTCGGAAAGATGGCCCCCATGAGATGTTAATTCCTGACATAGTTTTTGACTTCGACAAGGATACGCAAGGACTTCGCCAGAAATTTATCAAAGCTTGGAGGATGCCCAGCAAAATAGACAGCAAGACCCTGGGGCACAAGAACTCCATCCCATTGGAGCCTTATCTCAAATGGGTACGAGCCCGCTCCCAGAAGCTGGTGATGCCATATCCTCATGTTCTCCCCGTGATTAAAGAGCCAGACTTGGAAGGAGAGGTGTCCTACACCATTCAACATCCTGACATGCCCACGTCCTGGGAAGAGATGCAGAAGAGTTGGATCCAGCTTAAGGAAGAACGGAATTCTCTGGAAACCAATCTACATGCCAGTGAGAAAAAGGTCCTGGAGCTCACCCGCTTACTGCACGAGGAAAGGAATCTCAATACCTATATTGCTCCGAAGAGGATGCGTAGTGTCTTTTGGGATTGATCTGTCTTGTAATGCTTGCCCATGAGGCTTTAATGTACTGAACAATTATTTTCTTAATAATAACGTGTGTTCCTTTTTGTCTACCACAAATTTGAATTTTCGAACTCTTGAATGCATTGCATAAACACATATCATTCATCATATGCATCACAGGTACTCTTCTTTTCAGGCTGCTGACTGTTCTTCGCTGTTTATTTCAGCATCATGAACCCTGAATCATCAACCGAGGCATCTATCAAGGCTCTTCAGGCGCAGAACGCCCAATTTCAGGAGCTGATCAAGGGTTTGGCTCAAGGTCAACAAGAGTTGAAGACCATGCTTCTGAAGAAGACTAAGAAGAAGAGGAGGACTGTGCTATTCAACACTGGGCGCAGACTCGGGAACACCTTACAGGTTGAGGCTGAGAGGACTACTCCATCTGTGGGGGAAGGTAGTCACCAAGAAAGGGAGGTCCCTACTCCTGTGGGCTCTGATACTGAAACAGACTTCAACGACGAACAATACCCTCCTGCTGAAGACCGGTACAAGCAGTTGGAGGACAGATTAAAAGCTATGGAAGTTCAGCGTGTGCCTGGACTGGATTTCGGAGACTTGGGGTTATCTACTGGGGTGGTGATTCCACACAAGTTCAAGGCACCCGCCTTTGTGAAGTATGACGGGGCTTCCTGTCCCAAGATGCACCTCCGTTCTTATGTAAGGAAGATCCAGCCTTACACAGCAGACAAGAACCTTTGGATCCACTTCTTCCAGGAGAGTCTTTCAGGAACTCACCTCGAATGGTTCTATCAGCTGGATGGAATCAACATTCGTAACTGGGAGGATCTGGCCACTGCTTTTTACAAGCAGTATCAATATAATTCCGACCTCGCTCCTACGCGTACCCAACTCCAGGGTATGTCGCTAGGGTCGGGTGAAGGTTTTAAGGAGTACGCACAGAAATGGAGAGACCTGGCTGGCAGGGTGCAGCCACCATTAACAGACCGGGAGCTGGTGGATATGTTCTTGGGGACCCTTTCTGGTCCATTTTTCAATCATCTCATCGGTAATTCCTCTGCTGGGTTTACTGATCTGATCCTGACTGGTGAGAGGATCGAGGCCGGTATAAAATCGGGGAAGATACAGAAGGTTGCCTCCTCAAATGCTGAAAAGAAGCCCTTCAAGAAAGAGGCAAGTGATGTGTATGGCCCGAGAAGGCAGAACAAACCTGAACACCGCCAAGCTGTCAACGCGGTGGTTAGTTCTAAACCTGCTGCTGCTCCACAACAGTACAATCAACCCAGAGCTGAGAGGACCAAGCGACAATATACTCGGCTCAGCATGACTCTCTCTCAAATCCTGCCGCAACTGTTATCAGCCAGCTTGGTGACTGTTAGAGAGGCCTCGAAGGTTGTGAATACCGCGTCCCCCAAGTTTAATCCAAATGGCCGCTGTGCTTACCACTCTGATAGCCCGGGGCAGAACACAGATGACTGCTGGGCCCTAAAGAACAAGCTGCAGGACCTTATTGACGCTAAAGAAGTACAGTTTGAGGCATCTGAGAAGCCTAATGTAGTGACAGCTCCCCTGCCTGCTCATGGAGTGAATGCTATTGGGGACGAAGAGGAAGTGGATGAAGCTGAGTTCAATAGCTGGATTTACCCTGCAACCGACGGTGGACCTAGCAATTGGAGTGCAAAGGACAATCTATCTGTTTCTCGTGTTACTAAGTAATGAACTTCTTTGTTTTGGATTTGTAATAAACAATAATTTGAAACTGTATGACCCGGTGTCTTACCCGGGGCACCGTGGTCTTATTTATGAGGGCTTTTGTTTGTCATTGTCATGTATCATAAATAAAAGCATTGGACGTTTTTCACATTTCAAATTTTGTGCTCCTTTTCTTTCCTTTCTTTACATATTGCAAACCAGTTGTATTTACACACACTCACTCATACAGGTTTCAATCCACTCTGGACCTTACTGGTAACAACTCTGCTACTGCCAGTTATGACTTCGAAAATCCGATCAACTTAGCCGAAGACGAAGGTGAAGATGATTGCGAAGTGCCTGGCGAGCTTGCAAGACTGTTACAACAGGAAGAGAGGGCAATTCAACCACATGAAGAGCCAGTGGAAACAATAAACTTGGGTACTGAAGAAGACAGGAAAGAGGTGAAGATTGGTGCCAACCTAGAGCTCAGCGTGAAGCAACGGTTGACTAAGATGCTACATGACTACATGGAAATATTCGCCTGGTCCTACGAAGACATGCCCGGGTTGGATACCGACATTGTGGTCCATCACTTGCCTACTAAGGAAGACTGCCCTCCGGTTAAGCAAAAGGTCCGTCGTATGCGTCCAGAGATGTCTGAGAAGATTAAAGCCGAGGTTATGAAGCAGTTTGATGCCGGATTTCTTGTAGTGACTTCTTACCCTCAGTGGGTTGCTAATGTGGTGCCGGTACCTAAGAAGGACGGTAAGGTCAGAATGTGTGTCGACTACAGGGATCTGAACAGGGCCAGCCCCAAAGATGACTTCCCTTTACCTTACATTGATGTCCTTGTTGATAATACAGCTCAGCATAAGGTGTTCTCTTTCATGGATGGCTTTTCAGGGTACAACAGATCAAGATGGCACCTGAAGACATGGAAAAGACTACATTTGTTACTCAGTGGGGCACCTTCTGCTACAAAGTCATGCCTTTTGGACTAAAGAATGCTGGGGCAACCTACCAACGTGCCATGGTTGCTTTATTTCATGACATGATCCATCATGAGATAGAAGTGTATGTTGATGACATGATCGCAAGGTCCCAGACTGAGGAAGAACACCTGGATCATCTGCAGAAATTGTTTGACCGTCTGAAACTGTACAAGCTGAGGTTGAACCCGAACAAGTGCACCTTCGGGGTAAGATCCGGGAAGTTACTAGGCTTCGTTGTAAGTGATAAGGGTATTCAAGTGGACCCTGCCAAGGTTAAAGCTATTCAAGAGATGCCAGTTCCTAGAACAGAGAAGGAAGTCAGAGGTTTTTTAGGACGCCTGAATTACATTGCTCGATTCATCTCACACCTGACTGCTACCTGTGAGCCAATCTTCAAACTGCTGAAGAAAGATCAGGTAGTACGTTGGAATGATGAATGTCAGACTGCTTTTGACAGAATCAAAGAGTATCTCCAAGAACCGCCCATCCTTATGCCACCGGTTGAAGGGAGACCTCTGATACTTTACCTGACAGTACTTGATAACTCAATGGGGTGTGTGCTGGGGCAGCATGACGAGTCTGGCCGAAAAGAGCATGCCATTTATTACCTTAGCAAAAAGTTTACCGACTGTGAGACCCGATACTCACTGCTTGAGAAAACTTGCTGCGCTTTGGTATGGGCTGCTCGCCGGCTGAGACAGTATATGTTGACTCACACTACTTTGTTGATCTCAAAGATGGATCCTATAAAGTACATATTCGAAAAACCTGCTCTGTCTGGGAGAATTTCAAGATGGCAAATGATCTTGACGGAATATGACATTCAGTACACAACCCAGAAAGCCATCAAGGGAAGTGTATTGGCAGACCACTTGGCACATCAGGCCGTAGATGACTATCAGTCAATGAACTTCGAGTTTCCGGATGAAAGTATCATGATTGTGACTGATTGTGAAGTACCTGGACCGGATGAAGGACCTGAACCAGGATCCCGATGGTCTATGCACTTTGACGGAGCCTCCAATGCTTTGGGTAATGGTATCGGCGCTGTGATCATATCCCCTCAAGGCACTCATACTCCACTCACTGCCCGGCTGTGTTTCAACTGCACCAACAACATGGCGGAGTATGAGGCGTGCATCATGGGACTCAAAGCTGCGATTGACTTAAGGATTAAGTTTCTGAGTGTCTTCGGAGATTCCGCCCTCGTGATCAACCAGATCAAAGGAGAGTGGGATACGAAACATCCGAATCTTATCCCTTACAAAGAATGTGTGTTGACAATGATCCCCCACTTCACAGAAATAACTTTTGAACACTTCCCGAGAGAAGAGAATCAGCTGGCGGACGCGTTAGCTACAATGTCTTCTATGTTCAAGGTTAAATGGGATAATGAGGCTCCCAGGGTCATCATTTGGAAGTTAGACGAACCGGCATACTGTTGCGATCTCGAGACTGAATTGGTAACTGAGAAGCCTTGGTACCATGAGGTAAAGAGATATCTGGAAGCTCAGGAGTATCCTGAAGGTGCATCTGTCAATGATAAAAAGTTTCTAAGAAGGTTCACGGCAAAGTTCTTCCTTAGTAACGGCATCTTGTACAAGCGAAACCATGATTCAACCTTACTGCGTTGTGTGGATAAGACGGAAGCAGAAAAGATCATGGAAGAGCTACATGAAGGGACCTTTGGTACACATTCCAGTGGACACACTATGGCTAAAAAGATCCTTCGGGCAGGGTATTACTGGTCCACATTGGAAGCTGACTGTTACCAACATTCCAGGACATGCCATAAGTGCCAGATTTATGCAGACAAGGTGCACGTTCCTCCAGTTCCCCTGAATGTCTTGACAGCACCTTGGCCTTTTGCAATGTGGGGCATTGACATGATTGGTGAGATCAGACCTACAGCATCTAACGGGCATCGCTTCATCCTTGTAGCGATTGATTACTTTACAAAATGGGTCGAAGCAGCATCCTATGCTACGGTAACCAAGACTGTTGTGGCACGGTTCATTCGGCATAACCTGATCTGTCGATACGGCGTCCCTGAGAGAATTATTACAGACAACGGTACCAATCTGAATAACAAGATGATCATTGAGCTCTGTGAACAGTTCAAAATACAGCACCACAATTCTTCTCCTTACAGACCGAAGATGAATGGGGCTGTAGAAGCAGCAAATAAAAATATCAAGAAAATCGTGCAGAAGATGACAGTGACCTATAAAGATTGGCACGAGATGTTACCGTTCGCTCTACATGGGTACCGTACCTCAGCTAGGACGTCAACCGGGGCAACTCCTTTCTCTTTGGTTTATGGTATGGAGGCAGTCTTACCAATCGAAGTGCAAATACCATCTCTCCGGATAATGAAGGATGCAAATCTGAACGAAGATGATTGGATCCAGACACGACTTGATCAGCTCAACCTTATTGATGAAAAGAGACTTGCTGCTATCTGCCATGGTCAGACGTATCAGAAACGGATGATCAGGGCATTTAACAAAAAGGTCAGACCACAGGAATATCAAGTTGGGGATCTGGTAATCAAGCGAATCATCCTTCCACAGAGTGATCCAAGGGGCAAATGGACCCCTACGTACGAAGGGCCATTTGTGGTCAAACACGTGTTCTCAGGAGGAGCAATGATATTGACCAACATGGATGGTGACGACCTTCCTCACCCTGCCAATGCAGACATAGTAAAAAGATACTACGCATGAAAAAAGACCCGCTAGGCTGACATGCCTAGGCAAAAATTAGGGCTTCCCGTCGAACCAAAAGGGTTCGGGCAAAATGAAGGGATGAAATGAAAAAAAAATCTGTACACCCGGCAAGTCGAAAACCTGAAAAGGCGGCTTGGGCAAAAATGGGTATCCCAGTGGACTGAAAACCCGAAAGGGCGGTCCAGGCAAAAATTAGGGATAAAAGCGTAATACTATGTCTCATTGATCACTTTGCATCCAGAATCCGGTATCTACATCAAGATCAGACGGCATCGATCAGTCAGCTTCACCTTCAACCAAGGTCATCAAGTGATGAGACGCTCGGAGTTATAAAGGCAATAGCAGAGTTGAAACCCAGTGGATCATTCATTTCACACAGCTGTTTTATTTTCTTTTGTACAAAATTTGTATAAACTCTTTTGCTCGGCGGTGTTCTCTTACTAGGACGTCAGCCTCTTGTATACAAAACGCCTATTTACAGGCCACTCAAAAATCAATACAAATATACTTTTCAGTTAAAATATGCCAATTGTTTTTCTTTTTCTGTTTTGTTTTGCGAAGAACGTCCAAGGTTCAATTTGTGATATATGCATTGACAATAGCTTGCTAACTCATGAGTATTTGCATACAAAACAAAGGATTAATTACAGGTGACATTAGAAACAGGGGCAATAAGGAGTTGTCTAAGCAATCTAATTTTTCTATCCTCCAAAGTACCAAGGTAGGTTCAGCTAAAGAACATAACCAGGCATCTTAAATTCCCCAGAGAGTGAGCCAGCAAGCAGTATACTCTCCTCAAACAAGGCAGTTATCAATCTTAAGGAAGTTGGGTATCCTCCCGCAGATCTCAACATTCCCCAGCAATATGCATGTAGTCTTAACAAGCATCCCCGGCAATCTTGGTCTAAAGATTGTTCCCCGGCGGCATACCAAGCATTCAAAGGGATCACTTCCCCCGCAGTTCAATACTTCCCCAGGAGAGTCCAATCCAGTTCCCCAGGAAAGTTGGAACTCATCTCCCCAAGCAGCAAGCTTATCCCCAGTAGATTCTGGAAGCTTGTCCCTCGCAGAGAACGAACGCGTCGTCCGGCTTTATTCAAAGAGTTATTTCCTTAACAGGATATAACTGGGTTATCCTCAGCCAAAAGCCACGGAAAGATCGTCGTCGACAAAGTCTTATCATCCCCAGCGAAGTCTATTAACACTCCCAACATGACAATGGTATCCCCAGCGGAGTTCCCATCAACATCTCAACAAAAGTACCTCTCTCCCCACAGAGTTTTGTTCCCCAGCAAGATCGCTAGATTAATTTTCTCCCCGCAGAGTAATCCATTTGCCAAGTTTATTCCCCAACGGAGTCATCTTCTCCTACCGGTTTATTCTTGCGACCATTATCCCCAGCGGAAACAAGAAGCTCTTTTCTTCCACATCAGCCCAGGATTCAACTTCCCGACATCCGTCAAGGATTTATTTTCCTAGACAAAAACATACATTCATAAACAACACATCTTCATACATTATAGCATGCATATACGCATCATGAACATACAATCCCATCCATTCTGAGAATACCTCGCATGTCATACATCATGACATCACATACAACTAACGTCTTGTCTTTTCAGGACAAAAGTTAATACAAAGATAACTACTATCAGCTGTCGTGATTCCAGATCCAATTCCTGTATCTTGCCAGGGAGTATCTGTTGACGACTACAGTACCAGACTCGATTCCTGTATCTAGACAGGGCACGTCTGAAGAGTTCGAAGATCCGATTCCTGTATCTTGCCAGGGAGTATCTGTTGACGACTACAGTACCAGACTCGATTCCTGTATCTAGACAGGGCACGTCTAAAGAGTTCGAAGATCCGATTCCTGAATCTTGCCAGGGAGTATCTGTCGACGACTACAGTACCAGACTCGATTCCTGTATCTTGACAGGGCACGTCTGAAGAGTTCGAAGATCCGATTCCTGAATCTTGTCAGGGAGTATCTGTTGACGACTACAGTACCAGACTCGATTCCTGTATCTAGACAGGGCACGTCTGAAGAGTTCGAAGATCCGATTCCTGAATCTTGCCAGGGAGTATCTGTTGACGACTACAGTACCAGACTCGATTCCTGTATCTAGACAGGGCACGTCTGAAGAGTTCGAAGATCCGATTCCTGTATCTTGCCAGGGAGTATCTGTTGACGACTACAGTACCAGACTCGATTTCTGTATCTAGACAGGGCACGTCTGAAGAGTTCGAAGATCCGATTCCTGAATCTTGCCAGGGAGTATCTGTTGACGACTACAGTGTCAGACTCGATTCCTGTATCTAGACAGGGCACGTCTGAAAAGTTCAAGGATTCGATACCTGAATCTTGCCAGGGTGTATCCGTTGAAGACTAACATTGCCAGACTCGATTCCTGTATCTCGCCAGGGCACGTCTGAAGAATTCAAAGATCCAGCTCCTGTAACCAATCAGGACACATCTATACCAAGCATCTGAAAACCATCTCCTGCAACGTGTCAGGTACTCATTTTTTCTTTTGCAGGCATGCAGGTTCTCGCTAAAGAATCTCTTACGCGATCAACATCCAGATGGCATCTATAATCCCATCATCCTATTCGTCAACCTCTAAATGGCATCTGTAAGCCCATTTCCATCATCACACTGCCGCTATGAGAGCGCAAATTTCTAGGCACTCTAGTGTTCAATCATCTTCTACCCTCAGATTACGAAAGGCACGTCAGCCAATCTACATCCTCAGGTCTAAGAAGATTGAACAGGGGCAACTGTTGTACCCCAAAATTTGCCCTCCCATAACCTTCAAAGTTTTGACAAGAATCATCCACAATTGGTTCAAGTCTACTCAAAGGCTACACAGTCAACCATCCTCCTGAAGCCAGTCAAACTAGGGTTTTGGTTCTCACAAGGAAGCTGAAGTTTTCAAGGCCTCAATCAAGTCTCCCATGCACATAAACATTGTCAAGCACCTACATGTCAAGTTTCAAGACTTTCAGCATAAAATTGCACAATCAAAACCCTAATTGCACTACAGTCAACTGTAGGGGCAAAATGGTCATTTGGCAGTCAAAAGTTCAAATTTTTGGTCAACATCTCATTTTGAAGCCACAAACATAATTTGATCAATGCTTGATCATGATTCTCAAAACTTGGCTCAAAAATCATCAAGATGCAAAAGTTTCTATTTTTGGACAGTTGGAAAAGTCAACTGAAATTGACCAAGGCATAACTTTCACATGGATTATCAGAAAAATTCCATCCAAATCTCATTTTGAAGATAAAGACATTTCCTACAACTCATCTTCATACTTCAAGTCCAATAAATGCTCTCACAAAAAGTTATCAATTTCAACATTATAGGTCATTTTCAAAAGTCAACAAAAAGGGACTTTAAGTCAAAGGCCATAACTTGAGATTGGTAAATCAAAATGACATGGGACCAAAGGAATTGGTTAGAGGACTCAAAAACCTTTCCAAAATGTCCAAGAACATGAGCAAAGCTTAAAAATTGAGCAAGTTATGCATTGGAGAAGTTGGGAAATTTTTGTGAAATGGCCAAAATCATTTATCCTTGAAATCTCATTTTTGACAAAAGGGGCCCACTTTTTCCACTTGAATTAACTTGGCCATGCTTCCCACGTGTCCCACCTTTTATTTCAGATTTTTTTTATTAATTTTTTCATTTTTATTGATTTTATTGGATTTAATTAATTTTAAATCTTTTAAAATCAAAAGAAATTCAAAAAAATTAATTTAAAGGAATATTTGGTTTTGATTAACCTTGAAGCATCATTATGTGCCTACCAAATTCGTGCAAAGAGCAAACAAGGCAAGAATTCAAAATTTGAGTCAAAAATGGAAAGTGTGATAATGGTGGTTTATGTGAAAATCCTAAACATCAATGCAAAGCATATTTGGCCATAATTCCCATTCATACACCTTGACTAGAGTATATACAATTGAGAGACAACGAGAATTGGACAGAATCTGCACCCTATTGCTCACGACAAACTCACACTTTTCACAAAAAATCTCAAATCTGAAAACCAAGTTAGAGGTGGTTTCAAACCAAAATTCCCACCCCATTAGCTTCCTCAAGCATCATTGGACGATTCCCAATCAAAAACAGGCCTCCTAACCTCAAGAATCGCTGTACAGAATCCATTTTTTTTCTTCATAAAATTGCATACTCGTATCTCAACTTTGAGGCATTTTCATGACATTTAATTTATACATTCTTATTCAATGATGCATTCTGGTGCTTACCATGTGAACTAATTGCATTTTTATGTGTTATACGCCAAGATGCCATTGTTGATATTTAGGGTTCTTCAACCTTAAAATTAGGGCTTCTGAAATCAGGTAAAATTAGAGGCTGAGACCAAGACCATTGGATTCAACACGTTTGGACGAAAGGAAACCAACACTCGCGATCAATTTATGAGGCCTTATGGCCTATTCGTTATTTTTCCATATGGTACCTTCTGCAACGGTGTGAAAACCGTTGCTTATTTTGTTTATCTTTCAGGAACGTGAAGAAGATGAACTCGTGTCAAGGTGGGAGTGGCTAGTTCAAATCCTGCGCGCGTTTTTCAGATACTAACCAATTTTCTTTTATAATGATTATTAGCTATTATATATTAAAAGTGATTGAAGTGGCCCAGTGGCGCAGGTGTTGATTGGTAATGCTAGTGACCTGGGTTCGAGCCCCAGGTCTTCAATAATTTCAATACCATTTTTCTATTAACTATCACGTGCAGATTCAGCACTGAAGCACATCATACACGCTCAAAAAATCAGCGTCCATCTGTCCAGGTCCATCGGATCAAGGGTGTAGATTGGAGGAACAGCATAAGGTCCAGTCAACGCTACAGCATATTACCTGGAAAGTCAAATGGACCATGCTTATTGGGCCAGAATCTCCATGGATTTTACCTCCAAATTAGGGGTTTCACCCCCTTAGGTTTTTACAATTTTCTTTCTTTTCTTTGTTTCTTTTTTTTTATTTTTTTATATTCTTTTAATTGTTGCTTTATTTTAATTAATTAATATTTTCAAAATATAAAAAACATAAGAAAATCAAAAAAAAAAGATAAAAAAATAATAAAATATTTTATTTTAAGTATTTTCGTAAATAAATTTGTATGTAATTAATTTAGATTTAATTTTAAGTTATAATTTAATTCTTTTTCACAATAAACCAAAAAATAACAAAAATAAATCTTTAACACTTTTGACCTTTTTTTAATTAATTAAATATTTTATTATAAGCATCATTAATCATTAATTTTTGTAAATAAATTTCATAATTAATTTAGTTTAAATTCTAGGTTTTAACTTTAATGCATTTTCTTTAATAAATTAAAAAACAATTAGAATTAGAATTAATTATTTGACTTTTAATTAATTTAATTTTCTTTAATGTCATAAATACAAAAAAACATAAAAAATAAGTTCTTTCTTTTTATTTAATTTAATTATTCTATTAATTTTATTTTTGATTCCTTAAAGGGTCCAACGCCCTCGCATTCGGTCATATTTTCCTTTTTCGCGCGTTTTATTTATTTTTGATGTAAATATAATGTATTTGTACCAAAGCCATGTAATAGCTATTAGACATTTATTTTCTGCAATTTATTTTAAATCGGGTCTGGATTAATTTGGCGTTGTAGACCCGCGCCCTTGTAATAGCGTAGGACCTTTATCCTTTCCGCACTTTAAAATTCCGCACTTTTTAACTGTTAAACAATAACATGAAAGAATGAATGCCCGAAAATAAAATCAAAGCGTAGATCACCAATGCATGACAAGACAAACAATAAACTGAAAATGACACACAATTCACACACCACCCCTAGGGTACGCCTCACTGTTGCCTTACCTCGAAAGGTGATCGTCGAGTAGAGGATGTCTTAGTAAGTCCTCATGATCCGGGAACCTGGCATGAGGGTAGCTTCTAAGGTGTTTTCCCATTGCTCTGGTGATCACCCTGTTGCCTTGCCCCTCGAAGCGTGGTCGTTGAGTATAGGACGTCTTAGTAAGTCCTTATGTTCCATTGATCTAGTTGCCTCGAATAGGTTGCCTCGGAACAAGTTGCCTCGGAATAAAAAGATCAATGGCATAAGGGTAGCTTCTAAGGTATCTTACTATTGCTTGGTGACCACAATGTCCCGAACCTCGAATCGACCCGAACACCTCCAACGGTGGTGCTACCTACCTCTCAATGGTGGGATGGCACTACTTTAAAGACATTTACGCAGACGAATTCCTTAGGGTAGGTAGATTCTCATAGATACTTGCTCTTTTCAAAAACAAACAAAATACTTTTCACACTTACACTTTCTAAAAGTTTTCAAATAAATTTTTCATACACTCTTGAGGACAGATACAAGAGTTACTTAGAAATTTTTCAAACGAAACTTTTTTCAAAACCCACTCACACTTGAAAAGTAAACAAACATTTTGAAAACACAAATGAGCAAGTATCTAAGAGCCCATGGATAACCATGGATAGAAAGGGTGCTAACACCTTCCCTTTCTATAATCTACCTCCCGAACCGAGAGCAATCTCTATAAGGAATTTTTCTGTGCTTTTGTCCTTTCCATTTGGAGAAAATAAAAGACGGTGGCGACTCTTGCTTACCGCGACATTTCGCGAAACCAGCTTTAAACAGTCAGTTCCAGATCCACCGATCACAGAACTGGAGACTCTGCTGGGGACACTATAAACTTAAAGTGAGGTGTACCTTAGGACTAAGATCACTGTGTTTTCAATTGCTTTGATTTGCTTGCTTTATTATTGTGGGTTGCTTGGGAGTTCTATAGATCCTAACCCGGATCTGGGGATACCTTCTTAGAAAGTAGCAACAAGGCTGTGAGGGAACCGTGCGGGGTATACCGACATGGTTGAAGCAGTCTGCTACGTTGATGTGGCACTTTGGTGTGTACCGGTAACCCTTGAGTCAATCAAGGAGAGTACGGGGCCTCCATGTGGTGTCGTGAAGCATCAACAGACCTTAGGAACCTTAATTGAACCATCTTGGCCTCTTTAGGGTAGTGAGATGACTACTTTGGTGTACTCCGAAGTCGGTTGATACTCGATACTACACTCAATTGAGGGTTGTTTTCTTGGGATATTTTGATCGCCAGTCAGTGGCTAAATCGAAACGATGAACAATGAAAGCAATCCAATGATATTGAGATCCTTAGAACCCGGTTACTTTTATAGGACAGGTTTGAGCCCACCAACTTCAAGAGGGTAATACCCAGACCCCATGTTGGCCTAAACTCTAAGGGCTTTGTCTTGTGTGACTTGTGTGCCTTACACGTTTGCCTTTGTAAATATTTGTGATGTGTTTAACCATAGCATCATGACATCATACAGCATCATATGCATCCACTAATCATTTCAGGGGTTCGAATCTTCATCTTTGTTCTTGTTTTGTAGGACATGGAAACTATCCGCAGAAAGACAATTCAGATCAACCTCATAAGGGTCCCTTTTCAGCTTAAGGAGCTTACATCCAGGATTCCCGAGAACTCGTCATTCAGTGAAAGGCATGGTAGACTCATCAGCTTGGTCAATACCAATATTGAGGAAGAAATGGTAAAGGTCCTTTTCCAATTCTTTGACCCTCTGCATCACTGTTTTACTTTCCCGGATTATCAGCTGGTGCCTACTCTAGAAGAGTTTTCCCAACTTCTGAAGATTCCCATTCTCAATCAACTACCCTACAACGGTACGGAAAGGGAACCAAAACTTGAAGGAGTAGCTAAAGCATTATGCCTACAACCATCTGACATCAAGGGGCATTGGGAAGCCAGAAATGGTATCAAAGGATTCTTGGCAAAGTTTCTGTTTGAGAAGGCCCAAGAGTGTTGGAATTCCCTTGACCTGCAAGCCTTTGAAGAAGTTGTAGCCCTCCTTGTCTATGGGTTGGTGTTGTTCCCTAAACCAGATCAGCTTATAGATATCAGTGCTGTCAAGGTCTTCATGTCCAGGAATCCTATACCTACGTTGCTGGGGGACATCCTTCACTCATGTTACACTCGAACCATGAGAAAAAGGGGTACGAGCATGTGCCTAAAGCCTTAGGATGCCTTACCCCGCCATCCTACCTATGATTATGGAACCGGTTGCTGAAGGAGACACTTCTTATCTTGTTCTTCATCCTGACATGCCAACTGATCATGAGGAGTTACAAAAATCCTAGATCCAACTCAAAGAGGAACGGGATACCTTCGAAACCCAATTCTATGCCAGTGAGAAGAAGGTCCTGGAACTCGCTAGGTTACTTCATGAAGAGAGGAATATAAACGCCTACATTGCACTAAAGAGGATGTGCTCATGGGAAACCTAATTTTCTTTTTGCTTTAAGTTTTGTTTTGTTTGATTGTAAGCCTAAAAGGAACTCCTTTTAACAATTCAAACTTATTAATATAATTAACGTGTGTTTCTTTTGGTTAAGCAAATTTGAGCCTTTAAGAGTCTTTGTAATCATTGCATACACATATCATCCATGACATTGCATAAACAAGTTTCATAACATGTTTCTCATCTTCTGCGCTGTTTATTTCAGCAAAAAATGTCTTCTGAACAAAGTATCAAGGACCTCCAGGCACAAAATGCCCAATTTCAGAAAATGTTCATAGCCTTGGCTAAAGGGAAGGAAGATCTGAAGACCCTTATTCTTAAAGAGAAAAAGAAGAAGAAGAAGAAGAAGAAGAAGAAGAAGAAGACTGTCAGTGTCCTGAATCTGGGCAGAAGGTTCAAGGGACCGTTGAAGCAACCGGTTGATCTGACCTCCTCATCCAAAGAAGGGGAGAATTAAGAGGGAGAGACAAGGGAGGAGGAACCTAGTCCAGAGGTTTCTGATAATGACACTGATTATAATGATGAACAGTATCCTCCGGTCGAGGATAGATATGAATAGCTAGAGGATCGTCTGAGTGCAATGGAAATCCAAAGAATACCAGGGCTGGATTTTGAAGAGCTGGGTTTGGTATCTGGGGTTGTTATTCCACCGAAGTTCAAGGCTCCAGTATTTGTAAAATATGATGGGATGTCTTATCCCAAGCTTCATCTTTGTTCCTATTTAAGGAAGATCCAGCCTCACACTGCTGACCGAAAGTTATGTGTCCATTTCTTCCAAGAAAGTTTGGCCGAAATTCAACTGGATTGGTTCTATCAGTTGGAAGGAACCAACACCCATACTTGGGAAGACTTAGCTACTGGTTTCTACAAGCAGTACCAATACAATGCTGACCTGGCACCAACTCGAGTGCAACTGCAGAATATGTCCATGGGCTCGAAAGAAGGGTTCAAGGAATGTGCACAAAAGTGGAAGGATCTAGCTGGCAGAGTACAACCTCCTCTGAATGATCATGAAATGGTAGACATGTTCATGGGCACTCTGACAGGACCATTCTTAAATTTTCTAATTGGGAGTTCCTCATCCGGGTTCACAGAGATGGTTCTGACAGGAGAGAGGATTGAAAATGGTATCACGAGCGGGAAGATCTCAATGGCTGCATCTTCTAGTGCTGAGAAGAAGCCATTTGGTGGTAAGAGGGAAGCCAATGTTGTGCACGGCCAGAAGGGGCACAATAAGGCAGACTACCACCAATCTGTGGGGGCAGTGCTGGTCTCTAATTCGGCACATGCACAACGACCATAACAACAGAACAATCAGCCAAGGGTAGAAAGACCTCAAAGGCAGCTCACCCAAATCAACATGCCATTGTCACAAGCATTGCAACACATGTTGAAGATGAATCTGATCACGGTGATAGACCCTCATCCAAACCCTAAGACTTCCTCTCCTAACTACAATCTGGATGCAAGGTGTGATTATCATTCTGGCAGCCCGGGGCACGATACTAACGATTGTTGGGCGCTGAAATACAAGATTCAGAATATGATTGACGCTAAGGAGATTGAATTCGACCCTCATGAGACTTCTAACGTGATCATTGCTCCCATGCAAAATCATGGCTATGATCGAAATCATTTTTGTTCATTTGAATTCTCAAGATGTATTTTCTTTGTTTATTCGAACAATTATTGTCATGTCAAAACCTTGTTATTTCATTAATGCATTACACATGTTTGTCCTGAATTAATTTGTTTTCATTATGCTTAAACCGCTTGATACTTCCTTTTTATGATATTCAACTCTCGATTAAAATCTCTAAGCCTTAGAGGGAGGATGACGAAAACAATACCATAATCTCTACAGTATGCTTTTGAACAGACCCCGCTAACAATGTACAGGCGTTGTTTCAAATCCCAAACAGTGGAAGTTATAAGGAAGATAAACCCTAGTCAAACCCTTTGAGACAAACAAGTAGGAGTTTTTCTTTCACACAAATTAAAACCCTTAATCATAACCAGAGTCAGGGTAGTTTTATCAGTTAATTCAGAGGCGCAGTCATTCGCAATCTTTCACTTCCACACAATGGATGGCCTCAAAGACGTCCTTCCAAATCAGAAGATGGTGATGGTTCCGCATAATCATTAAAGCAGGCAGTCATTATCTCTCAAAACAAAAGCCCGTTAAGTCAAAACCCATGAAAGGGACCTAAGAAAAACTGGGGCATCCCGCTGACTGTAATCACAAAAAGAAACAGTTTAGGCAAAAGAAGGGATAACAAAATAAAAAAAAGAAATAGGTCCTATAAATCCTCAACAGAAAGAAGATTACAGAAATGACTGCCTATTCAAAATAAACTTCCAGTATCCGAACCATCACCGGAACATCAAGGAAAGTACTCCAGGACTCACTGTGATTCTAAACACGCAATTAACTGAGCATATGACTGAAGGACATCACGAAGAATGAGTGGGTACAAATAAATTTTGAGTCTCTATCCTTTGTTTCTTAAACCGTGAACCAGGCCACATTATAACCCTTAGAAGTCCTAGTTGAAGCATGGGTTAGTTTGAGAGCATACTGTTACAAAGGTATCCTGACTCCTGTAGGACTTGTTACGAATCCCGAGTTGATATCACATTCTTGCAAATTTTGTTTTACTACACAAAACACATTTTCGAAAAAATAATTCAAGACAGACATGAGTTTTGCATTCTTTAAATGACATTGTTTGCATATGACTAATTGTTTGACAGCAGAGAAATCCGCACAATGGATATTCAATGAACAGACATCCTCTCAATGGACAGAATCACCTCAGCGGGAAAGACACTTCCAATAACAGGTCTTCAATAATCCAGGAGGCATGACATGATGTCTAACACACATGGGGTAGTCTCTCCAAAGGCGCCAAATAACTAGAGGAAGATCTCCATCTGAATCACTTGGGGCATTGAACATGGATTCCAGCAACAAACCCTGTACGATCAAACAAACATCTTCTGGTAGTGTGGAAACACTTACTACTATGGACAGTGACAATTCTCCGTACCCGGTGAACATGGACATAGTCAGAAGATACTACGCATGAACAAAGACCCGCTAGGTTGACTGGCCTAGGCAAAAATTAGGGATAAAAACAAAAAATTTGTACACCCGGCAAGTTGAAAACCTGAAAGGCGGCTTGGGAAAAAAAGGGTATCCAGGTGGACTGAAAATATGAAAAGATAGTCCAGGAAAAATTTAGGGATTAAAGCGTACGACTACGTCCCGTCATCTCGTCACGTAGAAGGTTTATTATCCTTATCAGTGTTTACCAAGCCCCCCGGGAATTGGGATGTCACTCAACCATCCACAAAGTCTTCGCAGGTACTTTATCTAGCAGGTACAAGGGCAGAAAATTCCTGATGCAAAGTCATTGTCGTATCCTCAGCATGCGTCCCAGTAATATCTATGCTCCCCACATCGTAGAGGCAACTAAAGCTTTGACATCGGATCCCCCAAATAGGAGTTACTATCCCCAGCCAAGTTCCTTCAGAGAACCGACATCTATGTTCCCCAGCCGAATTTTATAAGTCGCAAACGGTTCATAGAGTTTTCTCCCGAGCATAGTTTATTTCTCTGAATACATAAGCTCAATCCCCAACAGAGTTTATTCCTCCAGCGAAGGAAGTTCATTCCCCAGCGGAGTTTATTTCTCCGAGTTGGCAAAATCTTCCAGCAAAACATCTCCTCTCTCAGATAGAGATATTCCCTCACATAGTTATTCTCAAGCAGAGTCTCTCCCCGGCAGAATATTCATAAACAGGAGTAAATCCACGGCATAGTCATCTTCGTTCACCATCCCCAACAGAAGTAGAAGAACCACTTTTTCTACGATGGTCAAGAATTCAATTTCCAGTACTCTCTAGCAGCGGTCAGGGATTTATTCTCCCAGACTCGGATATGTCACAATAGCATTTCATGTTCATACATCATGACATGCACACACATATTGCATACAGCATAATCTCATTTATGTTGAGAACATCATCACACAATGCATTTCATGCATCGAATATAGTTAATCCTGTACCTTTTCAGGAAAGATGGTTATCATCAACAATTTCCAGTAGGTCCAAGATTAGCTCCTGAAACTAAACTAAGTAATTATCTGCGCGACCAAATGCAGCTTTACACAGGTTTGTCACGAAGCAATCTTACACGAGTTTCTCCTAAATGAAGTTTCACACGGACTTATCCCGAAGAAACCCTACCCAGGTTCCTTCTCGGTTCATATGCAGTTTTACCCAAACTCATCACGAAGCAACCTTATTCAGGTTCCTTCCCATAGCCCTACACAGACTTATCACGAAGTAACCTTACCCAGGTTACTTCTGAAGTTTTACACGAATTTATCCTGAAGTGACCTTACCCAGGTTCCTCCTGAAGTTTTACACAGACTTAGCCCGAAGTAACCTTACACAGGTTCCTTCTGAAGTTTTACACAGACTTATCCTGAAGTAACCTTACCCAGGTTCCTTTTGAATTTTTACTCAGACTTATCCCGAAGCAACCCTACCCAGGTTCCTTCTCGGTCCCGATGTAGTTTTACCCAGACTCATCCTGAAGCAACCCTACCCAGGTTCCTTCTTACAATTTCCCGATGTAGTTTTACCCGGACTCATCCTGAAGCAACCCTACCCAGGTTCCTTTTTACAATTTACCGATGTAGTTTTACCCAGACTCAACCTAAAGCAACCCTACCCAGGTTCCTTCTTACAATTTCCCGATTCGGTTTTACCCGAACTCATCATGAAGCAGCCCTACCACCCAGACTTTCATTTCGAAGTAACCCTACTATCCAGGTTCCTTTTCTTTTATCTCCAGACAACAGTTCACAACACTGTTAAAACCTAGACCAGACCAGATACGGCCAATTTCATATTTCCCAGTAGAGTAATGGATAACTAAAGCTCATAGACTCTATTTCCCAGAACATAAGTCAACATTCCCCGACGAAGTCATCCTCAATGGCATGTACAGGAATTCTCGCAAAGGAATCTCTTATGCAACTGATATTTTTTCTGGATGGCATCTTTAAGCCCATCTCCGACGAATCTATGTCTCCTTCCAAATGGAGTCTTTAAGCCCATTCCCGATATTACCGATCAGTATCACTTCATGCGAGTGCAAATTTCTAGGCACTCTAGTGTTCAATCATCTTCCACCTTCAGATCACAAAAGGAAGACCAGCCAATCTACATCCTCGGGTTTAAGAAGATTGAATAGGGGCACATGTTGTACCCCAAAATTTTCCCTCTCATTTTATTCAAAACATACTCCTAGAGGTCCTCAACTTGCCCAAGGATGCCTAAGGATTGACCAGACAAATCCTCCTCCTAAGACAATGAGCCTCAAACTAGGGTTTCCATTTTCATCAAGATGTTTGAGTTCAAAGGGTCCCAATTAGTCTCCATAGCCATAATATATCCTCAAGATCATTCATGTCAAGTTTCATGCCTTGCACAAGAAGTTTTCTCAATCAACTGCTCAGATGCTTGAAAATTAATTATACTAGGTCAAAAGTCAAATGTGGCCCACATAAAGTCAAACTTCAAAAATTTTGGTCAACATCAACATTTTGAAGTAACATTCACCATTTGATCAAGGGTTGATCATGATTCCTCAAGGAATGCCCCAAATTCATCAAAACTCAAAAGTTGCTAAATTAGGGTTTCTATAGGAAAAGTCAACCAAACTTTGACCAGTCACAACTTTCTCATACTTTATCAAACATTTCTCATCCAATGCTCATTTTGAAGAGAATCCAGTTCCCTACAACTCATCTTCATCCCTCAAGTTCAAAAAATGCACTCATGGAAAGATATAAATTCAGTCATTATAGGTCATTTCAAAAAGTCAACAAAAGCACCTTTGGGGTCAAAGCTTCTTACATGAACATGGAAGATCCAATTGAGACTAAACAAAAGGGGTTGCTTAGAGTACATCCTAAGATTTCTAAAAAGTCAAATAACACCCTCTTAGGGTCAAAATTGAAAGAGATATGCATTGTCAAAGTTGGCTAATTTTGGAAATGTGTATAAAGTCAACATTGATCAAAATTGATTTTTTTCCAAAGGGGCCCATGTTTTCTTGTTTGAAACTTGTTCTTAATAGGACCCATGACCCCTGAGCTTATTCACTTATTATTTTATTATTTTATTATTTTTATTATTTATTTTGATTTTTTATTCATTTAAATCAAAATAAATCAATTTAAATAGTGGAATAATCAAATAAAATCAAAGATGTGATTTTGTAAGCACATTATGAATCCATGAATAGCTAGAAAATCATCCAAATCGTGCAAGGGCTATTTCGATTGAAAAAAAATCGTGATTTGGTCTATTTTAGAAACAAATCATACAAGGCAAAAAATCAAATCAAATATCCATAACTTGCAAAGATATGATCAGTTTTTGTTAACCTAATTCATTCCACTATAAGTACATAACATTCCCAAGGCATGAAAAAGGTTTTTTGGTCGTGTAAAACAGCAAGAACAAAGTTGCAAATTTTGGAAAAAAGTGCAGATCGAATTCCTCTCCATAGGCCAATTCAAGGAGTTTTGAGTCTTCAGTAATCATCCACGCATACTCAGGAAGCTATTCCCATCATCCACAAGGCATGAAATGTCCAGAATCGTGCCCTTACAACATCACGGTTTGTCTCTTTTATCCAAACTCGAATCCATTGATTTACCCATCATAAACATGTTTTGATCATATATTCGTGTCTATCATCATATTTGCAATGTTTCTGGATTGTTTAATCTGAGTTTAAGTGCAGGTATAAGCATTTGCCATGGTTAGGGTTCGTAAGCTCTAATTTGGGGTTTCCTTCTCTAGGGAAAATTAGACCAGATTATGTGTACCAATGGACTTAAGGCATGATTTCCAGTCGACCTATGCCTTTATATATGATTTATTTTGCGTATATTATGTTTTTGAATCTTGCAGGGATGTAACTACGGACAAAAACTGTCACTATAGCCTTTAGTGACGGTTTTGTCCGTAGGTAAAAGTCTAAAACCAAAACCAACAGTTCTGGGAAGAAGAAGATCATGTGGCAGCCACACACTGGCTCATTTGAATTTGGCGCGTGTTTCTGGGCAAGGAACTTTGTTTCCATTATATTTTATTTATTTTATTATATTTACAAATGGTCCAGCTAGCGCAGATAGTTGAGGAGCGTGACTATGAAGCAAACATCCTGGGTTCGATCCCAGGCGTGTGCTTTTGTGTTTTCTTGGTATTTCTTTGCAGATCCAATGCGTCACACAACCTAGCTCCCACCATGCACCTTAAGATCCATCACCATTGGATCATCCTTGCCCAGATACAAACGTCAAGCAAAGAGCAGCGCATGGTATACTCCCTGAAAGTGAACCACACTGAATCAGGCGTAACCTTGGGCCACCAGCAGGATTGGGCTTGGACAAAATCAATTTACACCTTCGAGATTGCTAACACAACCACAGGCCCATTTCTATATTTTTTTATTGTATGTTTTTATAATTTCTTCTTTGTTATTTTAATCATTTCAAAAATCATTTTTTTATTTAATCATAAAATCAATAAAATCCCAAAAAAATAGAATTTAGGCTTTTTTTATTAAAATTAATTTTGTAAATTAATTTGATTTAATTATTTTGATTTGTTTTCTTTAAAAATAAAATCAATTAGAATCTAGGATTGGACTTCAAATCTTTTTCTTTAAAAATAATAAAAATATTTTCTTTAATTCCCTTTGAATTTACACTTTGATTCCCGTATTTAATTCATCGCGCGCGCAATATTTTATTTTTAATTCCAATTATTTTATTTGCTTCGAGTTTGTAATAGCTTTTAATTAAGGTTTATTTTACTGCTTATTATTTTACTGTTCAATCCCCAGTTTTTTTGGTTATGTAACCCCCTCCCCAAAGCCTTGTAATAGCATAGATTTACTTTTCCGCTTTTAATTTTCGGCAACTATAAATTGTCTAGATGTATGGATAATAGGCTTGTATGCAAAAAAAAAAAAATCAAATTAATACATTAGAAAACCCTAATTGTGCAAAGATAAATAAACTGGAAAATAAACACTTGCACATGCTCACTCCTAGGGTTTGCCCCACTTCGGTTTCCTTCGATAAACGATCATGAAGTATCGGGAGTCTTAGTGGTTTCCTCTAGTCCCAAAAGATCAAAAGTGACCCATTCGAATGTTTCCTCGGAAAGATCTTTAGGACTCTAGGGTAATTACTAAGGTTTCCAAACCATTGCTTTAGTGATCGTAATTGTCCATTTCGTCCCTTTCGATTGTCCCTTAAACTCCAACGATGGAGCTACCTACTCCTTAATAGTAGGATAGCGCTGTCTAAAGGAAATAAAAAAAATGAACAGACTTTTTTCGAGTAGGTAGAAACTTTTAGGTACTTGCTCAAGTAATTTTTTTATACATACACTTTCAAACAAGCTTTTCAAACAAAGTTTTCAAAAACATTTTATCACACCCTTGAGGACTGATACAAGGGTTACCATAAAGTGAAATGCCACACTAAGGCAAACTTCGAAACTTTTTCAAGCACACAAGCACAAAAGAAATTTAAGAATGAGCAAGTACCTAAGATTCCATGGAAAACCACAGATAGAAAGGGTGATAACACCTTCCCTTTCTATAATCTACCCCCCGTACTCAGAAACATCTTGAAAAAGGTTTTTTTCTGTTCTTTTTCCTTTTCCTTTGTTGGATGAAATAAAAGTCGGTGGCGACTCTTGCTTACTGTACATTTGCGAACAAAAAACACAAACCAGTATTAAATAGTCGGTTCTGCCACCGTATCACAGCACAGTTCCCTCCTCAATGCATCAGCACGTGGCAATTTGGAGAGAAGATGGAATTGTGGAGAATATTGAAGCAGACCAAAGTTATTATATGGAAGAGGTTAACCAGGTTGATCGAAGGAATTTTTATCGAAACTTGGCCAACATAGGGCCTTGCAGTGCTGCAGATGACGCATATGCGCCAAACAATAATGCTATGTACTTTCTGACCTTGCATCCAAGGCATGGATTTTGCTGGGATAGAGAGACTTTGGGGCAGGAAGATGATGTACCTAGACTTCCAGGGATACGTCCAATAGGATGGGATGACGAAGACAGTGACCATGTCCGAATCTTCCTTCTTCGAAAAGATTTCGGACTATTTGGCTGAAAACAGACTAAAAACGGCTTTAGAAGTCGAAGTAAAGATTATGGCTATAAAGGCCAATGAAGAAACAAATCATGCAAAAGGACCCTAGGATTTTCTTCAAGCCAAAACCCCCTGACGAAGAGAAGCCCGTTGAAGAAAAAGACCAAAGGCTAGACGCAATATATGATGATGGGCCTTTATGATTCGAGAAGGATCCAGTGGCGTCGAACGCAAATATGCTAGTGCATGACCCCTTGAAGAAGTGGATCTGGGAGATGGGACTGTAAGAAGACCCACGTATGTCAGTTTGGAGCTTAGTCCAGGATTGAAAGCAGAAGTGATCCAGTTGCTTAAGGAGTACAAAGATTGTTTTGCCTGGGACTACAACGAAATGTCGGGTTTAAGCAGGGACCTGGTCAAACTGAAGCTTCCCATAAAAGATGGCAAAAAACCCATCAAACAGGCACCGAGAAGATTTGCACCAGAGATCCTCTCGAAGATAAAGGAAGAAGTCGAAAGAATCTTGCGCTGCAAATTCATCCGGACCACAAGGTATGTCGAATGGATTGCAAATATAGTACCAGTAATTAAGAAAAATGGATCTCTTAGAGTATGCATAGATTTTCGTGATTTAAGTTCTGCAACTCCTAAAGATTAATATTTAATGCATGTGGCTGAAATGTTAGTAGATTCTGCTGTTGGTTTTGAATATCTTAGTATGCTTGGTGGGTATTCAGGATACAATCAGATTTTTATTGCAGAAGAAGATATGCCAAAGATAGCATTTCGATACCCTGGGGAAATAGGCACCTATGAATGGGTGGTTATGCCATTTGGTTTAAAAAATGCTGGGGCAACTTATCAAAGAGCCATGAACTCTATATTTCATGATTTCATAGAAACTTTCATGCAGGTCTACATTGATGATATAGTAGTGAAATCTATATCAGGATCTAGTCACCTGGGTCACCTTCGCCAGTTATTCGAAAGGATGAGAAAATATGGCATGAAGATGAATCCATTAAATGTGCATTCTTTGTGCAGGCTGGTGACTTTCTTGGCTTTATGGTCCATAAGAAAGGCATAGAAATCAACCAAAATAAAACAAATGCAATAATGGAAGCAAAAGCTCCATCAACAAAGAAAGAGTTGTAATCACTGCTGGGAAAGATAAACTTCTTGCGAAGATTTATATCAAACTTAAGTGGTCAAACTCAAGCCTTTTCTCCACTCTTGCGTCTGAAGCAAGGAGACTTTGCATGGAACGAAGAACATCAAGAGGCGTTCGAGAAAATCAAACAATACTTGATGCATCCACCTATTCTAACGCCTCCTCGAAGAGACAAGTGCATGAGGTTATACATATCTGTGTCAGATAAAACTATAGGAAGCATGTTGGCTCAAGAGGATGAAAATGGCGTCGAAAGGGCCATTTACTACTTAAGTAGAGTACTGAATGACGTAGACTAATATGGTTCAATATAAAAATTATGTCTTTGCTTGTACTTCTCATGTACCAAGTTAAAATATTATATAAATCCAGTTGACGTTTATGTTTCCTCACATTTTAATGTTATTAAGCATATGCTGTTGAAACCAATTCTACATAGTCGAATTGGTAATTGGGCTTTGGCCCTAACAGAGTACTCTTTAATTTTCATGCCTTTAAAAGCAATGAAGGGGAAAGTAGTCTCTGATTTCATTGTCGACCATGCATTGGTCGAAACATCCCAGAACCTTGTGGAGTTGGAACCTTGGAAATTGTTCTTTGATGGATCTACACATAAGGAAGGAAGTGGAATTGGAGTTTTGATTATTTCTCTAGATAAAATTCCAACAAAGCTTAAGTATAAAATAGACGCCCCCCTTGTTCGAACAATGAAGCAGAATATGAAGCATTGATAGCAGGACTTGAAGCTTTATTGGAATTGGGGGCAACTAGTGTTGAAATAATGGGTGACTCTGAATTAGTAATCAAGCAAATTACCAAAGAGTACAAGTGCATAAAAGAAAACTTGATATTTTATTTTGTGATAGAAAATAGATTGCTCCGGAAATTTGATTATGTAGATATCAAGCACATCCCCAGGTTGAAGAATCAAGAAGCAAATGATTTGGCCCAGATTGCCTCAGGATATAAAGTATCCAAAGAAAGATTGGAAGCTTTGATTGAAGTACGGGGCATGGTACTAGCTACTAAACTTTCTCCAGCAGATTTAAAAAAATCAAGTCTTGGTTATGCAAACGAAGTACATTTTGAAGTATTAGCCATGGACAGTTTAGCAAATACAGATTGGAGAAATCCAATAATAAGTTATTTAAAAAACCCAACAGTAAATACTAAAAGAAAGGTAAAATATCGTGCCTTAAGTTATGTGCTAATATGCAACGAATTGTTTAAGAAAACCCCAGAGGGGGTCTTGTTGAAATGTTTAGGAGAAAGTGAAGCTTATTTAGAACTAGCCAATGTGCATCGTGGGGCATGTGGAGCACATCAGGCAGGTTACAAGATGAAGTGGCTTTTGTTTCGATATGGCATGTATTGGCCTACATTTCTAAAAGATTGTATAGATTTTGCCAAAGGATGCCAAGAGTGCCAGATTCATGCAGGAATTCAGCATGTTCCTGCAAGTGAACTACAATTAATTGTTAAGCCATGGCCTTTTAAGGGTTGGGCATTGGATTTGATTGGCGAAATTAGACCATCATCTTCAAAAACTCATAAATACATTTTGGTGGGAATAGATTATTTCAGAAAATGGATAGAAGCAATACCTTTGGTGAATGTTGATCAAGAAAGCATCATCGAATTCATCCAGAGGAATATTGTTTATAGGTTTGGAATTCCATAAACTATTACAACAGATCAAGGATCGGTATTTACTGGTCGAAGGATGCAAGAGTTTGCTAAGAATATGGGTTTTAAATTACTAACTTCTACGCCTTATTATGCACAAGTAAATGGACAAGTTGAAGAAGCTAACAAGGTAATCATTGGTTTAATCAAGAAACATGTGGGTAGAAAGCTAAAGAATTGGCACAAAACCTTAGATCAAGTCTTATGGACTTGTCTAACATCCCCCAAAGAGGCAACAAATACAACTCTGTTTCGTCTAACATTTGGACATGATGCAGTTTTGCCAGTAGAGACTTACTTACAGCCAGTCAGAATCCAAAGACAAAAAGAAATTCCCACAGATCTTTATTGGGAAATGATGATGAACGAATTGGTGGATTTATATGAAGAAAGGTTACATGCTTTGGAAATTCTAAGAAGGAAAAAAGAAAGAGTAACCAGAGCATATAATAAGAGAGTTAAGGACAAAACCTTCTCAAATGGTGATGTGGTTTGGAAGGTGATTCTGCCAATGGATCGAAAGAATAAGTTATTGGGAAAATGGTCCCCATATTGGGAAGGCCCCTTTCGAGTCATTCAAACATTCACTAACAGTGCCTATGAAATCGAAGAACTGGCAGAAGATCAAAGAATCTTGAAAGTTAACGGTAAGTATTTGAAAAAATACAAACCCTTTCTTCAAGATTTAAAGATTGCGACAAACTAGTAAATTAGTGAAATATTGAAGCCAACATGGTATAAAACATAAGGGTGCCAAAATGGCTTCGTCTAAGCATGCTTACAATGTAAAGAAAATACAATGAATGGTTTATTACATAAATCAAAATGGGATATTTTTCTTCATCCTTTCATACTTGATCTTTGCTAGGCCAAGCTTATATTGAACAGCAACGTGTATTCTTTTGAGGCGTACAATGTCTTCAGTCATGGCTGAAGCTCTTTCGACATGCTCAACGCTCTGTGCAGCCAAAGTATCAGCTTCAGTGGTGTCCAATCCCTTGATAGCAGCTTGTTTTGCCCTAGCATCAGCTATTTTCTTCTGTAACTCCATAATATGAGACTCCCAAAGTGTCATCGAAGCGGCGTAAGTGTTGAATTCCACTTGGGCTGCCTTCCTCGAAGCCAACAAATCCATAGATGCTTTAGAAGTACCCCGAGCTTTGTCAAATTCAGCAGTTTGCTCTTGTTCTTTTGCTTGAAGCTTCGAAGTTGCGTCAATCTCCATGTTGTACTCAACGCATATTTGGTCAATTAGATTTTGAATATCCATTAAGACCTCACCTACATTATCAGGACAAGCAGTAATGTTAATGCGATTAATCATGTTTTTTATCCCAAAGTGAGCAGTAACATCTGTTTTCAGCACTTCGGACAAATCAACTTCGAACACAGATTTCTCAGCATGTTTGTGTTGTACCCCAAAATTTTCCCTCCCATTTCTCATTGATTTCTCACCACAAAGCCCTTGAAGCTCAAGATTCAGTTAGGGTTTCATCTGCTCAAGACCTCTCCTTGCAATGTTGACTCAAATTAGGGTTTGTGTTTGCACAAAGATGCTTTGACCTAAAATGCCTAAGATGACTTTCATGCTTCATATTGGACTCCCAAGTTTATCCATACCAAGTTTCAAGTCTTGATTCCAAATTTTGCCCAGTCAATTGGACAGTTGACCTAGAAATCAGCTGTATTGGGGAAAAAGTCAACTGTGGCCAATTAACAGTCAAACCTCATGAAAATTGACCTACATCAACATTATGAACTCATATGGACCATTTGATCAAGTTTGGATCACAACTCCATAAGAAATTTGATCAGATCACCAAAAGGGCAAAATGGTCATTTTTAGGGTTTTGACTGCACAAAGGCAATTTTTGACTGTTTGACCTAGCCAATGGCAAACCAAGCTCATATATGGACTCAAGGACCCCATGGAATTATCTTGACATGCTCAACAAGCTCAAAAGATCCCAAGTACACAAGATTGACAGTTGAATTTCCCAGTCAATTGATCAATTTTGACTGTATACTGAAAAGTCAAACTTTGACTTTTTGGTCAAAATCAATAGTCAAGATTCATTTTTCATCAAAACATGCCAAATCATGAAACTTGTTCACCAAGAAATCACAAAATGCAAGTTAGGGTTAGAAGTTAGAATTTTTCATAACTTAGAATTTTTCTAAGTTATAAAAAACCCTAATTTTTTTTCTAACTTTGCCCCACTTTTTCACCAAGATCCATTTTGATTCAAACAAAAGTCAAAACATGAAAGTTGTAGCTTGTTGCATAATCTACAACTTTGATTCACAAAGTTTTCCCATTTGAGGCTTGTATCTCAAGTTACAAATTTTTGAATAAGGGCACTAAACCATTCTTAACTTAGTGAATTTTTGACCTATTTTGACAAGGTTTTCTACCCTACTTCAAGGCCATTTTCCATACACTTCCACTTGGAATTTAAATTTTCATTTCAAAGATGGATTGTAGTACACATTCCAATCTTTCCAAAATGTCCAAGAACTCATCAAACAACCTCATGACTTGAGAGATTCGAATTTCACAATTTGGCAAAAACTCACTTTTGAATTGGCCATTTTCATGTTCATAAGTTGTGCAAACTTCTCAAAACCAGCATGCCCTTGATTACAGGTCCTAAAACCATCCAACACTCAATAATTTAATGCATTTTCATTGTGTTAAGACCTTGTTTCATGAGCTAAAGCATTGTATGATGGATTAATCCCAATTTAGATAAAGCATTCTTTCTATTTTTGCAAAAGTTTCACTTTATGTCCAATTACAAATCCAACAAGTACAAACCAAATCCAATTGGCACAGGATTATGGACAAATCACTTTGATCAAGGAGAGTTTATGCAGCTCATTAGAGGTCCCCTACTTGCCTAAAACACCAAGTTGGTTTTGCTTGCTTAAGAGTGAAGAAAAGTACCATAACTTGTGACAACTTTGATATCAGCTTAGAAACACAACAACAAACTTATCAAACACACTCCACACATCTGAACCAAGCTTTTGCACGACCCTAGCACCTCTCAAACACTCCCCTTGCCATAATCACTCTCAAACTTCAAAAACAGGGCAGGGCCTGCAGTTTGAGTGTCATCTTTCATTTCTCTCAAGCTTTCTTGCCCAAACCAGTTCACACACCTTCCATACCATCTATGCAAGCTAACCAAAAGCAAAAGCACGACCTGTAATCCCTCTAACCACTTCCACCATTTTTAGTTTCTTGTTTTGCAGGTGAAGTGCTCTAGCACGATTCAGAAGCTTTCAAGACAAAGCAAACATTGGAATAGCATCCCTGGACCTCAAGGAAGCTTTTCCAATCATCACCTTGCACTGAAAGCTCCCTCATTGCCAGATAGAACTTCAGCTGAACAGGTATCTTGGTGAGCTCATATCTATCTTATTAGGCATCATTAACTCTAAGTTTGTGAATCAACAATGTCCTACTCATGCCACTGAACATGTACATTCTTTTACTTTTCATTTCTTTTGCCTGAGCTGTGAGAATTTAAGGTTTGAAAATGGTAGAAAACTTAGGTCAGGATTTAGGATTGTTAAAATTCTCTCTCATTTCTGAGAGTTAGGATATGTTCTTTATATATTTGGAATCGTGGTTTCATGATTAACATTTTTTGTGTTGAGAGTTTGTGCAAAAGATCAAAGGATCAGGATGTTTGAACTGGAAGAAACAGGCGCGCGTTTTGGATAGTTTGTTGGCTGAAGGTTGAAGAAGAAGCCACATGGGCTGGGCCTGTGTGGTCTTTTCTTTTTACACCCTATTTCCATTTTCATACCCCCTGAGCCCATTTGCTTGATTTAATGTTTTTTTTTTATATTTTCTTTTTTCATTTTGACTCATTTATTTTTTCTAACAATGTTTAAAACTTGAAAAATCATTTTTGCACCATTTTTGCATTTTTTAAGTATTTATTGGTTTATATATACTATTATACATAAATATATATATACTATTATTTAGAAATATTATAAAATAAATAATGTAAGCATATTATATTTCTGATTTTTATTTCATTTTTCCTTTTTGAAACATTTTGTATAAAAAATACTTTTTTATAAAATTAAATATTATTTTTGTTTGCATATTTAATATATGGGATTTATATTACTAAAAAAACTATCCAAAACGCGCGCCTATTTATTACTTAGGATAAAAAAACCAAAAAATGTACATATTTTATTTTTAATATTTAATACTAAAAAATACCTATTTTTTACAAATATATTATATTTTATTTTATTTTTGTAGGTAAATAGTAAATATTATAAATTAAATAATTAATGTCCTTTTTGATTAAAATTAGGGTTTTTGCCCTAAATTTGAAAATACTCCAAAAATAATCCCTTTTCATTTTCTTTTTATTTTACATAAATAATACCTTTTTCATACATATAAAAATTCTCTTTTTGCATTCTTGCATATTTGTTTTATTTCTATTTTATTTATGCTTTTAATCATATTGTAAATATTCAAAGAAAATGATGTAATAGCTTAGATTCAATTTCTTGTCTAAATATCTCCCCATTTGAAACATTGTACCCCCTCCCCATATTATTGTGTTGTAATAGCGTAGGAATTTAAATTTCGCACTTTAACGTTTTCTAAACCTACCATGCTAGAGTTAGGGTTTGAATGCGAGTAAAATGAAAAAAAAATAGGTTGACCTAATACAAGATAAATAAGCATGAAAATGGACAACACATTTCACACTTGCACCCCTAGGGTATTCCACTTTGTTGCCTTCAAATAATTGGGCCATATTGCATGTTGAACTTCTTTGGGTAAAAACAAACAATCAAACGATCATAGTCCCACAAAATGTTGCCTAAATGAATGATCAAGTCCCTTTTAAAGAAAATTGCCCAAAGACATTTAACACTATTGCAATTATGGTCTAAACGATGACCCGCGCCTGTCCCTTCAACCTCCTAATACAAGATTATCCACCAAATGCAATGGTGGAACAAAATTGTCAAAAGGTTTAAAACATAACAAAAATCTTTGAGAAAACTTTAGGGTAGACAACTCTTAAGTATTTGTCAATATGCAAAGAAAATGCTTGCCTAATTTCAAAACCCATTTCACAAACACTTTCAAAACAAACTTTCAAAAAAACCTTGAAACATCTTTTTAAAAGACAAAACACCTTTTGTAAAACATTCGAGTAAAGAATTGTTACAAGGGTAGCCTATACAAGGCATCTTTTCAAAACATTTTCAAAACCACACACACCAAGCACCATTTCAAACAATTGGAAACCAAGGCAAGTTGATCTAAGCAAGTACCTAAGAGCCCATGGATAACCATGGATAGAAAGGGTGCTAATACCTTCCCTTTCTATAATCTACTCCCCGAACCCAAGAAAAATCTCAAAGGTTTTTGCTGTGCTTTTTAAACCTTTCCTTAGGATAAAATAAAAAGTCGGTGGCGACTCTTGCTCAACCGAAACATTTGCGAAAACAAACGCAAAACCCTAGTCAGTTCTCCCACCGTATCACAGTTTGGAATCTTGTTTACCGAAAGACATTGTTGCAGATTTGAAGAACTGATGAATTTTTCAAGAAGGAATAATAGCGTAAATCAGAGAGAGTGTGAATATTTTTGGGTTTGCAAAAGTAGAAAAAGAAATAATAAAAGAGGTAACTTTTTTATAGTGGTAAGTGGAAACGTTGGAGGTTACAGCTCAGGAACTTAGTGGGGTAAAAAATACCTATTTTTTACAAATATATTATATTTTATTTTATTTTTGTAGGTAAATAGTAAATATTATAAATTAAATAATTAATGTCCTTTTTGATTAAAATTAGGGTTTTTGCCCTAAATTTGAAAATACTCCAAAAATAATCCCTTTTCATTTTCTTTTTATTTTACATAAATAATACCTTTTTCATACATATAAAAATTCTCTTTTTGCATTCTTGCATATTTGTTTTATTTCTATTTTATTTATGCTTTTAATCATATTGTAAATATTCAAAGAAAATGATGTAATAGCTTAGATTCAATTTCTTGTCTAAATATCTCCCCATTTGAAACATTGTACCCCCTCCCCATATTATTGTGTTGTAATAGCGTAGGAATTTAAATTTCGCACTTTAACGTTTTCTAAACCTACCATGCTAGAGTTAGGGTTTGAATGCGAGTAAAATGAAAAAAAAATAGTTTGACCTAATACAAGATAAATAAGCATGAAAATGGACAACACATTTCACACTTGCACCCCTAGGGTATTCCACTTTGTTGCCTTCAAATAATTGGGCCATATTGCATGTTGAACTTCTTTGGGTAAAAACAAACAATCAAACGATCATAGTCCCACAAAATGTTGCCTAAATGAATGATCAAGTCCCTTTTAAAGAAAATTGCCCAAAGACATTTAACATTATTGCAATTATGGTCTAAACGATGACCCGCGCCTGTCCCTTCAACCTCCTAATACAAGATTATCCACCAAATGCAATGGTGGAACAAAATTGTCAAAAGGTTTAAAACATAACAAAAATCTTTGAGAAAACTTTAGGGTAGACAACTCTTAAGTATTTGTCAATATGCAAAGAAAATGCTTGCCTAATTTCAAAACCCATTTCACAAACACTTTCAAAACAAACTTTCAAAAAAACCTTGAAACATCTTTTTAAAAGACAAAACACCTTTTGTAAAACATTCGAGTAAAGAATTGTTACAAGGGTAGCCTATACAAGGCATCTTTTCAAAACATTTTCAAAACCACACACACCAAGCACCATTTCAAACAATTGGAAACCAAGGCAAGTTGATCTAAGCAAGTACCTAAGAGCCCATGGATAACCATGGATAGAAAGGGTGCTAATACCTTCCCTTTCTATAATCTACTCCCCGAACCCAAGAAAAATCTCAAAGGTTTTTGCTGTGCTTTTTAAACCTTTCCTTAGGATAAAATAAAAAGTCGGTGGCGACTCTTGCTCAACCGAAACATTTGCGAAAACAAACGCAAAACCCTAGTCAGTTCTCCCACCGTATCACAGTTTGGAATCTTGTTTACCGAAAGACATTGTTGCAGATTTGAAGAACTGATGAATTTTTCAAGAAGGAATAATAGCGTAAATCAGAGAGAGTGTGAATATTTTTGGGTTTGCAAAAGTAGAAAAAGAAATAATAAAAGAGGTAACTTTTTTATAGTGGTAAGTGGAAACGTTGGAGGTTACAGCTCAGGAACTTAGTGGGGTAAAAAATACCTATTTTTTACAAATATATTATATTTTATTTTATTTTTGTAGGTAAATAGTAAATATTATAAATTAAATAATTAATGTCCTTTTTGATTAAAATTAGGGTTTTTGCCCTAAATTTGAAAATACTCCAAAAATAATCCCTTTTCATTTTCTTTTTATTTTACATAAATAATACCTTTTTCATACATATAAAAATTCTCTTTTTGCATTCTTGCATATTTGTTTTATTTCTATTTTATTTATGCTTTTAATCATATTGTAAATATTCAAAGAAAATGATGTAATAGCTTAGATTCAATTTCTTGTCTAAATATCTCCCCATTTGAAACATTGTACCCCCTCCCCATATTATTGTGTTGTAATAGCGTAGGAATTTAAATTTCGCACTTTAACGTTTTCTAAACCTACCATGCTAGAGTTAGGGTTTGAATGCGAGTAAAATGAAAAAAAAATAGTTTGACCTAATACAAGATAAATAAGCATGAAAATGGACAACACATTTCACACTTGCACCCCTAGGGTATTCCACTTTGTTGCCTTCAAATAATTGGGCCATATTGCATGTTGAACTTCTTTGGGTAAAAACAAACAATCAAACGATCATAGTCCCACAAAATGTTGCCTAAATGAATGATCAAGTCCCTTTTAAAGAAAATTGCCCAAAGACATTTAACATTATTGCAATTATGGTCTAAACGATGACCCGCGCCTGTCCCTTCAACCTCCTAATACAAGATTATCCACCAAATGCAATGGTGGAACAAAATTGTCAAAAGGTTTAAAACATAACAAAAATCTTTGAGAAAACTTTAGGGTAGACAACTCTTAAGTATTTGTCAATATGCAAAGAAAATGCTTGCCTAATTTCAAAACCCATTTCACAAACACTTTCAAAACAAACTTTCAAAAAAACCTTGAAACATCTTTTTAAAAGACAAAACACCTTTTGTAAAACATTCGAGTAAAGAATTGTTACAAGGGTAGCCTATACAAGGCATCTTTTCAAAACATTTTCAAAACCACACACACCAAGCACCATTTCAAACAATTGGAAACCAAGGCAAGTTGATCTAAGCAAGTACCTAAGAGCCCATGGATAACCATGGATAGAAAGGGTGCTAATACCTTCCCTTTCTATAATCTACTCCCCGAACCCAAGAAAAATCTCAAAGGTTTTTGCTGTGCTTTTTAAACCTTTCCTTAGGATAAAATAAAAAGTCGGTGGCGACTCTTGCTCAACCGAAACATTTGCGAAAACAAACGCAAAACCCTAGTCAGTTCTCCCACCGTATCACAGTTTGGAATCTTGTTTACCGAAAGACATTGTTGCAGATTTGAAGAACTGATGAATTTTTCAAGAAGGAATAATAGCGTAAATCAGAGAGAGTGTGAATATTTTTGGGTTTGCAAAAGTAGAAAAAGAAATAATAAAAGAGGTAACTTTTTTATAGTGGTAAGTGGAAACGTTGGAGGTTACAGCTCAGGAACTTAGTGGGGTACGTGTCAACATATGACAGAGAAAAGTGAAAGATCATTATTCATGTCCTTCGAAGTTGGTATATAATTATGGTGAAACTGTTGCACGCATGTCTTGATTAGACGTTTTGAAAAAAGAAGTTATGATTAACTATGACGTCAGGAAATGAAGGAAATGAAAGGTTGCTATTCGAAATCCGGTGATTACAAAAAATGGCCATTTCTGCATTGATTCGAAATGGACATTTATTGGGGGCAATTTGTTAGCTGAAGATTTCGACATTTGATAAAAATATGAAAGTTGATTTGAGAAGATCATGTTTTAAAAATAACATGAAATTTGACCTTATAAGGTTATTTTATAAAGCTCGTTTTTTATGATTCGACATGTCGAAAGGCAACTTAAAGTGAAAGGAATATTCCAAGATATATGAATACTTCGACAGTCACGTTGGTTGAATTCAAAGTTAAATTCAAAAGCTTCGGGAGGGAAGTTTAAATATCAAACTAATGCGTTTCTCCAGGAAGAAGCGTGGAAGCGCAATAATGTATGCATGTAAAAGGTGTCAAACGTGGCGTAATCTCATAGAAAGACCGTTGGGGTCGAATTAGTATAAATAGGAGTCTTAGATGTTAGGATTCAGTGTGCTCACATCTTTGTACAATATACTCAAATACTCAAAGTACCAGTGTTAGAGAAACGAGTTAGTGAGACATGTACGTATGATGCACCATATTTACATTCGAAAGTTATTTACATTTAATGAAATTTCTTCATGTCATTTATATTCTATACGATTTACAATCTAGAGTAGTTTTTTGTTTTATTACTTTTATAAGGACACTTTATTTTGATATCAAAGTGATTCTCTTTGTTTAAAGAAGTTATCATCAAAACCTTTTTCCTAAAAACTAGAACACAATAGTCCTGAGATCAATCTGATCGATCTCGCAAGTAACTGAATCTTTTTAGATATTTAGAAGATCAACAGTTTTTTACCAAATTTCAGGGTAAACAGTATGTTCTTCTATTGATTTTTTTGATGCAGCTCTTATATGCTAATTCTGTGCAAATATGGGGTTGAGATAATGCAGGCTTTGACTGGATTGGAAGCAGCATAGCAGGACTGTTTTGCAGCAGTTTTGAAGTGTTGTAGCAGCTTGGTGCAGGGCTGTTTCATAGCAGTACAACAGACTGTTTTTTGAAATGGTTTTAGGCTGTTATGTGGAGAGTATAGCAAGCTTGGGCTTGGCAGCATATAGGACTTTGTTCAGCAGTAGTCTGGACAACATTGTTTGTAGCATGGAACTAGTTTGGTTTTGATCACATAGATCCACAACCTTCGACCAAACTCAACAACAGACAAAAACAAATATTTGTTTCCACCAATTGTATGTTCTTCGAATGGACCATACAACATTCGACCAAACTCATCAACAGACAAAACAATATTGTTTCCACCAATTGTATGTTCTTCGAATGGACCATGCAACCTTCGACTAAACTCATCAACAGACAAAACAATATTGTTTCCACCAATTGTATATTCTTCGAATGGACCACACAACCTTTGACCAAACTCATCAAAATACAAAACAATATTGTTTCCACCAATTGTATGTTCTTCGAATGGACCACATTCATCTGAATGTACCACTTACTTCATCCTTTCATTTTGATCATATAGGTCCACAACCTTCAACCAAACTCATCAACAGACAAAACAATATTGTTTCCACCAATTGTATGTTCTTCGAATGGACCACACAACCTTCAACCAAACTCATCAATAGAAAAAACAATATTGTTTCCACCAACTGTACGTTCTTTGAATGGACCATATTCATATGAATGTACCACTTTGAGTATGCAATATGATCTCATGGGCATAGTCGAAACAAAATAATTTCTGGATTGCTTTCCTACTAAACAAACTCCACAATATTTTTTCAAGAATCTCAAGACTTGGGATACCAAATCTTGAGTAATCAGTTGACTAAGTGGTCGAAAGTTCAAATTTCTAAACCTCAAATGTTACAACCAACTATCCTTGTGGTCAAATAGTTTAAATTGTGATTCATAGTATCGAAACTATGTGTGTCGAAGGGTTTAGAGGTGGATCGAAGCAGGTTGCTTGAAGGAAGCCATTTCCCAGTCGAAGCTTATAGATTGAAGCAAGCATGAAGATGGACTTGTAATTCATAGTTTTGAAACTATGTATGTCGAAGGGTTTAGAGGTGGATCAAAGCAGGTTGCTTCGAAGGAAGCCATTTCCCAATCGAAGCTTGTGGATCGAAGCAAGCTTGCTCTTATTCGACTTATCAAAAATCTGCCAACCAACCCTTTCGATCAGTCATGTGGTTCAAATAGCCTGAACATGGTTATCAACAACTGCACACTTTTTCTTTTATCTGCTTTTCCCTTTCGGCAATTTCCTCTTCCTTCTTTCGAAGATTTAGAAATTCCATCTTCGACCTGATGCTTGAAAGTCCAATATGATCCATGGAAACTATATGAGGCATTAAAAGTCCAATTGTACTTGTGCAAACTTGGGCTTTTGGAAATCTTTGTGAGAAATGTCTTGAGAAAAGAGAGGGCAAATTTTAGGGTACAACAATTATCCTACTTTGATTCTCAATAAAACTGTTAAGTGTGATGTTTTATCATCTGAATTTTTGATGTATCGCCATCTTTTCCATGTTATATTGCTATCTGTTAGCCGATGTTTCGCCATCGCGTATGCTTGTTGTCGATGTTTCGCCATCGCAGGTGTTTGTTATCCTACTTTGATTCTCAATATCATTGTTAGGTGTGATGTTTTATCATCTGAATTGTTGATGTCTCGCCATCCTTTCCATGCTATCTTGCTATCTTTTGCCGATGTTTTGCCATCGCATATGTTTATTACCGATGTTTCTCCATCGCATATGTTTTTCATCCTACTTTGATTTTCGATATCATTGTTAGGTGTAATGTTTCATCGTCTTGTCTGATGTTTTGATTATCATGCTGACGTTTTATCATCTTATCTGAGTTTGTGTTGCCATGTGATGTGTTGTCATCCTTTTTTCTTATGTTTTGCCATCTTGTTTATTGCTTTTGTCTTCTTAACTAAAAAACACAAACCAACCAAAATATATGAGCCAAACTACGGCTGCTCTGATTCCTTAAAAGGGATATGTAGGCAGAGGCTTTTGTGGGGCCTATTCGAGCATATCTTTGTAAATATTTCTTTCTTTTCCCCACATTTTCTTTTCCTTTTCTTTGCATGCATTCCCTTTTCAGCTTTAAGCCTTAGACATATATTTTACACACCCATAGATTAGAACAACAAGAGTGGATACCAAAGAGTACTACAGGCGTGTGGGGTACTAATATCTTCCCCTCGCGTAACAGACTCCCTTACCCGATCTCTCGGTCGCAAGACCGTGATTTCATCCTTCTTAGGTTTACTCGATGTTTACCTTTCTCCTTCGTGAGATTAAAAATATTTGATAGAGACTTCATTGATTTTATATCAGATGACGGTTCAGTCGGTTGTTTCAGGCTTCTTTCCTTTATATAACTAACACAGCATCAACTTTAGAATCGATATTATTAAGACATGAGTCATTACTTAGCACACATTGCTTACTGCATCAGTTCGAAAGTACTTAGGAAGGTTAGTCTCATTAAGTATCATTCTCGCTAGCTCTTCAAAAGATTTATTTTTATGTTTCATTACCCTTTTTTTAGAGTTTGTGGAACATAAAAAGTGTGTTCAGTTCCATTCTTGTTACAATATTTCTTATATTACACATTTTGAAACCACCTTGGTGGTGATTTCAAATAAATGAAATGTTTAATCTTTTTTCGTTCTTGATAAATTAAGATAATTTCTAAAAGGAAATGAATATGACTAATTTCTAAAAGGTAATGAATATGGATTATAGCGAGATCTACAATTGTAAGGGCATGGTAGTTGTAGCCAAAACTCAGGGGTTCTAGATGGGTCAAAAAAATCAATATGCAACAATTGTAAATACCTATTTGTAGAAATAAATATTTTTAGATTTAAACGGTGTTTTTATTTTTTTTTTCCTTTTGGCACACATCACATAATTCATTATTTCAAAATGCAAGCTTTTCAAACCGATTAATAAATCCTTGCAAACCAACTTTTCAAATTCTCCATGTGAATATAGACTATTATCCTTTGACATATCCATAATTCATCCTCATTACTCAAAATACATATATCATTTGAAAGGATTTTATGAAAATAAATGGTGTAGATATTTCCAGCTCTTAAACTAGAAAAAAGAGTTTGATTTTATTTAGGTTATACAATCATGCATCCAAACAAATCAAAGGACACATTATTTTATTTTATCATGTAATTGGCTAATGCATAGGAGTTTATGTTTTAAACCATAAACTAAAAGAACGTCCCTAATTGTTAGACTAAGAAACTTACCAATAGTACCGCAACCAATAATCCTCATGATTGTATAAGGAATATCAAGTACGCATATTATAAGACTTATTTACATGATATATGTTATGAAATCTTTTAACATTAATTTAAGGTTCATAACCTAAATCGAGTTTTTTATAAGATGCTCTTTGATTACCTAGAATAAGATTCAAATTTTCTCACTTATTGAATGTGTTACTAAAATCTTCAATTTTATTTCCAAAACCTTGCATTATTCACACTCAATAGGTTTAACAAGGTTCTCATAAGAAACGGAAGAAGATATTTGAATTATAATATTTTATTTCTCTTTAAGCCAAATAGAACATCTAGAATTTGAAATGGAATATTGTTTCTTTAAATTAGAGGGAATCATACATGTCCTCTAGAGATTCATACAAACCATCCAAGTGCAACAAGAATTATCTCAAGCTTATAACAAAAGGGCATTGAACACAAGGTTTTTTATCTAAGACACTTTGTACCAATTCTATTGAAAAATAGTTTTCCTTTTTTAGGTTAGAAGCCCTCCATATGTAGATGTGTTTACACTGAACTGGGTTACCAATTATATTATATTCTTTATTGCTTTTTGTTTAAATCATTGTTGTCGTCAATTAGTTTTAAAACTAGTTTAACAAGTTGGACAAGTTGTCCTAGACATCGTGTCCAATATTTGTCCTATGAAGAATATGATTTAAACTTCCTTTCAAATCATGTGGTACCTGGCCTCAATCATCTATAAAAATAGTTTTTTCTACGGCCAAGATATTTCCCATAACTCCTAAGTAGGGAAACATTCTATCCATAACAAGTCATAGTTTTTTCTTCTTAAATTCGATCAACGACCTAACACTTGTATTGCAAACTTTTGTTAATTTATCCAACATTGTGACACCTCTAGTTTTCTTTTTATTTTATTTTAAATAGAAGAACACTCATTTGTATGAGTGATGTTGGATGAATGGTCCATCTAAGTTTAAAATCCTACACAAATTATGCATTTTGAAAGAAAATATTGCTAAGTCACATTGTAATAAATATATAACAACATTAAACCTTCAAAATCACAAGAATTAAACTTTCAATCTCAACCAAAACAACAACATACAACCTTCAATCTCAATAGCTACAACAACATTAAACCTTCAAAAAAACACAACATTTTACATATCTCAACAAAACAATAAGATAAAACTTGTAATGCCAATATCAACAACAAAAACCACAACACCAACATGTAAACTTCAATCTCAATATCAAAACAACAACAACACTAAACTTTTTACTTAACTTAACAAAAACAACAAGATAAAACCTTCGATCTTAATCTTAACAATAACAACAATAACAACAAAAAACACCAATCTCAATATCAAAACAATAACAACATTATACCTTTAGGGTTTAGGCTCTTAGGGATAATATTAAGTCTAACATATCCTAAAACCCCCTAACAACAGTATTTTATGTACATGGTGGAGATATTTTACAGTATTTTATGTACATGGTGGAGATATTTTACAAATCGTAAACGTGATGAAGAAAACAAGAACTGAATATCGTTTGATTTCTGTCTTTTCTTCTTGCAAGTATTGTTCTAGTCCTTCTTCGTTTTTCTTTTCTTTGTACGGGTTGGAGAAGATACGATGATTAAGGAATATAGATGATGCCATGTTTTTGAGTTCAGTGTTTAGTGCCCTGTTTGTTAATGGAGATGATTAATTTCTTTAGGGACAATATGGTATTTGTAAAGGCTGAATGCTTACATTAAAGGAAAACTAAAGAGACAAGCTAACACTTTGTTTCTTGAATAAGATAAAAAAATTTCCCCACGATTGAGACATCTAACTGTGGTAAAATCCTATTTATTTATTATATTTTGAGCAAGGCACAAGCTTTTTTACAATTTTAAAAAAGAAGCTTAACTTTTCCCCTTGGTTGCAACATCCTACCCGTAGGGAAATCCTATTTACTTTAATTCATTTTAATAATTTTAAAATAAAATAAAAAAGAATGTTCCCACTTCTAAAATAACAAAAAAAAATGCAACTTTTCTCCACAGTTACAATTTCAACGGTGAGAAAATGTGACTTAATTTTAATTTAAAATAAATAAAAAAGAATACGCACTAATACGGAAAACACATACAATAACGGTTGCGAAACACATATAATAATGGTATGTGGGATTTTGGATCGAACTCTAGCATGATCGAAGTACATGCTGTAGTCGAAGCATGTATTTGTCGAAGAATGCTTGTTAAATTAGGTTTTAGTGTTTAAACCCTAATTTGTTAAGTTAGCTTGATTATTAAGTTAGCTTGTATAATGGGCCTTGTGGAAAAAGCCCATTAGTTAGTATGTTAGGTTTTATTATAAATAGCATACTAGTCTCTCATCATTGCAACACAGCAAATCCTAATAAAGGGTGAGAGGGTTATTTGTTATTCTTGTAAACTTGTAATCTTGTTTTCTAAGAGAAAGTAAAGAATAGCAGTTATAACCAATTCTTGTGTTCTACTTCTTCCTTGTTCCTTATTCCTCCCTTATTCTATACTTTGTTATTGACATTGAATTCACAACAAATTGGTGCGGTGAGCGTGGAGAAGATGCCTTCAACAAAATATGAGATTGAAAAGTTCACCGGAGTGAATGATTTCGGTCTATGGCGCTTGAAGATGAAAGCCCTACTGGTTCAGCAGGGTTGTTTGGAAGCGTTGAAGGGAGCGACGGCGATGGACGCTGCGTTAACAGAAAGAGAGAAGACGGCCATGATCGAGAAAGCACACAGCGCAATTTTGTTGAGCCTTGGTGATAAGGTTCTTCGACAGGTATCAAAGGAGACGACGGCATCAGGGTTATGGGTGAAACTTGAAAGTTTGTATATGACCAAATCTCTGGTAAATCGACTCTACCTGAAGCAAGCTTTGTATTCATTCAAGATGATTGAAGACAAAGTGTTGGCTGAGCAGTTGGATATGTTCAACAAGCTGATTCTTGATCTTGAAAATATTGATGTAAAGATTGATGATGAAGATCAAGCGCTGTTATTATTGTGCGCTTTGCCCAGATCACATGCTCACTTCAAAGAAACTCTCTTGTATGGAAGAGAGTCCCTGACCTTTGAAGAAGTTCAATCAGCTTTGTACTCTAAGGACTTGAACGAACGTAAGGAGCATAAACCTTCGACGGTTGGTGAAGGTTTGGCTGTTAAAGGAAAATTCGACAAGAGGAAAGGTAAAAATCAGTCGAAGTCTTATAGTGGTGATGCATCTGGTATTAGATGCTATCACTGTAAGAAAGTAGGTCACACAAGAAAGGTGTGCCCTGAACGCCTGAAAGATCATGGAGGTAAGGATAATGGCAACGCAGCTATTGTCCAAGATGATTTCGAATCATCTGATGTTCTTGTGGTTTCAAGCAAAAACTCGTCGAAGGAATGGATTATGGATTCTGGATGCACTTGGCATATGACTCCAAACAAAGACTTGTTCGAGGAATTATGTGATCAAGATGGTGGATCTGTATTGCTGGGAAACAACAAAGCTTGCAAGATTGCAGGCGTTGGATCTGTGAGATTCAAGCTCCATGATGAGTCAATAAGATTGTTGACTGAAGTCAGGTATGTACCTGATTTGAAGAGAAATTTGATTTCTCTTGGTGAATTCGACAAGAAAGGATATGTTTTTCAAGGAGAGAAAAGTATCCTAAGAGTCATGAAAGGGTCGAAGGAAGTCTTGAGAGGCGTGAAGAAACAAGGCTTGTATACCCTTGAGGCTGAAGTTGTAAGTGGTTCGACAAATGTTGCATCCACGAAACCTTTGTCGAAAACAGAAATTTGGCACATGAGATTGGGCCATGTCAGTGAAAGGGGTCTGGTTGAATTAGGGAAACAAAATCTGCTTGGTGGAGATAAAGTCGAAAAGCTGAAGTTTTGTGAACCTTGTGTACTTGGAAAGTCCTGTAGAATGAAGTTCAACAAAGGCAAACAAAGAACACATGGATCCCTTGATTACATCCATGCTGATCTTTGGGGGCCTGCAAGGTGTCCATCACATTCAGGAGCAAAGTATTTTCTATCCATAGTAGATGACTATTCCAGAAAGTTATGGGTATTCATCCAGAAGACTAAGGATGAAACTTTTGAGAATTTCAAAAGTTGGAAGACTCTTGTCGAAAATCAAACTGGCAGAAAGGTAAAGAGGTTGAGAACCGACAATGGCCTTGAGTTTTGCAATGAGGCGTTCGACAGTTTTTGTGTTGCCTCTGGTATTGCAAGGCACAGAACTACCGCAGGTACTCCACAACAAAATGGTTTGGCTGAAAGGTTTAATCGAACTATTTTGGAGAGAGTTAGATGCATGTTGACTAGTGCGGGATTAAAGAAGGTGTTTTGGGCTGAGGCTGTTTCGACAGCAGCATATCTGATAAACAGATGTCCTTCGACAGCGTTAGATATGAAGACACCTGAAGAAGTTTGGTCGGGACATCCACCAGATCTCGACAAACTAAGAGTATTTGGCTGTGTAGCCTATGCTCACATTAGGCAAGACAAGGTCGAACCTAGAGCTCTTAAATGCATGTTTATGGGATACCCTGAAGGAGTAAAAGCTTATAGGCTATGGTGCCTAGAGCCAGGTCACAGGAGGTGTATCACCAGTCGAGATGTAGTTTTCAATGAAACTGAAATGGCTTTCAAGAAAACTGATGATGTTGACGAAGAGCTGGAACAGGTAGAGATTCCTGTTGAGGTGGAGCATGTTGATGCTGAAATGCGTATCCCAGATGAAGTCGACGAAGAAACAGAATATTCTGATGATGTTGAGGAAACTGTTGATGACTACCTATTGTCGAGAGATAGGCAAAGAAGAGTCATAAAACCACCTCAGAGACTTGGATATGCAGATCTTGTAGCTTATGCCTTAATCTCTGCAAGTGAAGTTCTAGACGAAGAACCTAGAGATTATAAGGAAGCTATAAGGAGTCGAATGAAGACTGAATGGCTAAAGGCCATGCATGATGAGATGAAATCTCTTCATGATAATCACACTTGGGAACTGATCAAGAAACCTGTTGGGGCAAGGTTAGTCAGCTGTAAGTGGATTTTCAAAGTTAAGGAAGGAATTGAAGGAGTAATGTCGAAGAGGTACAAGGCAAGGTTAGTCGCAAGGGGTTTCACTCAGAAAGAAGGTGTCGACTTCAATGATGTATTTTCCCCTGTTGTGAAGCACAGATCCATTCGAATGTTGCTTGCCATGGTGGCTCAGTTCGACCTTGAACTGGAACAAATGGATGTGAAGACTGCGTTCTTGTATGGTGACTTAGATGAAACAATCCTGATGAGGCAACCTGAAGGGTATGTCGAAAAGGGGAAAGAAGATTATGTGTGCAAACTGAAGAGATCTTTATATGGACTTAAACAATCTCCTCGACAGTGGAATAAGAGATTCGACAAGTTCATGGAACACATAGGTTTCATTAGAAGTCAGTTCGACCATTGTGTTTACTCCAGATTTCGACCTGAAAATTCATTTGTAATTTTGTTGCTTTACGTTGATGATATTCTGATAGCAAGCAACAATGTCGAAGAAGTAATGAGGGTGAAGGCTGAACTCAATAAGGAGTTTGACATGAAGGATCTGGGAGCTGCATCTAGGATTCTTGGAATTGACATTCGAAGAGATAGAAAGCAGTCGAAATTATGCTTATCTCAAGAGGCATACCTACGAAAGATCCTTGACAAGTTTGGTATGTCGAACTCAAAGCCTGTTGTGACTCCAACAAACCCTCAATTCAAGCTGAGTATTGATCAATGTCCCAGTACTGATGTTGAAAGAACCTATATGAATAGCATCCCATATGCTAATATAGTTGGTTCTTTGATGTATGCTATGGTCTGTACTAGACCCGACATAGCATATGCAGTAAGTCTTGTAAGCAGGTACATGGCGAATCCTGGAAAGGCTCACTGGCAAGCGTTAAAGTGGATTCTAAGGTACATAAATGGGTCTCTGAACAGAGTCTTAATTTATGGTGGAGCCTTGGGTGAAGATAGTAAAGCAGCAGTCGAAGGCTATGTTGACTCTGATTATGCAGGCTGTATGGATTCCAGAAAATCTATTTCTGGATATGTTTTCACTATGTTTGGTACAGCAATTAGTTGGAAAGCAACTTTTCAGAAGGTTGTTGCCTTATCAACTACTGAAGCAGAATATATTGCCCTAACTGAAGCTGTGAAAGAAGCATTGTGGCTTGAAGGTTTTGCAAAGGAGCTGAAACTTCAAGGTCAAGGTATCACTGTTAAATGTGATAGTCAAAGTGCAATACACCTGTCGAAGAACTCAGCCTATCATGAGCGAACCAAGCACATAGATGTGAGGCTGCATTTCGTCAGAGGGGTAATCGAGCGTGGAGAAGTCCAAGTGCTGAAGGTCTCGACAGATCACAATGCCGCTGATATGATCACCAAAACATTGCCAAGTTGCAAGTTTTTCCACTGTATGCAGTTGATAAAGCTGCATGAAGAAAGCTAGTTAGTGTCTCTTGATGCTGTAGAGTTAGGTCCAAGGTGGAGATTTGTGGGATTTTGGATCGAACTCTAGCATGATCGAAGTACATGCTGTAGTCGAAGCATGTATTTGTCGAAGAATGCTTGTTAAATTAGGTTTTAGTGTTTAAACCCTAATTTGTTAAGTTAGCTTGATTATTAAGTTAGCTTGTATAATGGGCCTTGTGGAAAAAGCCCATTAGTTAGTATGTTAGGTTTTATTATAAATAGCATACTAGTCTCTCATCATTGCAACACAGCAAATCCTAATAAAGGGTGAGAGGGTTATTTGTTATTCTTGTAAACTTGTAATCTTGTTTTCTAAGAGAAAGTAAAGAATAGCAGTTATAACCAATTCTTGTGTTCTACTTCTTCCTTGTTCCTTATTCCTCCCTTATTCTATACTTTGTTATTGACATTGAATTCACAACATGGTAGAACATATATTGTTAGGTAGCGTGTGATTGTATGTATGCTAGTTACCACAACAGGAGTGTGAGTTGTTATAAATTAGATAGTGCGCTAATTATAACTATGGTTTACGGAAACAACCGTTGTAAAATAATGGAAATTCCTGGGTTCAAAACCCAACAACGCCATTGATGGGTTTTATTATTATGGATAGCGCTCTTGTTATAACAATAGTTGGATTAACAACCGCTGTGATATAATTTATGCTTTTCTAAAAAAAATCAATTTTACAGAATTCCCAATTTTGCAACCTGAATATTTCTGAATCGTATATACCAAAAACATCAATACACCCAAAATTCCATTAGGAACCAAAATTGAAATAGATAAAAAAATTGTATTACATCAATGACACAATTTCATTAAGAACCAAACCTTGTATATTACATAGAAACTAGAAATGAGTCAAAACAACCTACAAACTAAACATCATTATATCAAATTATACTATTGTGTTATCTTGGGGTCTTGTCTCTTGGTGTCTTCATTTTACACACCTATAATTTTCAAATAATAATAGTTGTTAGAAATTAAATAACATCATTGAAAATGATAACCAACAATATATTATGAATGAAGAATATAAAATACTTACTTGTTAATTTTCACATATTTCTTCTTTTTGATTGTTATGAATAACATGAACATCATCCATATCAACTTCTTCATATGAACTAGACACTTGTGTTGCATAAGAAGAAGTGGCAGCAATGTCAAAGCTTTCATCATCACTATGAAGAATGTGTTTTCCTTTGAGAAAAATTGACCATTTCCCTTATAAGTCCGCAGGGTGTTTCACATGAAAAACTTGTTTTGCTTCAGTAGCCATGATAAATTGTACAATCTTATAAGTTGTCTTACCAAGGTCAATCCGTGTGAATCCCAACTTATCAGTTTATACACCATTGTTATTAGGGACCCTCTTGCATTTAAATAAAGGCACTTTGAAAGTAATATAATCTATCTCAAAATATCCTCAATGACGCCATAGAACGCGGTGGTTTCCAAAATAGGACTCTTATCTTTTGAGCTAGAGAAAACATGGATTCAGCCTCAACAATAACCCCACTATTTTGCATTGTGCTACGATCATATTTTTCTTTTGTATAAAAGGAATAATTAGAAATGTCGTATTTTGTCCGAGTTATCACATTAAATGTTAGCATGCACGACAACCATTTAACTGTCTCGGATGCACAACTATCATTAGAAATCCTCTTATTAAACCAACTTATGAATTTCTTGTTATGTTGTATCAACCACCACTTGTCATGCATTTCTTGTTATGTTGTATCAACCATCACTTGTCATGCATTCGGGGATAGTTTTTCTTTATGATTGTTTTGTGCTCTTATATGCCACGTTCAACTACTCTAAGATTATTCAATATACAGAAATGTGATTTAAGAACTACATCTTGACTCATTATCTTAACATTTAAACCTTGAGGACATATAGCATCAAATCTGTCAGTATAACGAAACTTTGGAATTCCAATAGGCCCTATTTCCGACAAATAGTTTGAACAAAACTCAACATCTTCTTCTGTGATGTACCTTTCAACGATCAAAGCTTTCAGTCGGTGATGATTCTTCGTATTTCCTTTAAATATCTCTATGTATCTCTCTATAGGATACATCCACCTTAAGTAAACTAGACCACAAAACCTAATTTCTCTGACTAAATGATCAAGTAAGTGAACCATAATGTCAAAAAATGATGGAGGAAAATACATCTCCAATTGACACAATATTATTGTATTCTCTTCTTCTAATTCATCTAATTTTATTACATATAACATTGAATAATAAGCACAATCTAGTTATAGTTACTCTTACATTTTTTAGAAGGATGCCACAGATAGCCACTGGTAGAAGTTGTTGCAACAAGAAATGACAATCATGAGATTTTAAGCCAATTAACTTGAGATATTTCATTGATACAAGTTTCTTGACGTTCAAAAAGTAACCTTGGGGAACTTTGATACCTTGCAAACACTCGTAAAAACTTTTCTTTTCCTTTTTAAATAGAGTGTGACATGCTGAAGGAAAATAAAATATTTTTCCTATATCTTCTGGAGCCAACTAATGTCTAATACCCATCACCACCATATCTAAATGGGAACTCCTACTTTATATAGTCTTGCCCAAAATGTTTAGAAGCGTTTCTATCAAACTATCACAAAAGGAGATAGATTGTAAATTGTGAGAAGAACATGCCACGAAGAATGGTTAGTACTCATATTACCAAAGAGATTCATTCCATTTGTGGAAATCCCAAGCCTAAGGTTTCTTGGATCAAGGCTAAATCCAGAAAAAATGAATCAACTTCTTCCATTGCAAAGAATCATCTATATGACGAATGTTTCCATCATATTTTCTTTCGCCTGCATGTCATCTTATATTCTTTGCGTCAGTTTCATTAGAAAAAAGTTTTCAACCTTGAAATTCTTGGCAAGTACCATAACACTTTAGCACGGGGACGCTTCTTACTGACATTGTCATTGTCATTACCATTGTTGTTCTTTAACATGTAGCGCGACTCACCATATTCTGGACATTGATCCAAATTTTCATACTCTTTCTTGTATAATTTGTAATCATTAGGGCATGCATGTATTTTGACATACTCCAAACCCATTGGACACAATATATTCTTGGCGTCATAACAACGATTCGAAAAATTGTTATCTTCTGGTAGCATTTGTTTCAACGAATCAAGCAATTTTGTGAAACTTTTATCCGACCATCCATTTTTTCCTTTAAATTAAACAATTTTAACAACACGGACAATCGTATAAAACGGGTGCATCCCTTATATAAAGGCACATCTTTGGCGCTGCATAATTAACATAAATATGAGCTTTCAGATAAGACGATTCTCCCATATTACAGATCATAGCTTCTAGTTAAACATTCATATATTCATCATCTTCATCCATTTGTGACGACTCATTTCGATTATTACACACTTCTCCATGCCACGTCCATGTCGTATAATTTTGACATATTTCATCACAACATAGGTGATTAAATATTTCTTTTTTGACTGTTTCTTGATATTCCCGTAAACAACACAAGGACAATAAAAGATACCATTATTGTCAGAAATATTTTTTCCAGGGAATTCTAGGAATTCAAGAACTACTTTCTCATACACCGGACCTAATCTATCAGCTTTCATCCAACTACGATCCATAACAAATTCTAAAATTTATACAAAGAACTATTGTGAACGGCACACTAATGCTACACACACAAAACCTAAAGCATGTTCAGTAAATCTGAATAAAACATGAACGCCCACCAATCTAAAGGATATTTAGTTAACATAAACCATTGATTCATGAAAGAAACAAGTAACCATTGATTCACCCAAAACATTCAAAAGCGTCATAGAATGGTAACGTACCAGATATTCAAAGAGGATGATGAAGATTCTGCTTCCAAAAATGATTCTTCTAAGAGGATGGTGAGAATTACGCTTCTAGAAATTATTCTTGGAAGAGGATGGTGAAGATTTCGCTTTCACAAATGATTCTTCGAAGATGATGATGAATATTTCACTTACAGAAATGATTCTTCGAAGATGATGGTGAATATTTCGCTTCTATAAGTGATTATTTGAAGATGATGGTGACGATTTCGCTAGGATATATTGTGTGTTATGAAATGAATAAAGTACATGTTATGTTTTATTTTTGTGGGAAACAATTTCACAATGGTTGCAAGATTTAACCGTATTGAAATATAGAACATATAACTACGGCTTGTTGTAACAACCGCAGTTGTTATAATTTGAATTTTTAAATAAAAATAAATATTAAGAAACACACGCTTATTTCTACTAAAACAATGGAAAATATTGACGATAGGATTCAAAGCTTGTGAGCTAAATTATATGACAAGGTTCTTTAAAGGAACTGTGATGAAATATTTCTGAATAACATAATTGAAAAAACGCGTAAAAAATGAGATATAACTACGGTGGATAAATGACCGTAATTATATTATGTTATCGAAAGTGTTTTCTGTAATAGTGACGCCATTTTAATAATAAATAAATCACTAATTTACTGACGTTAAGACTCAAACTCATGACCGATTCAATTTTTTGCCAGACTGACAATTTCAACCTTGGGGATTAATTTTTTTTTTAATTTAAAAATAAATTAAAAAAGTACGTAGTCAAATTTTAAAGATTTCCCTACCATCTTTCTTCCTACATGTTTCTCCATACATCTTATAAATTTTTATACAGTTATCTTTTATTAAATTTATTTGGTTTTTTTTTTTTTTTTTTTTTTTTTTTTTCATTTTACTACTTTGTTTTTATTAATGCAATACACGTAGTTTATTCGAAAAGAAGGTTAGAATTGAGTGATTAGAATATTATGTGCAACTTAGATAGTAATTCTATCAACTAAGAATCGAATAGACCTAACTTAAATACTAAATTTATTAGTCCAGTTTATTTAATAAAGGTGAAATTTCTTATAATCAATGTTGATATATAGGTATAAGCCAAAAATAAATTATTTATCCACATAAGTTTTTTTCAATTAAGGCTTGAATCTAATTTAATTTGATTGGAAGTTTGAGTAGAAGTTTAGAAGAACAACTCGGCAACAATATGTTACTAGTGAAACAAATTTTAAATTGTACTAAATAATATGAGACTACAATAATGATCTTTATAAATAAAAAATGGGTTAGATGCATAATTTCCTCTGCAGTATAAGTGTGTTTCCCTTTACCCTTCTTTAATATTTTTTTTTAAAATTACTTTCTTGTAAAATATAATTTTTTTTAATTACTCTTTTAAACATACAATTTTAATATTGAACATGGAGATAAATTAAAAATAAATATTTTATAGAGAATAATTTTATACTCAAAAGATAAAAGATTTAGTATTTTAAAATTTCAATAAGACATTTAAAAAAAAATTAAAGAAAGAATAAAACGAAATTTGCCTATATTATAAAAGAATTGTACATTTAATCCATTAAAAAAAATGTTTATGAACTTTTTGATAAGATGCATAGTCAAACTATATGCGCGAGAGAATAGAATTAACAGGAAAATAAGAAACTACAATTGGAGCTCCCTTTGATTTTTCCTTTTTCTTTGGTTTCTCTAAAGATGAAATTTTTGTTTGAGATGATTTTTCATCATAACTAGAAACTTGAGATGATGAGTTTGAGAAGAGACCAAAGCAATTGAAGAAAGATGAAATGAAAGCCATAAAAAAAGTGTTTGCTTTTTGGTTTATGCAAGTATGCAAACCTGAAGATTTGGTTGTATTGTTGTGGATTGAAATCAGGAAAATAACTTGGTATATATATTATTCAAGGATAAATAGAATCTGAAGATAAATAGTAAAAAGTTTAGTCAGATACAATGTTAGTCAAATTGCTTGGGGAACAAGGAGAGCATATTTGGAACAGCATAATTATTTTTGAAAATTCTCCCGTATATATATTGTCTATTTAGTGTTATCATATATAAGATACAATAATTGAAAGAATGTTATTCATATATCACTTCTTCTACCTATATCATATTCATTGTTCATAAATATGATGAACAATAAACGGTAATATGAATAGTGACGTTAACAGTGACATGAATAGTAGGAGTAGAGATCCAATTTATTTCTTAAAAAAAAAATAGAGGATCCATTACTATATTCAATAAAAGTTTCCTGCGTCTCTATAGATAAATTCATTCATATATAAAGTTATTTGATAGAAATGTAATTTTAAATCAAATTAAAATTAGAATATTGCTAACATGTGTTCTAATGACAATGACATATGTTAAGAAATCTACATTTATAAAGTTTGTCTAAAATAAAACAAAAATAAAATTAATTATGTATTTATCACTACGTCAAACATAAGATTAGACAGCACACCTCAGGCAGCGTTTCTTATCAAAAGCGCTGCTAAAAGTGCATTTTAAAAACACGGAAATTTTGTCCTATATCTTAGACAACACTTTCTAAAAAAGCGCTACCTAAGGGAGTGAATATTGTTTGATAAAACACTGCTAAAGAGGGGTAGGTCCTGAAACGCTGCCTAAAGGGTGGGCTTACAAAGCGCTTTTCAGAAGCGCTGCCTAAAGGGTGGGCTTACAAAGCGCTTTTCAGAAGCGCTGCCTAAAGGGTGGGCTTAAGCAGCGCTTTGTGAAAGCGCTGCCTAAAGGAGGTTAATGTGAATTTATAAAGCGCTGCTAAAGAGGGTAGGTACTGTAGCGCTTTGGAGAAGCGCTTCCTAAAGGGTGGGCTTACAAAGCGCTTTGCTAAAGCGCTTCCTAAAGGGGGGGATTAAGCAGCGCTTTCTTAGAGCGCTGCTTAAAGGGGGGTATTAAGCAGCGCTTTCTACTACAAGTGCTGCCTAAAGTCATGTTATAAAAAAAATAAAACACGCGCCCAACATAAAACACAATAACGTTATTATTTTGCAAAACCCATTTTCACAACACAATACAGTTTGTAGAGAAGATATATAGATTCATTTAGGATTTTTCATTGTTGTTGTTTGTAGAGAAGATAGTAGAATATAGCAGCTCTAGAAGATAACAATATTGAACACTTTAAGTTGTATTTATGTATATATAAATTGTTAGATTAAAGTTGTATATATAAATATGTAAATTTGGTGCATATTTATTTGATTGGAGCTTCAAATTTTTAAATTATGGTGCAAATTTGAAAGACAACGCTTAAATTTTAAGTGATTATGTATATAGGGTGCTTAAAATATAAGCTGAATATATTAAAAAATCTGTTAACATTAGACAACGCTTTAAATCAAAAAACGTTGTCTATGACGTAACAAGCGCTGCCTAAAATGAGACATTAGACAACACTTAACTAAAATATATAAAAAATAATATAATAGACAGCGCTTTTTCTATAGTGTGCCTATAGCAGCGCTTTCACTTTAGACAGCGCTTGAGGAAGCACTGTCTAAAGTAAAAGCGCTGCTATAGGCGCACTGTAGAAAGCGCTTACATTGTTAAAAACGCTGTCTATAGGGGCCTCTAGAAAGCGCTTATTCAATAAAGCACTGTCTAAGGTCTACATTAAGCAGCGCTTTCACATAGACTAAAAGTGTTGCCTAAGGTTACAACAGCGCATGAATAGGCAGCGCTTATAAGCGTTGTCTATGGCCAAAAAAAGCGTTGTCTATGTGCTTGTTTGGCATAGTGTATAATAAATTCAATACATAATTTCTAAGAAAAAATTTCTTTATTTAGTTCTTAACATGTGTCCTGAAGGCACATGTTAGCATTAGCCTTAAAATTATGTTTATGTTTTAGAACAAATTTACATGTATTAACAATAATCGTAATATTATAAAATACAATAGATTACTGACTTTCATACATGCATAGAAATTAATCTTATTAAAAAGTTATTGCTTTCGACATAAAAAAACTAATAATTATTGAATATATATCTCAATCTTATTATGGGAACTGATCAAATAAATAGAACAACCAATGTAACAAACTAAGAATAATTAAAAAACAATCAAAATATGTTTGTAAAAATCTTAAAATTGAACAAAATTCATAAAATTTATTTGCAGCAAAATAAATTGAACAAATATTTTATTTATTAAAATAAAAAAGGTATTGCAATGATAATGACGCGTGAAAATAGTGAGTTTCAGTTATGAAATATTTGATTTTATCGTTATAGAGTTCTTTATGTCAATAATTATTAGCAAAGTCTTGAGATTTGATAATGAAATGTTTGAAAATGAACTTAATGACTACACATTAGATGCGATATTCAGTAATGTTAAATGTAATATTTTAAAGAATCAGATACCAAAATTAAAAAAGAATGAAACTAAGATAAATATTTTTGATTTAGAACTAAATAAATTAATGATAATTGACACTATAACATGAATTAGAGCTTGACAGTAAACCGGATTAGGCGGATTCGGACCCAAATATGACACTTAGTTTAAACCACGGTTGATCATAAATAATCCATTTCCACCCAATTTAAAAATCGGTTATGTCGAGTTGGGTCTAAACGGATCACGGGTGACTATGGAAAGGTTATTCGGGTTATTGAACTCTTCATATTTTCAAGTCCAATAACATTTCTCTTACTTTATTACAAGTTTCTGTTTATTATTTTTACACTTAATCCATATAAATCTTCACATTTAAGTAGTGGAAAATTTAAATAAATTAAATTATAAAGTTAATAATGTTAATCAACCAATACAAATTAAAAATGAAAAGAAATATCACTGAAAATTAACTATGTACATTAAATTTCCTCATCAATGTTGAACTAATGTGCCTTCATCGTCATTTTGGAATCATAGATCCTCTTTATCAATTTGGGGAAAAAATTATTATTAAATTAATATTAAATGAGTGAAGATGCATTACACACATAACAACTGCCACACAAGTAAACAACTGCCACATAAGTTAAATTTGCAGAAGATTAATAATCACAGTCTATATTTGCAACTGGAAAAATAAAACTACTATATAATCATATTTAAATTGATTTTAAATCAACCTATCAAATTGGTTTTTTAGTATACTCATCATCAATTCAAATATTAACCGCTCATAATTGGTCCAGGTAATTCAAATTCAAAAAGCTTTAAAATATTATTAGGCCAATTTTCACAGCACCTTTGAATATCTCTTAAAAGGGAAAACCATTACTATCAGCTTAAAAGGGAGGAAATAATTTGTATTTAAATGCATTAATGTAAAACCAAAACTTTAAATATACAAAATGAAATTTTAAATGCATTAATGTAAAACCAAAATAAATAAATAAAAAATAAATAGAAAATAAATATCTAACATTTAGATCATAAATTCAATTATTTGAGATTGGTAAAGTAACAGATCTTTTATGGTAAAGACAAAAAAAAAAAAAGTTAGAAACATGATAAACATATGCAGTTTACAATACTAATGAAGAAACAATGTAAATGAAAACGAAACGGTAAACGTAAATGAAAGCTAAGATTGGAAGTATCTAAATATCTTTCAATTTTAATTACGTAGTTGATTTTATGTGTATAAAAAATTAATATCAAATATGTATCATAAATCTTAGAAAAATATGTAATTTATACACAAAATTATAGTAATGGACCCTCCATTTTATTTTAGGAAATTAAGTAGATTCCTATTCGAAGAAAGTGGTTGTGAACAAAGATATGAACGTGAATAATAATTGTAAACAGTGATACGAATAGTGCATGAACAAAGTTGTTTAATGATGTGTAAATGTCGATTAATATTATTTATTATTTGATTAATAAATATTTAAATATTAAAAATAATTTTTAATAATAAAATAAAGTTGAATAATGAAATATAAAATGTTAGTTAATAAAATGATGAAATTGATTAATCACAATTCATATATTAAAAATATTTTTTAAAATAATAAAAAAATTTAAAAAATATAAAATATTAATTAATGAAGTGAAAATTAATTAAATATATAACTTTATTTAATTTTTTTTAATTTAAAAATAATAATGATAAAAAAAAGATAATTTTTTTTTTTAAATAAAGAATTTTAATTTATTGTTATAATAAAACACTCTTTGCTAAATAGTGAATATGGTGTAGGGAGTAAGAAATGATTATTCTAATTGAAATGTTAGTAAGATAAAGATAGTATTAGTCAATTTACTTAGCTAGCAAGGAAAACTTAATTGGGACCACATTGAACTTTGGACACATGTTAGCTATGTATTCGAAATTAGAATGTTGTCTCGTTTGTATTTTTCATTGCTTTTTGGATGCATGAAACCTGACTTGGGAGGAACCAGTCGTGGTCTTATTATATGACTAGATTATTTGGAAATCAAGTCTCTTGTTCCATAAACAAGTAACACATGCAAGTTGAACAATTATTAGACAAATTAAATATGTGTATAAATACTTGGCCAAATTAAGTTCTTGTCTTATTACATATTCGCTCCGTCCCAAATTACAAGAGAAATTTATTTTTTAGATTTATTGAATAATTAATGTATCTGGTTATAGACCAGATACATTAATTATTCAATGAATTTAAAAAGTAAATTTCTCTTATAATTTGAGACACACTTTGACAACAATTAATTACTTTTAACAAGGCCACTTTTTTAGGGATGTAGATCCTCTCCTTCTCTTTGTCTCATTCTACAATTCTGACCATTCATTTATTTTATTTATTTGTCTTTTATGAATATTATTTTTCTATGTAAATCTATCAACCATTAGATGATAAAAAAGAGGGGTGGCTGAAGTGGAAAAATAGGAGAGGATTCATTCTCCTTTTTTAGAGTATACAAGACTAAGACTATCGAACGAGATCAATTTTTTTTCAACAAAGGTTATATAGAGTTTATAAAGTAGTTACACAATTAAAGCATGGTAAATAGGACATCTATTTATTTTATCATAGTGTTTGCTTATACAAAGATTTATTGTTTTTCTCCGTATTTGTTATTTAGTTGTAAGTTAGTCATAAATTTCATTTTTTTATATAAGAGAGTTTGAAAGTTCAACCTACTAAAAACATTTAAGTTTATTGAATATTCTCAAGAAATTTTTTTGGGCACATGATTAACTCTCATTCTTTTGACTGAACCTCTATAACTTATGTTGTCTTCTCTTATCTCTTAACTTTTACTTTCTAAATTTTATTTCCCTCTATTTACTTTCAAAACTTTTTTAAAATGTTTTTTAACTCTGAAATTAATTCTTCAAATTTTTCAGAATCAAACTTTTCTGAAACACACAATTCCCCCCATGTTTAACAAAATCGGCTCATTTCTTACCGATGAAGATCAATCATCTCATGCAGAGGTTAGCCGAGATGTATATCAAAGAGATTGTGAGATTATATTGTATACCTTCGAGCATTGTGTCAGATAGAGATCTGAGGTTTACGTCAATGTTCTGGGAAGATTTACAGGAGGCTTTGGGTACTAAGTTGAAGTTGAGTTATGCTTATCATCCATAGACGAACGATCAAACAGAGGGGACTATCCAATCTTTAGAGGATTTGTTGAGAGTTTGTGTGCTAAAACAGTGAGGTGCTTGGGATAGCCACTTGCCACTGATTGAGTTTACTTATAATAATAGTTTCCATACTAGTATTGGGATAACACCATATGAGACATTGTATAGTATGAGATGTAGGACTCCATTGTATTGGTATGATTCAGGCGAAAGTGTTGTGCTCGAACCATAGACCGTGCAACAGACGACTGAAAAGATCAACATGATCCAAGAGAAGAAGAAAGTTTCACAGAGTCGTCAAAAGAGTTATCATGATAAGAAGAGGAAAGCAGTTGAGTTTCAAGTGTAAATCATGTGTTTTTAAGTGTTACTCTGGTAACTGGTATTGGTAGAGCCTTGAACTCTCATAAGCTCACTCCTCATTTTGTTGTCCATACCAGATTATACAAAGGATAAGCGAGGTGAGGTTGACCAACTGGTGAGAGTGTCTCAGTTAAGGAGATACATTTCAGATTCGTCTCATGTGATCTAAGTGGATGATGTACAGGTGAGAGATGACCTGAATGTTGACACATCACCCATGCAGATAGAGGATCGAGAGATGAAGCAGTTGCGGGATAATGAGATTGCCTTGGTGAAGGTAGTGCGGGGTGGAGCAGCTGATGAGAGCATGACTTGGGAGCGTGAAGATCAGATGAGAGAGTCATACCCGACTCTGTTTTCCTTAGGTAATTTTCGGGGACAAAAACACTCTAAGTGAGACAGAATTGTAACACCCTAAATCTTAAATTTATTGCTTTTATATTTAATTATGATTATTATCTAATTTATGTTGGTATGTGTTAGATTATTGGTGTGGATGTTAGTGTGCGTGAGAATTAATTAGAATAATTTAAATAATATATTTTATGTGGTTTATTAATAAAATAATAGAATAATTAGATGTGTAGAGATTTTAGGGACATGATGGTAATTATATGAGGATAAACGGAGGTAAATGAGGTAAACCATATTTAAGGGATATTTTAAAAAAGATAATAAGAAAAAGTGAGGTCAGTTTATAGTAGTACATGAAAAGTTGGAGAACGCAAGGGAAAGGCTATGGCATAGAAGAGCAAGAGATATTCATCCATTAAAGCACGAATAGATCAATTGCTAGGAATTACAAGGTAAGGGTGGATAGTTATGGTTGATTATGATTGGTATAAGGGGAAGGTAGATATAGGTTTTTTTGATCCTATTGTTTGATGATGAATGGGTATAAATAATTGTTGAGAGTGATATTTGATGTACCATGATATAACTTTGATATGTATGTGTTAATGTATTGTTGTTGTAATTCAAAATATGATGGTTATGATGCATATTGGATGAGTGTGATGTCTGAAATTGGACCTTGAAAGGGTATGCAACTGTATCGAATCAAACCTGGAGGTTGTAGGATCGCGAAAACTCGTCGTGCGAGCTCAAGGCGAGCCGTAAGCGAGTGATTTCGTTGGGTGAGCTCGAGGCAATGGGAAAATATGGAATCGTGAATTTCGCTGGGCGAGCTTGAGGAAAGCTCCAAACGGGTAATTCGCAGATAGTTTCCCCAAGAGAGTGAGGGACGAGTGACGAGGATTTTTCCAAGCGAGGTCAGGGAAAATGACTGGCAGTGAGGATTAAAAGTGTCATAACTTGAGTTATGTAACTCTGTTTGATGTTCCATTCAAAGCATTGGGAAGCTGATAGACAGAACCATCACATAGTTTAGTTAGGTGAACTGGGTTAATATTGATTACATGCCTAATGTGTATGAATAGTTGATTATTTACATGTCTTATTATTAAGTTATTGTAATGTCGTGATGATATTGTACTGTGATGAGATGTTATGATGATGAAACTTGATGTTGCTTCCCGTTGTGATTCATGTACCTCTGTTATTGAACTTTATGTTCTAAATTTTTTTGTATTCCTCTTTTCCTATGGTGATGGTTCGAGTGCAATTATTATGTTGAAATATTTGATGTTTATTATGTTGTTGTGCATGAAGAGAGTCCATGCATCCATGTTAGGAAACTATATTCTGAACTATGTTGTGGCCTCATTTCCTATAGTGATGGTTAGAGTGCGAGTAGCTAAATCCTTCATCTGGGGATTTAGTGAAGTGTTACCTATGGTGATGGTAGCGATTTAGTGTAATCCGATTCCAAGAGGGAATCGGTCCTATGATGGGGATCATGGAGTGAAATGAACCTATGTGTTCATGTTATGGTACCACGTGCATTGTGTGAGTGTTGTTGCATTAGCATCCTTTGTAGTATTGCATTAGTTCGTTGATGAAATATGATGTGATAAAACTTGTCATTGTTATGTGATCATGTGCGAATTTTGTGATGAAGGTGTTGTGTGAGCTATTGATGATGAATGAAGCTGTGAGTATGTGTATTTTGATGTTGTAGAGATGTAGACTATAATTTTTGAAGTTTACTTTACTCTTATGCTTTTTATAATTGATTATGACTACTCACCCCTTCTGTTTGATTGGTTCCTCCACGTGAGTAATGTGCGAATATCCAGGAGTAGATAGCATATGTAAGGAAGATAGTTCATTGGAGTATTAAGTAGTTTACCATTTAATTTTAGAGGTCTCTTGATCTGATATGTAACATCGGGTTGGGAATGCTTCATTGGATTTTTGTGTCATAATTATGTTGAAACCTTTGCTAGGATTTTGATTGTTGAACTAATTTTAATCCCACTCTTTTATGATACTAAATCTCATGAGTTTGAAATTTGAGAATGTTCATTTGGTGATGATTCTACTGTGATGTTTTAAATAAGTATTGAAGTTGCATAAACATTATGAATGTGTGTCGGTTATGAATAGTATAGTTGTAATCTGTGTTACAGAGCAGGATTGGTTTATTTTTTTAAGACGTGTGGCACCCTTGTGCGATGATTCCAATTAATTTATTCGTAAGTTTGAATGTGGGATTTATAAGGGTGTTACAAAGTGAATGGTGTATGTTTCTTTATACATCTTTTATATATATATATATATATATATATATATATATATATATATATATATATATATATATATATATATATATATATATATATATATATATAATCATCTTATATTAAATTTATGTTCTGTTTCCTTTTCTGCATTTTATCACTTTGTTTTTTTTTTCATACAATACATGATGTGTTTATACGAAAAGAAGGTTTGTTAAAGCTCTTGACACACACATGCAAGTTCATGCATTGTGAAAATGAAGCTGTATGGTGGACACACACAAGTGAAGCATATAATATATAGCCATAAGTCAGTTAGAAGTTAGTTGAGTTGGTTAAGAGTTAATGTCACTATATATATACATTGTTGTTAGACGGCGACAACTTATCTAGAGGGTGGTGAATATATAACCAATTCAATGTTAAATTTTAAACTAGTTTTTAAACCAAGTTAAAAACAATGGTTAGTGGAAGTCGTGTCCTTGATCGAAATCGTCTAAACGAGCTCGATTATTAGAGCTCAAATATGCATTCAATCAATTCACTTTAAGTATAGATGATAAGTGAGCAAAAATAAAAATTATCAATCAATTATTTTAATGCAATCAATAAAGAAACCTATTTCCAATGAAATTTAAGGTTAAACTTATTTAGATAATTTATAAAACACTTAGTGTGCACTTTGATTTTCTAGAATTTCCTTTGAATTTTGTTAATTCTAAAACCTCTTACAATTAAAGGGATTGCAAGAACAACAACAAAATGAGTTAAACTTTCAAAGGATATTTCTAACCTAATCAATTTGCACAATCAAGAGTATAATAAGTTGCTAAAAAAATATAAAAGAGATAAAGCAAGACAAATAGAGGGAGAGAGATAGTGAATGACACGAGGATTTTTTAAGTAAGTTCACCAATCGTCCTCACTATCGCTACGTCTCCCCCCAATTATGCTTTGGAATTGAGACCAATTTCTTACTGTTGTACCCCAAAATTTTCCCTCTCATATTATCAAGATTTTTCCTCACAAGACTCTTTGGACTCCAGACAGGATTAGGGTGTGCTCAGCTTAATACATCTCCTTGCACTGATGACCTTAAATTAGGGTTTGAGTTTGCACAAGGAATTTTGGACCATCAATGCTTAATGTGACTTTCATACACCATCTTTGATCCCTAAGATTGATCATACCAAGTTTCAAGCCTTGAATCACATTTTTGCCTAGTCAATTGGACAGTTGACCTAAAAATCAGCTATATTGGGGAAAAAGTCAACTATGGCCAATTTACAGTCAAACTTCATAATTTTTGATCCACAACAACATTCTAGGCTCCTATGGACCATTTGATCAAGTTTGGACCACAACTCCTCAAGAAATTTGATCAGATCATCAAAAGGGCAAAATGGTCAAAATTAGGGTTTTTGACTAAGAAAGGGCAATTTCTGATTTTTGACCTAGCCAATGACCAATTGGGTTCAAGAATGGTTTCAAGGACTCAATGTCACCATCTGGACCTAATCACAAGGTTCAAAAGATCTCAAATGCATTGGATTGACAAATGAATTTTCCAGTCAACTGATCAAAAATCAACTGTACACTGAAAAGTCAAACTTTGACTTTTTGGTCAAAATCAAGTGCCAAGGGTCATATTTCATAAATATGTGTCAAAACATGAAACTTGTTCACCAAGAAACCTAATTTTGAAAATTAGGGTTTTAATTTGAAATTTTTCATAACTTAGAATTTTTCTAAGTTATGAAAAATTCTTATTTTTTCCCAAATTTTCCCAAGTTTTTCACCATGATGCAATTGGATTCAAAGGAAACCTCCAACATGAAATTTGTATTCCTCCATGAAATCTACAACTTTGATTCACAAAGTTTTCCCAAAAGATGCTTGGATCTCGTTATTATTTTGTGAATAAGGGTCCATAAACTTTTTAACTTAGTGAAATTTTGCCCTAGTTTAGGCAGGTTTTTGACCTAACTTCATGGAAACTTTTCACATAGTTCCAAGAGTAATCTCAAAATGCATTTCAATGATGGATTGTAGAGCATGTTACAAGCTTTCCAAAATGTCAAAGAACTCTCCAAGATAATTTATGGTTAGGGAGAATCGAAGAAATGAAAATGGCAAATTATGACTTTTGTCCAAGGCATTTTCAAAATGGTTCAAGTTGCAAATCAGCTTCAAGCATGCTTGTACTTGATTTTACAGGTCCTAATCCTTTCTACAAACCTTAATTTAATGCAAACACAACGGACAATGGTCTTATTATGATCTTTGAATCTTTGTACATTGAATTAATCCAAAAATGGCATAAAGTGTGCAATACCATTTTCATAAAGCTAGCTTTTTAGAACTTTGTTTATCTTGAGCGATGGACCTAATCTCTTTCTGCAAACAATATTCACAAATATCAGGAAATTTGTACCAACTCTCATCAGACCTTGAGCTAGCCTGTACAGGCCTTTGGCTTTGTCACTTCACCTTTTCTTCAAAAGCAAGCAAACTTGCAAAAGTCAAGCAAGCTTGTGTATCCGATAAAACCAAGACTTGGTATCATTTCAAACAATCTCAGAACATTTTCTCAAGCAAGAAACACGAATTTCCAACCTCTCAAACACCCTAAAACACAAAAATCCCAAGTTCCTACCCAAACAGGGCATCATCTGCAGAATCACTTCCAAAACAATATTGGCTCGTGTGTTTTGCTTTGATTCACTTCAAACACATTCCATACATCACACCTAAGCTGTCCAGGCCTTTGTCAAGCAACTGTAACCCCTGTTTCGAGCTTCAGTATTTCCATTTTCTGAGTTTGCAGGTTGACTTTTACAAGGAGTTTCAGGCAACTTCAAGGCAAGCTGAGCATTGGAAAAGGTTGAGGGAACTTCAAGCAAGCAAACACAACCTTCAGGCCTCACTCAAAGTTACTACATTGCCATATCCAAACTTAACTGGACAAGGTATTTGTCAAGTTTCTATCTCCTTATTTAAGCATCCTTAAGCTTAGGTTTGTGAAGCAAAAATGTAGTCCTTAACATGCTTAAGCTGTACATATGCATAATTTGTATTTATATTAACTGAGCTAGGAGTATTTGGATGTTGAACATGCTGAAAAAATTAGGTCAGAAATTAGGGCCAGTAAAATTTTCTTTGGTCTTTTAGAGTTAGGTCACGTTTTTTATATCATTGGAATCGTGATAAAAAATGCTACAAGTTTCATGTTGCAAGATTTTGTTTTTGTGCAAAGAATAGAGAGAACAGGATTTTAACTGAACCAGGGCGCGCACGAAGACGAAGGTCAGGGATGAAGTGGTGTCTGGGCCTGGCGCGTTTGGGCTTGGCTTTTCTGAGTTTTTGCAACCCCATTTTACTTTTTGCACCCCCCTGACCTTTTAATTTATATTTTTGTATTTTCTTGCATAATTTATATTTTCTGACTTTATTTATTTTTTCTGAACTTTTACAATCAGAAAAAATATTTTCTTTATTTTTGGCATTTTATCATATTTTTTATTTTATTTTTTGCATAATAAATAGTTTGTAAGGATTTTATACTTTATTTTCTTAAATGAAACTTGTAAATAATATAAAAATATCATATAATTTTTATTTTTATTATTTATACACTTAAAATAATATTTTCATACAATATTCAATTTTTTAACATTTTGTATATATTATTATTATTTTTTCTTGAACAAAAAATGAATAAAAGGAATAATATTAGAATATATTTTCTATTAAACAAAAATTAGGGTTTTCACCCTTACAAAAATAATCATTTTATTTTTTTCTTATTTTTAAGACTTAAATAAACTTATTTTTACATGCATAAAATTAATACCAAAAAAACATTTTTACATACATACATTTTATTGCATATTTAAATATTTGCTTATTTATTTATTTGTACAATAAATTCAATTTGGTTGTAATAGTTTTTAGGGTTTTATTTTTGAGCAATATCCCTCTATTCAAAACTTGTACCCCCTTCCCATAATATTGTTTTAATAGTTTAGATTTACTTTACGCATTTTATTGCTTTCATATACCATGATAGTAAACTAGGGTTTTGTATGCAAAGACCAAAAATCAAACAAATAGCATGACTTAAAACAAGACAAAAATGCATGAAAAATGACAACACATTGCACACAAGCATCTCTAGGGTTTCACCCACTTGATTGCCTTACAAAATGGCCATGGTATGCATGCTAGGTATCTTGGCAAAACAAATCAAAACAAAAGATCATAGTCCCTCTATGACGCTATCTTGGTTGCCTAAAACAAATGATCTTAAGTCCCTCAAAACTTGCTAAAGATACTTGGCAATATTGTTATCATGGTCATACGATGACCCACTCCCGTCCCGTTTAACATCCAAAGATAGGGTTGTTTACCAAATGCAATGGTAAAACAACAATGTCAAAGGAATAAAAATGTGTAGGAAAGACTTTTAAGTAGGGTAGATAACTCCTAGTTACTTGATCTCTTTCAAACAATCCTTGCTATTTTCAAACAAACACACACACATTTCAAAACAATTTCCAAACAACTTTCAAAACATTGAAACATTTTTCAAAAGACAAACATCTTTGTATACATTCTTACAAACAAGAATCATTACAAAGATTGCCTAAACAAAGGCCACTTTTCAAAATACTTTCAAAACCACAGAAAGCACCATTTCAAACAATTGAAAAGCAAAAGCAAGTGATCTAAAACAAGTAACTAAGAGCCCATGGAAAACCATGGATGAAAAGGGTGCTAGCACCTCCCCTTTTCATAATCTACCCCCCGAACCCAAAAACAATCTCAAAGGTCTTTCCTTGCTTTTTTATCTTTCCTTTTGGATAAAATAAAAGTCGATGGCGACTCTTGCTAAACCGCAACATTTGCAAACACAAATGCAAAACCTCAAGTCAGTTCTCCCGCCGCATCACAGAACTGGTGACTCTGTTGGGGAAAATAAATATAAAAGTGGGGTTACCTTAGGGTTTTAGATCACCTTTACATGCTTATCTTGCTTGAATTGTTTGCTTTACACTTTGGTTCTATTGTTTGCGTTTGAATCCTCTACCCGGATTTGGGAAACATTCATAGGTAAATAGTAATACGTTTTGGAAACTGTGTGGGGTACACCGACATGGTCTAAGCAATAGCTATATTAGTGCGACATATTTGTGGGTACCGGTAGCCTTTGAGTCAATCAAAGAGAATACAGGGCCGCTGAGTGATGTCATGAAGCACTAATGGACTTTTAGAACCTTTACTTGACCAACTTGGCCTTTTAGGATTGTTGTACCCCAAATTTTGACCTAAGATACCATCTCCCATCTGCATCATTACATTGCAAGCGTTCACAAGCGATTTGACCTATTTTATCAATTTTCAAAGCAGATGTTTAAAATTCATAACTTTTTCAAATTTCGACAATTTTTTTAAGTTGTTATTTTACCTATGATTCTCCTTGACAACTACAACTTTTCTTTAGAAGTCAAGAGCTGATTATTTTTGAAAACAATGTTTATTTAATTATTTATTATTCTGAGTTTAAATAGTTGGAATTCATTTTCAGTTATTATAATTTAAAGAATTATAAATAATAAAGTAAATAATTGAAAAGAAGTTTATTAATTGATCAATGCTAAAACAATGTTTATTTAATTATTTATTATTCTGAGTTTAAATAGTTGGAATTCATTTTCAGTTATTATAATTTAAAGAATTATAAATAATAAAGTAAATAATTGAAAAGAAGTTTATTAATTGATCAATGCTAAAACAATGTTTATTTAATTATTTATTATTCTGAGTTTAAATAGTTGGAATTTATTTTCAATTATTATAATTTAAAGAATTATAAATGATAGAGTAAATAATTGGAAAGAAGAAAAGAATTAACCGGTAAAATAATAGAGTTTTATTCATCTTTATTCTAATTGTTACAATTGTCGTTTAAATACCGTATTTATTTACAAAGTATTTACAATGATAATTGTACAAATGTTTAAAGTGAAATAAAAAACTATCCTAATTTTTCTAAGTTCTAAATCTTCATCTTCTATCCAATACTTCTTTGATGCACCTTTGATTTTATCTGCAAAGAATAATTAAAGAAAAAGTCAGAAATAGATATAATTAAAAGCAGACAATTAATTTAGAATTCATCATTAAAACCAATGGCCGAGATCAGTTAGCCCTCTCTGCAAATCACGGGATTTCTCCCGGTTCACAAAGGGGGATGAAAATGTTTGCAAATTAAAAATGAATGCAAGTTAAAAATTGCACAATTCAAAGTTTGTCAAAAACTGCACAGTTCCGAAGCAAGACAGCATATGCAAGTCAAAGTTTCAAATTGTCAAAACAGAGTCCAACGTAAACTGTCCAAAAATATGGAAGTATGTCAATACAAAGGCTCCTCCATATTGTAACAGATGCAGGAAAGCTAAAGAAGGAAATATGCAGGTTAAGACCATATATGCAAGCCAAATATTTCCAGTTTCATCATTTCCCAGCCACTGCTTTTTCAGAACTAAAGTACATAACATTATTTTAATGTTTTAAGCTGTACTAAGGAGAGAGAAGAGAGAAAAGAATTGGGTTTACAGGTTTTGGCTTTAGGCAGAAAAGAGATAGAAAACAAAACTGCAGTAACACAGTAAAAAAAAGAGGCATAGAAAAAGATACAAAACAACTGAATGAAACAGTAGAGGGGGCAGAGGTATCAAAGGAAAAATGACAAAACAACGAAAACCTGAACAATCAAAAGGCAGGCCTCCAACTCGTTTTACAACGCTGCATCCAACAAGTTAAAATATACAAAAACCTGAACTATCAAAAGGCAGAGCTAACCAACTGATATAAAAACAATACAAACTTTTCAAGCAAAAGGGCCTTAGTTCAAAAAAACCTGTTTCAAGCCTCCCACTCTTAGTCTCAAAACCATAACCTGTCAAACAAATAACACATAGCCTAAAAACCAGAAACCTTAACCATGTCCATCCCTCAACCTGCCTGAAGCACAAACCATAAAACCATGGCCTGAAAACCAGTAAAACCCAACCTGCCTGAAGCATAACCTTAAACCAACAATCATGCCAAGTTAAAAAAACCATCAAACAACCTCATAAGCCTAAAACCTATGAAACCAGTAAGGCCATAACCTGCATAAACCTCCATCCCAAAACCTGTGATGTCAAAAACACACTAACCAATAAAGTCTCAGCATATCAATATTCAGAAGCATACTCGGAAACACAAGGACAAACATCACCAAAACCCTCAAAATTTATTCATCATTGGGCTAGCATTCACGAATTATACAGCATCAAGGCAACCAAACACAAGGCAACTCAAGGCGACAAAGACAAAGAGAAAAAAATCAGGTATCTCAAGGCAACTCAAGGCAACATATCCATCGTCATTAAGCATGTAAGCAAGGCAAAGTCAGAAACAAGGAAAAGAATCAAATCATCTCAAAAGCCTCAGAGAATATTCATCCTAGGCAGGCAACTAAGGTCAATAGAAGAAGAAGATAAAGAAGTACTGAATCATACAAGGCAGGCAACAAGGTCAACAGAAGAAGAAGAAAAATATCACATAAGGGTTTTCAAAATCATCATCAAACCAAGAATCAAAAGACAAAGAATACACCAACCAGGCGTCCGAGCAAGTTCACGTCGCTGCCTCCTCGCCATCCAGCCGCCTGAGCGCCTCCACCACCGTTTATTCCCCTCCTCCGTCAAGGTAATATAACTTCTTTCCTTCCATTTTGTACACCTTGACAGAAACAACATATTGAAGCTAAAGTCAGAATCAAATGAATGTGAAATCATAACATGCAAAAAATCATAAAACCCTAATGCATTAAAGAACGAAATCATCACCTTCACACCATATCACCGAGCGACCCATGGAGAAGGAGATGCAGTTGGTGGCGCTGGCAGCTTTGAGGTAAAGGGCTTGGTCCTGGATGTTTTTGGCTCGAGAGAGAAGAAGAAAGACGAAGACGAATCAATAACGAGGAGTAGCGGCGCCTCTGTGTTCTTGCCTAAACCTAAAATCCCAAATGAACAACTCAAGTGAAACCCTTACAAGAATGCTGCTAACATGTTTTGGGCTTTGTCCCACTAACAAACCTTAAGCCCAATGACCTCAGCGCCTGACCCCTCCATTTTGAATGCCCCCCCCCCCCCCTTTATGACTTCTATCCAAATTCTGATTGGGCCCATAAATCCCCTTTGAGCCCATTTACCTCTTTTCCTTTTTTATTATTTCATTCAAACTAAAAAGATTTTTATCTTATTTTTTTTTCTTTTAATAATAATATTATCAATACTTTCATTATAACTAAAATACTCGAATATTAAATATTATTAAGATTAAAACTTTTTTTTTCTTGTTTTTCTTTCATTAAAACTATTTATTTAAATGCAAACTTTGTACATTAATACAATAATACATAATAATTAAAATCTTAAAACTATTTTTTAATTTAATTTTGTTTATACACAAAACTTACTTTTTATATATTAAGACTTTGTATATAAAATGATTAGTTAAAATACATGAATTAGTATAAGACATTAGTATATTTTATTATTTGCATATTAATACTAAAAAATACATAAAAAATAGAAAATTTAAAAACATTTTCTTTTCTTTAATTAAATTCCCTTGCTTTGTACATATTAAACAAAAATATAAAAATGCATGTTCACACCATCTAGTCTGTTATTTAATCATTGTTGTGGTTATATATCACTTAGCTGCTTAATCATTATCTATCTAATTTTCTGTTTGATTATGCAGTCTTTACTTGGTTATTCTGTTTACGTCTAAATCCAAGAGAAAAAATAATTAAATTTGTTGACTTCATGTCCTCAAATCCAATCACACGAATACCTTCATTTCATTAAAACTTAAGATAACCTTCCCAAATATTCAATTTTTCAAAGCTCATACCTTTTAAGTCAAAACTTCGACATTAGGTCGTCGTATCTTCAAAAACCCGTCCGTACCCCTCTTTGGCCAAAACAATTTATTTTTAGTCAAACAAACAAATTCCAATAAACAGGTATTTCAAAAGGTTCCTATAGGATACTATAGATGCATTGGGTGCTAATACCTTCCCATTGTATAACCAGCCCCCGAACCATAGACCTCTCTTCAAAAACGCCTTGTATTTTCATTACTTTTAAAAGTATTATTTTACATTGCATACTTTAGGGTTTTATTTCGCTCTTTTCCCTTTTCCCTTGGAAATAATAAAGCGCGGTGGCGACTCTTGCTTTTGTGAGACGAATTAATTAATAATTCAATCTCCGATTTACCCCGCTACATTTTTTATCGCTACAGAATTGGCGTCTCTGCTGGGGACAAATTGACCTCTTGCTGGTCCATCCCTAAGTGGGTTAAGCCTAGTTTGTTTTATCTGTTTTATTATTATTTGTTTTGTTTGATTATGTGTTTAAATTGGGGTTGTTTGGGTTTTTTGCAAAGGACAAATCCTATACCCGGATTAAGTTACACTTAAGAATAGGACGGGCGGTATAGTCATGTTAACTTTGAGGGAGTAATCCCGAAGAAGGAGGCATGAGATCCCCCACTCAATGGAAGGCCCTTTTGAACATAATATTTGTTTACCGAGTAATCGGGAAGACATTATTATTTTCGACCTGGGAGCCAGAGAAATTGAGAACCATAGAACCCTGACCCATCTTGGCCTTTTAGGTGTAGCGCGGAGACTATAACGGAGTAATTCGGAAGTAGTTGTTACGCGATGCTACGCTCGGATGAGTTTCTCTTGAGAATATTGCTAATTATTGAGTAATCAAGACGTTGGTAATATCCGAAGGAGGAATGTAGACTCTGGGAACTCTTAGAACCTTGTCTTACAGGTGTGATTAAACCGTAGTACATACCTTGGGGTGGGATTTACCTTTGACTCCATGCTCGAAACGTTGAACCTTTGAACCCCATTTTTGTGAACTTGTGTGTAATTGTTGCATTATCATTCATCCATGCATTCATCAACATTTTTTGTAAAAAACTTGTTTTTCAAGGAACTTAAGAATGATTTTTGCAGACATCTCAGGTACTATTATTATGGAATTTGGAAGGAGAAACACTCGAAGTTTTAGTTTTAAGGAGCCCGAGATTGAAGAACTGAAGAGTTTAATTCCTAAGATCAAGAACCCGACGGATTTTCAGAAAAAGTATGGGTCCATTATACCTCTCATGAAGCACAAGATGAAAGAGGGCATCCTTGGTACGTTGGTCCAATTTTACGATCCTTTGTATCGATGTTTCACCTTTCCGGATTACAAGTTAATGCCCACCTTAGAAGAGTACTCCTACATACTTGGTTTGCCGATCACCGACTGTGTTCCTTTTTCTGGCTTAGAAGAGGAACCCAAATCCCACGAGATAGCGACCATCACCCACTTGAAGAAGTCAGAGATAGAGGAGAACATGACTACAAAAGGGGGAATCCGAGGCTTGTCTGCGCAATTTTTGTTGAGGAAAGCTCTTCATTTCGCTGAGATAAAAGATACTATTGCCTTTGAAGACGTCTTTGCTTTACTCGCTTATGGTCTATTCTTGTTCCCTAACGTTGATAAGTTTGTGGATATCAACGCCATCAGAATTTTCTTGATTGGAAATCCGGTCCCTACGCTGCTAGGAGATACCTACTACTCCATCCATCTTCGAAACTTTTATCAAGGAGGGATGATTATTTGTTGTGCACTGTTGCTGTATCAGTGGTATATTTCTCATCTACCTAGGTCTGATGTTTTCTGGGATCTCGAGAAGGAGCCGCGATGGGCGCCAAAAATTATGGCTCTCACTCATTTCGACATTGATTGGTATAATCGAGCTTACTATGACGTGAAGATCATCGATAGCTGTGGTGCTTTTCCTAACGTGCCCCTTCTTGGTACGAAAGGAGGAATTAACTATAATCATGTTCTCGCGTGCCGTCAGTTTGGATACCCGATGAGGGACAAGCCGAACAACATCCATGTGAGTGGTTTCTTTCTACAAGAAGGACAAGATCACCAGGCAGCTAAGAGGGAGATCGAAGGATCTTGGCGCCACATCCATAGGAAAGGGAGAGACACGTTAGGACATAGGGGTGCTGTTTCTTTGGAGCCTTACCTACAATGGGTCCGTGCTAGGGCTTGTGCTCTCAAGATTCCCTATAAACCTGAGAAACCTTTATTCCCTACCGTTGCATCATCATCTGTTGATATCCCTATCGAGAATATGGGAGAATACCAAGGAAATCTGGCTAGGATGAAGTCCGAGAGAGATGCTTGGAAAGAAAAGTATAATATGTCTGAATATGAGAATCAGGTCCTGGCTCGACAACTAAAGGAAAAGGAGGATTTGCTATTTATTCAAGACGGCTGGTTCATTGATCATGATGAGAAGCTTCGTCAAAAGGATGCTTTACTGAAGAAATATGCTAGTGAAAGGAAGAGAAAGAAGGAAGGTTCGGTAAGCGTTGCTCTCGTTCCTAATCCACAAAAGGAAATCATTGATCGACTGGTAGCTGAGAAGAAAGAGATGGAAGACTTTTATGAAGAGAAGATCAGGAAGCTCCGGTTACAGTTGGCATTTGGTCCTTCATCTGATGATTCTGAGTGATCTTTAGCTTTTAGTTTTATTTTACTGATGTCATTTTGTAAAACTCTGTAAAAGGGCTTCATGTTCCGAAGTTGTAATTTACTGCTTTTATTATGGGCTTCATGTTCCAAAGTTGTAGTTTACTGCTTTATTATTGGGTTGTCCCAAAGTTGTAATTTATTATTTTGTTGTTCCAAAGTTGTAAGTTGTAATTTACCGCTTTTGATTAATGAAGTGAGTTTTTGTTGTTCCAAATTCCTCTACCATTGATGTGTGCAAAATTATTGAAGTTCCTTGAAAAATTATCAAAATGAATTATCATTTGCATCACATATCATGCATCATCCAACATTCCACTTCACATGTTTCCTAGAGTCATATCCTTGTTTCTTTTTCCACTCCGATAGATTGTCAAGTTGTCTCATCGATACGATACCCGAGCCAATCGTCAGAGGAAAATGGAAGATCTGGAATAGGAAAACCACGAGCTTCGCGAGGAGGTTGCTACCCTTCGTGTCGGAATGGAAAAGTTAACTGCGTTAGTGGAAAGTTTGATGGCTGCTCAGAATCAGCCATCGACTACGGCTGCTGAGATTTAGACTTCAACTACTGTGGTTTCCGAGATTGTCACCGTTCCAACATCTGTGACTCAAATCAACTCTCCGCTTCAACATCAGATGCCAAAAGGTTTTCCGTGGGGAATGCCTTACAACTTTGTTCCAGAGGGGTATCAGCCTGTCGTACATCCTTTGTTTCAACCTACTATGTATTTTCCTCAACCAGAGACAACTGCTATGCCGCCGGTAATCCCGTCTGTGACACCTTTCCCGCAACCAGTGATGACAACTATCGCTCCTGTGGTTCACTCCATGCCATACTTGAATGAACCTACTTATCCTGCCGAGCCTGCTGAAAGTCTGGGTCTTTTTGATAGAATGGAAGAATTTCAAGACCAATTCCAAGAAATGCAGAGAGAGCTCAGAGCGTTAAAGGGGAAGGATTTGTTTGGAAAGAACACTCATGACCTGTGTTTAGTTCCGAATGTCAAGATTCCAGCAAAATTCAAAGTGCCAGACTTTGAAAGATATAAGGGTGATTCGTGTCCTCGGAGTCATTTGACTATGTACGTGAGAAAGATGTCTACATATTCCGATGATCATGACTTGTTAATTCACTATTTTCAAGACAGTTTGACTGGTGCCGCTCTAAAGTGGTATATGGGTTTGGACAGCATTCGGATCCGCAACTTCAACGATCTTAGTGAAGCTTTTGTTCACCAGTATAAGTACAACGTCGACATGGCGCCGGACAGGGATCAACTCCGGGCGATGTCCCAGAGAGACAGAGAGTCCTTTAAGGAATACGCCCAGAGGTGGCGCGAAATTGCTGCTCAAATCTATCCTCCTCTTGAGGAGAAAGAGATGACAAAGATATTCTTGAAGACTTTAGGTTCCTTTTACTATGAAAGAATGATTGCCAGCGCACCCAGTGACTTCACCGAAATGGTAAGTATGGGCATGCGGTTGGAGGAAGGGATTCGTGAAGGACGTTTGGTTAAAGAAGGAAGTCCGTCTAGCAGTACCAAGAAGTTTGGAAGTGTTTTCCCAAAAAGAAAAGAGCAGGATGTCAGCGTGATCTTCCCAGGGAGACCTAGGAGAGGTTACTCACATGTTGCGGCAGTCACTCCGGCTGTCCGCCCAACGTTGGTGACCCCAACTCATCAAACCCCACCAACTCAGTAACGGCCATTTGAGCAGCAACCTCGACAACAGGCTTATCCATTCAACAACCAGAACCGTTCACCATGGAAACCGCAATTCGATGCCATTCCCATGACTTATACCGAGTTATTCCCCGCCTTGATCATAAAAAACCTCATAACGACGAAGCCTCCTCCTGTCGCACCAAATAGTACTTCTCCGTGGTACAAGGCAGATCAGTTTTGTGAATATCATCAAGGGTCGCCGGGGCACAACATTGAAAATTGTTTTACTTTAAAGGCGGACGTGCAGAGGTTGATTAAGAATGGTATCTTGTCTTTCAAGGATGTTAACCCAAATGTTAGAGATAATCCTTTGCCTCGACATGGGGCAGCATCAGTGAATATGGTGGAAGGTGGTCCGGGAAAGTTTCGAGTTTTCAAGTTGAACACATAAGAGATTCGTTGATCAGGTTACATCAGAGCTTAAGAAGACTTGCCTTTTTTAGGCATCAGCATGATTATGATGTTTGTGAATTTTGTTCAAGAGAGGTTGATTGCCCTATTGTGAAGGAGGATATTCAAAAATTGTTAGACCAGAGGGTTATCACTATTACACATGACAGAGATCCGGCGGATGAAGTGAATGTTATAGTACCGCAATTCAATTTGCCTGAACCAGTAGAGATCGTTTACGACAGTCAGACTGCACCTGTTGCTCCTTTGATCATTTATCCACCTGGTCCTGTGCCGTACAACTCAGACCAAGCTATACCTTATAAGTATAATGCCACAATGATTGAGAATGGGGTAGAAGTCCCTATACCGACAAGGCCATCTTTTGTTAACATCGCTGATGTGAGTAGAGTTACGAGAAGCAGACGTGTTTTTGCAGCAGTACCTTTGAAGAGACCAGAAGTTCAAGTCAGGAGACCCATACGGGCAGAAATTCCAGTGAGAAATGTTGAACCAAGGGTTGAGATAGGCCGATCCAATGAACCTATCCCACATCCCGATGATGATGAGATTCTGAAGCTCATCAAGAGAAGTGAATATAAGATTGTGGACCAACTATTGCAAACTCCTTCCAAGATTTCTTTGCTTGCTTTACTGAGAGATTCTGGTGCCCATAGAGAAGCTTTGATGAAGGTCTTGGACCAGGCATTCGTGGATCATGATGTGACGGTTGACCAATTTGATGGAATTGTGGGAAATATTACTTCGTGTAACAATCTTGGTTTCAGTGATGAAGAGCTTCCGGAGGAGGGAAGGAACCATAATATGGCTTTGCATATGTGATCGGTGGATCTGGAACTGACTGTTTAAAGCTGGTTCGCGAAATGTCGCGGAAGCAAGAGTCGCCACCGTCTTTTATTTTCTCCAAATGGAAAGGACAAAAACACAGAAAAATTCCTTATAGAGATTGCTCTCGGTTCGGGAGGTAGATTATAGAAAGGGAAGGTGTTAGCACCCTTTCTATCCATGGTTATCCATGGGCTCTTAGATACTTGCTCATTTGTGTTTTCAAAAATGGTTTGTTTGCTTTTCAACTGTGGGTTTTAAAAAGTTTCTTTGAAAATTTCAGTTCGACTCTTGTATCGGTCCTCAAGAGTGTTTGAAAAATTACTTTCGAAAGCTTTTTGAAAAGGTGTCGGTGTGAAAAGTATTTTTTTGATTTGTTTTTGAAATTAGAGCAAGTATCTAGAGTCGTCTACCTACCCTAAGGAATTCGTCTGTGTAGATGTCCTTTAAAGTAGTGCCATCCCACCATTGAGAGGTAGGTAGCACCACCGTTGGAGGTGTTCGGGTCAATTCGAGGTTCGGGACATGGTGATCACCAGAGCAATGGGAAGACACCTTAGAAGCTACCCTCATGCCAGGTTCCCGGATCATGAGGACTTACTAAGACATCCTCTACTCGACGATCACCTTTCGAGGCAAGGCAACAGTGAGGCGTACCCTAGGGGTGGTGTGTGATTCGTGTGTCGTTTTCATTTGTATTTATCTTGTCATGTTGTTTGGTGTTCTACGCATTGCTTTTATTTGGCCATTCATTCTTGCATGCTTTGTTTAACAGTTAAAAGTTGCGAGGAAAAGTAAATTCTAAGCTATTACAAATGGCGCGGGTCCACATCGCCAAAATTTCCAGAACCCGATTTGACAGAAAGTAAATAAAGTAAAGTACGAGAAGTAATTAAAACGTTACAAGGCTTCGGGAGAGGTACATAATTATTTAAGCGAAATAAAAATAAATATGCGAAATTAAATCGAAACGAAGGCGTTGGACCCTTTTGCAAAATTAAAATAAATAAGGAATTAATTAATTAAGAAAAGAAATTGTTTTTGTTTTTTGGTATTTTCATGTTTTTTAAGATTTAATAGAAAAAAGAAAGAATTAATTAAAATTAACTACTAACCCTAATTCTACTTTATTTTAATTTAAGAAAACATTAAAATTTAACCTAAATTAAACCTAATTAATTTACAATTTTAATTATGAAAATAAATAAAAGAAATAACATTATGGTGAAAAAGAAAGATTAAAAAGGAATAAAACATTTATTAAACCTAATTCTATGTTTTTTTATATTTTATTATGAAAAGAATTAAAATTGTAACCTAATTTAAAACTAATTAATTATATGCCAATTTATTCATGAAAAGTATTAAAATAAAAATATTTATTATGTTTTTCATCTTTTCTGATTTTTATGAGGTTTTTGTATTTTGTAAAAAATAATTAATTAAATTAAAACCATAAAGAAAATAAAAATCAATTGAAAATAAAATATAAAGAAAATGTAGAGAATTGCAAACCAGGGGGGGTTCAGGCCCCAATATGGAGGTAAAGATCCAAGAATTCTGGCCCAACAAGCTTCAGGTCCATTGACTTTTTTTGAGTAGCGTGTTAGCACTTTGACCAGGGTTTATGGTGCTCTCCCAATCTCAACCTTTGGTTTGATTCCATGGGACGCGTGGCTGTTGATTCTTGAGGATGCATGGTACGTCTTGACCTTGGGCGCTGCATGGGAATTGTTAATGAAAAATAGTATGGAAATTATACAGACCTGGGGCTCGAACCCAGGTCTTAGATGTCAACACAATGAGCGCTTGCCAGCTGAACCATGAAACTCTTTTGTTAAATAAATAAACAGCCAATAATAAAATATGAAACTACGCGTTAGTGGGATAAAACGCGCGAATTTCAAATCAACCAACCAAATCATGCCACGGACTCATCTTCTTCATGGTGTTGGATTTTCCTGAAACACAAAAGCAATAGACAACGGTTTTTGAACCGTTCTATAATGCACCATTAGAAAAAATAACGAATAGGCCATAAGGCCATATAAATTAAGCGCGATTGTTGTATCTTCTTCGTCCAGATGCATTGATTAGAATGGCATGGGTCTGGGAGGCTAATTTTTCCTCTTTTAAGAATCCCTAATTTGAATCTTTGTAAACCCTAAAAATCAAACATGGTGGAATCGTATACATAGCATAAAAACGCAATTGAATATGTTGGTTAGCATCAGAATATCATAATGAACATGAATCAATGAATAAAAAATGCAAAGGATGCGTGAATCATGATGCACGATTGTGAATTTTCCTTGATGCAGTTCCGGCTCAATATACCAGTTCTTGGAGTTTGAATGGATGTTTTTGATTGGAATGTGTTCAGGGAACCTTGAGGAAGCTACTGAAACAAGTTTTGTGCTTTGAATCGACCTGTAACAATGATTTCAGTTTTGAGTTCTTTTGAGAAAAATTCAAGTTTGCAATGGCCTCTTCTGAGCTGCTGCGTGTCTATTTGCATTAGGGTTATGATCATGCTTATGTACTGAGTGCATTAGGTCAACAATATTGATCCAAATCTCTTGTATTCATGAATTGAAGATTTGATTTTTTAAGGATCTTTTTTCAATCTTTTTCAAGTGTTCTTTGTTCTCAATCATGCCAATCAATCCAAATCTTTCCTAATTTGCATATGCACGAAATATTGATGATATAATGTGCACAAAAAGATTGAAAAAACTTAGGTTAGCATTTTTCAAGTATTTATTTTAATTTAAATGAATTATTATTAATAAAAATCCAAATAAATAAATAAAAATGAATAAAAACTTCCCTTTGGGCCAAGTGGTCGTGCACATGTCATGGATGATGAATCATGGAAGAAAAATGGGCCCATTAGCAATTTTAGGTCATTTGAAGTAGTGTTGACTTTTCAAAATATCCAAAAATTTCCCAACTTCCACAAGGCATAACTTGCTCAATTTTTAAGCTTTTCTCATGTTCTTGGACATTTTGGAAAGGTATTTGAGTCCTCTAACCAATGCCTTTGGTCCCACGTCATTTTGATTTACCAATCTCATGTTATGGCCTTTGACTTAAAGTCCCTTTTTGTTGACTTTTGAAAATGACCTATAATGTTGAAATTGATAACTTTTTGTGAGAGCATTTCTTGGACTTGAAGTATGAAGATTAGTTGTAGGAAATGTCTTTCTCTTCAAAATGAGCTTTGGATGGAATTTTTCTGATAATCCATGTGAAAGTTATGCCCTGGTCAATTTCAGTTGACTTTTTCAGCTGTCCAAATAAGGAAACTTTTGCATCTTTGATGATTTCTGAGCCAAATTTTGAGAATCATGATCAAGCATTGATCAAATGATGTTTGTGGCTTCAAAATGATATGTTGGCCAAAAATTTGAACTTTTGACTGTCAAATGACCATTTTGCCCCTATAGTTGACTGTAGTGCAATTTAGGGTTTTGACTGTGCAATTTTGAGCTGAATGCCTTGAAACTTGATATGAGGGTACTTGACCATATTTGTAGGCATATGAGACTTGATTGGGCTTTTGAAAACTTCATTTCTTGATCAGACTCAAAACCCTAATCTTGACTGTATAGGAGACCTTTGCACTGTGCAACCCTTGGGGAATTTTGCAGCTTGACTTGGCAATTTCTTGGAGAATATGGGAGGGAAAATTTTGGGGTACAACAGTTGCCCCTGTTCAATCTTCTTAGACCTGAGGATGCAGATTGGCTGACGTGCCTTTCGTAATCCGAAGGTGGAAGATGATTGAACACAAGAGTGCCCAGAAATTTGCGCTCACATAGTAGCAGTGATGGTGGAATGGGCTTATGGATGCCATTTAGAGGTTGCTGGATAGGATGATGGGCTTATAGATGCCATCTGGATGTTGATCGCGTAGGAGATTCCTTAGCGAGAACCTGCATACCTGCAAAAGAACAAATGAGTACCTGACACGTTGCAGGAGCTGATTTTTAGATGCTTGGTATAGATATGTCCTGACTGGTTGCAGGAGCTGAGTCTGGAGCTTCAAACGGCGATGAATGAACCAGGGATGGTTACTGCCTTAGCATGAATGGTAAGAGAATCTTGGACGATTACTACCCCAACAGGAACACTGAGAGAATCTTGGGTGTCTTCTACTGGGATAAGAATCAGGGAGATCTTAGGGTCGATCTGACTGAACCAGAGAAGGCCTTTGACTGGATAAGAATCAGGAAAATCTTAGGGTCGATTTAACTGAACCGGACAAGGTCTTGGAATCTTCAACTGGATAAGCATCAGGGAGATCTTAGGGTCGATCTGACTGAACCAGAGAAGGCCTTTGACTGGATAAGCATCAGGAAAATCTTAGGGTCGATTTAACTGAACCGGACAAGGTCTTGGAATATCTTCAACTGGATAAGCATCAGGGAGATCTTAGGGTCGATCTGACTGAACCAGAGAAGGCCTTTGACTGGATAAGAATCAGGAAAATCTTAGGGTCGATTTAACTGAACCGGAAAAGGTCTTGGAATCTTCAACTGGATAAGCATCAGGGAGATCTTAGGATCGATCTGACTGAACCAGAGAAGGCCTTTGACTGGATAAGCATCAGGAAAATCTTAGGGTCGATCTGACTGAACCAGAGAAGGCCTTTGACTGGATAAGCATCAGGAAAATCTTAGGGTCGATTTAACTGAACCAGGCTAGGTCTTGAAAGATGATTGAGAATTTAGCTGATTCTTTCCTGAAAGGTAAAGGTCAGACATATGCAATGCATGATATGGATCAAGCAATGATATTCTCAACATAAATGAGATTTGTATGATATAATGCGTCTATGCGTGCTATAATGATGTATGTGATGTTTTATGACTTGTATGTTTTTGTCTAGGAAAGTAAATCCTTGACAGATGCCGGGAAGTCACTCCTGGGCTGCTGTTGGAGAATAGATTTTGCTTCCGCTGGGGATGATAACTGCAAGAATACCTGTAGGAGAAGATGACTCCGTTGCGGAATAAACTTGGCAAATGAAAGATTCTGCAGGGAGAAAAGATACTCTAGCGGCCATGCTGGGAAGCAATACTCTGTGGGAAGAGGTGCTTTGCTGGATTGTTGATAATAATTTGCTGAGGATACTTGTTGTATTGGGAGTATTGATAGACTTCGCTGGGGATAGGAAGACTTTGTCGACGACGCTCTTTCCGTGGCTTTTGGCTGAGGATAACCCAGTTATATCCTATTGAGGAAATAACTCTTTAAATAAAGTCGGGCGATGCGTTCGTGCTCTGCGAAGGATAAGCTTCCAGAATTTACTGGGGATAAGCTTACTGCTTGGGGATATGGATTCCATCTTTACTGGGAAACTGGATTGGACTCTCCTGGGGAAGTTTTGATATGCTGGGGAAGTGGTTCCTTTGAACATTGGTATGCCGCCGGGGAACAATCTTTAGACCAAGACTGCCGGGGATGCTTGTTAAGAATACTTGCTGCCGGGGAATGTTGAGATCTACGGAGGATACTCAACTTCCTTGAGATTTGATAATTTTGCTTGGAGAGGAATGTACTGTTTTGCTGAACCACTCTCTGGGGATTTAATATGTACTTAGTCGTGTTCTTTAGCTGAACCTACCTTGGTACCTTGGAGGATAGAACAACTAGATTGCTCAGACAACTCTTTTATTGCCCCTGTTTCTAGTGTCACCTATAATTAATCCCTTTGTTTCGTGTGCAAATATTTATGAGTTAGCAAACTATTGTCAATGCATATATCACAAATTTGAACCTTGGACGTTCTTCGCAAAACAAAACAGAAAAAGAAAAACACTGGGCACGTTTAACTGAAAATATATTTGTATTGATTTTGAATGGCCTGAAAATAGGCGTTTTGTGTACAAGAGGCTGACGTCCTAGTAAGAGGTACACCGCTGAACAAAAGAGTTTATACAAATTTTGTACAAAAGAAAATAAAACAGCTGTGTGAAATGAATGATCCCACTGGGTTTCAACTCTGCTATTGTCTTTATATCTCTGAGCGTCTCATCACTTGATGACCTTGGTTGAAGGTGAAGCTGACTGATCGATGCCGTCTGAACTTGATGTAGATACCGGATTCTGGATGCAAAGTGATCAATGAGACATAGTATTACGCTTTATCCCTAATTTTTTCCTGGACCGCCCTTTCGGGTTTTCAGTCCATCGGGATACCCATTTTTGCCCAAGCCGCCTTTTCAGGTTTTCGACTTGCCGGGTGTACAGATTTTTTCATTTCATCCCTTCATTTTGCCCGAACCCTTTTGGTTCGACGGGAAGCCCTAATTTTTGCCTAGGCATGTCAGCCTAGCGGGTCTTTTTTCATGCGTAGTATTTTTTTACTATGTCTGCATTGGCGGGGTGAGGAAGGTCGTCACCATCCATATTGGTTAATATCATTGCTCCTTCTGAGAACACATGTTTAACCACAAATGGCCCTTCGTACGTAGGGGTCCATTTTCCCCTTGGATCACTCTGAGGAAGGATGATTCTCTTGATTACCAGATCCCCAACTTGATATTCCTGTGGTCTGACTTTTTTGTTAAATGCCCTGATCATCCGTTTCTGATACGTCTGACCATGGCAGATAGCAGTAAGTCTCTTTTCATCAATGAGGTTGAGTTGATCAAGTCGTGTCTGGATCCAATCATCTTCGTTCAGATTTGCATCCTTCATTATCCGGAGAGAGGGTATTTGCACTTCGATTGGTAAGACTGCCTCCATACCATAAACCAGAGAGAAAGGAGTTGCCCCGGTTGACGTCCTAGCTGAGGTTCGGTACCCATGTAGAGCGAACGGTAACATCTCGTGCCAATCTTTATAAGTCACTGTCATCTTTTGCACGATTTTCTTGATGTTCTTATTTGCTGCTTCTACAGCCCCATTCATCTTCGGTCTGTAAGGAGACGAATTGTGGTGCTGTATCTTGAACTGTTCGCAGAGCTCAGCGATCATCTTATTGTTTAGATTGGTGCCATTGTCTGTAATAAATCGCTCAGGGACGCCATATCGACAGATCAGGTTATGCCGAATAAACCGTGCCACAACAGTCTTGGTTACCGTAGCATAGGATGCTGCCTCAACCCACTTCGTGAAATAATCAATCGCCACTAGGATGAAGCGATGTCCATTAGATGCCGTAGGTTTAATCTCACCAATCATGTCTATGCCCCACATTGCGAACGGCCAAGGCGCAGTCAGAACATTCAACGGAACTGGAGGAACATGCACCTTGTCTGCATAGATCTGGCACTTGTGGCATGTCCTGGAATGTTGGTAACAGTCAGCTTCCATTGTGGACCAGTAATATCCTGCCCGTAGGATCTTCTTAGCCATAGTGTGTCCACTGGAGTATGTACCAAAGGTCCCTTCGTGCAGCTCTTCCATGATTCTTTCTGCTTCAGTCTTATCCACACAACGCAGTAAGGTTGAATCATAGTTTCGCTTGTACAGGATGTCGTTGCTAAGGAAGAATTTGGCTGCGAACCTCCTCAGGAATTTCTTATCATTGACAGATGCACCTTCAGGGTATTCCTGAGCTTCCAGATATCTCTTCACTTCGTGGTACCAAGGCTTCTCAGTCACCAATTCAGTTTCGAGATCACAACAGTATGCCGGTTCGTCCAGTTTCCAGATGATGATCCGGGGAGCCTCATTATCCCATTTGACCTTGAACATTGAAGACATTGTAGCTAACGCGTCCGCTAGCTGATTCTCTTCTCTTGGAAAGTGCTCGAAGGTTATCTCTGTGAAGTGGGGAATCAGGGTCAACACACATTCTCTGTAAGGAATAAGATTCGGATGTTTCGTATCCCACTCTCCTTTGATCTGATTGATCACAAGAGCGGAATCTCCGAAGACACTCAGAAATTTGATCCTTAGGTCAATCGCAGCTTGAAGACCCATGATGCACGCCTCATACTCCGCCATGTTGTTGGTACAGTTGAAACATAGCCGGGCAGTTAGTGGAGTATGAGTACCTTGAGGGGATATGATGATGGCGCCGATACCATTTCCCAAAGCATTGGAGGCTCCGTCAAAGTGCATAGACCATCGGGATCCTGGTTCAGGTCCTTCATCCGGTCCAGGTACTTCACAATCTGTTACTATCATGATGCTTTCGTCTGGAAACTCGAAGTTCATTGACTGATAATCATCTACAGCTTGATGTGCCAAGTGGTCTGCCAATACACTCCCCTTGATGGCTTTCTGGGTCGTGTACTGAATGTCGTATTCCGTCAAGATCATTTGCCATCTTGCAATTCTCCCAGACAGAGCAGGCTTTTCGAATATGTACTTTATAGGATCCATCTTTGAGATCAACAAGGTAGTGTGAGTCAGCATATACTGTCTCAGCCGGCGAGCAGCCCATACCAAAGCGCAGCAAGTTTTCTCAAGCAGTGAGTATCGGGTCTCATAGTCGGTAAACTTTTTGCTAAGGTAATAAATGGCATGCTCTTTTCGGCCAGACTCGTCATGCTGCCCCAGCACACACCCCATTGAATTGTCAAGCACTGTCAGGTATAGTATCAGAGGTCTCCCTTCAACCGGTGGCATAAGGATAGGTGGTTCTTGGAGATACTCTTTGATTCTGTCGAAAGCAGCCTGACATTCATCGTTCCAACGTACCACCTGATCTTTCTTCAGCAGCTTGAAGATTGGCTCACAGGTAGCGGTTAGGTGTGAGATGAACCGAGCAATGTAGTTCAGGTGTCCTAAAAAGCCTCTGACTTCCTTCTCTGTCCTAGGAACTGGCATCTCTTGAATTGCTTTAACCTTAGCAGGGTCCACTTGAATTCCTTTGTCACTGACCACGAAGCCTAGCAACTTTCCAGATCTTACCCCGAAGGTGCACTTGTTCGGGTTCAATCTCAGCTTGTATAGTTTCAACCGGTCAAACAACTTCTGCAGATGGTCTAGATGCTCTTCCTCAGTCTGGGACCTTGCGATCATGTCGTCCACATATACTTCTATCTCATGATGGATCATGTCATGAAATAAGGCAACCATGGCACGTTGGTAGGTTGCCCCAGCGTTCTTCAACCCGAATGGCATGACCTTGTAACAGAAGGTGCCCCACTGAGTAACAAATGTAGTCTTTTCCATGTCTTCAGGTGCCATCTTAATCTGATTGTAACCTGAGAAACCATCCATGAAAGAGAACACTTTGTGCTGAGCTGTATTATCAACAAGGACATCAATGTGAGGTAAGGGGAAGTCATCTTTGGGGCTGGCCCTGTTCAGATCCCTGTAATCGACACACATTCTGACCTTACCGTCCTTTTTAGGTACCGTCACCACATTAGCAACCCACTGAGGGTAAGAAGTCACTGCAAGGAACCCCGCATCAAACTGTTTCATGACCTCGGCTTTAATCTTCTCAGACATCTCTGGACGCATCCGACAGACCTTTTGCTTAACTGGAGGGCAGTCTTCTTTAGTTGGCAAGTGATGAACCACAATATCGGTGTCCAATCCGGGCATGTCTTCGTAGGACCAGGCAAAGATCTCCATATAATCATGCAGCATCTTGGTTAACCGTTGCTTCACGCTGGGCTCTAGGTTGGCACCAATCTTTACCTCTTTCCTGTCTGCCTCAGTACCCAGGTTTATGGTTTCCACTGGCTCTTCATGGGGGTGAATTGCCCTCTCTTCCTGAAGCAGCAGTCTTGCAAGCTCGCCAGGCACTTCGCAATCATCTTCACCTTCGTCTTCGGCTAAGTTGATCGGATTTTCGAAGTCATAATTGGCAGTAGCAGAGTTGTTATTAGTGAGATCCAGAGTGGATTGGAACCTGTATGAGTGTGTGTGTGTGTAAATACAGTTGTTTTGAAAATTATGTAAAAGAAAGACAGAAAAGTAGCACAATATTTGTAATGCGAAAAATACGTCCAAGATTTTCATTCATGATATATGAAATGACAGTTTGTATGCCCTCACAAATAGAACCACGGTGCCTCGGGTAAGACACCGGGCCATAGAGTTTATCATTGTTTATTACAGATACCAAAACATAGGAATTCATTACTTAGTAACAAGAGAAACAGATAAGTTGTCCTTTGCACTCCAATTGTTGAGTCCACCGTCGGTTGCCGGGTAGATCCAGCTATCAAACTCAGCTTCATCAACTTCCTCTTCGTCCCCAATAGCATTAACTCCATGAGCAGGTAGGGGAGCTGTCACTACATTAGGCTTCTCAGATGCCTCAAACTGCACCTCTTTGGCGTCAATAAGGTCCTGCAGCTTGTTCTTTAGTGCCCAACAGTCATCAGTAGAGTGCCCCGGGCTATCTGAATGGTAGGCACAACGAGCATTCGGGTTGTACTTGGGAGATGCAGTATTTGGAAACTTCGGCGCCTCCCTGACAGTCACTAAATTGGTTGAGAGCAACTGTGGCAGGATCTGCGACAAAGTCATGCTTAAGCGGGTGAATTCTCTCCGGGGTCTTTCAACCTTTTGAGGATTAGTTGGCCGAGGAGCGGCAGCAGGCTTAGCAATCATTACCGCACTGACAGATTGGCGGTGCTCATGTCTCTCTGATTTCCGGGAACCATATACGGCACTAGACTCCTTCTTGAAGGGTTTCTTCTCAGAACTAGATGATGCACCCTTCGGAATTTTTCCAGACTTTAACCCAGCTTCAATCCTCTCTCCAGTCAAGATTAGATCAGTGAACCCTGCAGACGAATTCCCAATGAGATGGTTGAAAAATGGCCCAGATAGGGTCCCCAAGAACATGTCTACCAACTCCCGATCAGTCAATGGTGGCTGCACCCTGCCAGCCAGGTCTCTCCACTTCTGAGTGTACTCTTTAAAACCTTCGCTTGCACCTAACGACATACCCTGGAGTTGGGTACGTGTGGGGGCAAGGTCGGCATTATATTGATACTGCTTGTAGAAAGCAGTAGCCAACTCCTCCCAGTTACGAACCTTGGTCCCATCCAGCTGATAGAACCATTCGAGATGAGTCCCTGAAAGACTCTCCTGGAAGAAGTGGATCCATAAATTCTTATCCGCAGCGTACGGCTGAATTTTCCGAACATAGGACCTCAGATGCAGCTTGGGACAAGACGCCCCGTCATACTTAGAGAAGGATGGTGCTTTGAACTTGTGGGGGATGATCACACCAGTTGACAAACCCAGATCTCCGAAATCCAGCCCAGGTACCTGTTGAACCTCCATAGCCTTCAATCTGTCCTCCAGTTGCTTATATCTGTCTTCTGCAGGAGGGTACTGCTCCTCATCAAAATCTGTCTCGTTGTCGGAGACTATTGGACTAGGAACCCTTGCTTCTGCCTGAGGAGAATTCTTGTCAACAGAAGAACCAGCCTCTTCCTGTTGTAGAGTATTGTTAAACCTTCGGCCCAAGTTGAACAGAACAATTCTTCTCTTCTTCTTCTTCTCCTTCTTCAGGAGCATAGCCTTCAGTTCTTCTTGGCCTTGAGCCAGACCCTTGATTAATTCCTGGAATTGTGCATTCTGCACCTGAAGAGCCTTGATCGATGTCTCAGTTGATGCAGAGTCGGTATTCATGATGCTGAAATAAACAGTGAAGAACTGTAAGCAACCTGAAAAGGGGAAAAACCTGCTATGCACATGATGTATGAAATGCGTATGAGTTATGTTTTCAAAGACAATCGGGAATCAACTTTGTAAACAAAAAAGAACACACTTCATTAGATTCAAATTTGCAACTGAAATTATTCAACAAGTTGCCCTTAGGCGTTACATGAAAGGAAATACTGGAAAGGAAATAAAACTGTAAAAGCACATCTGGGGCTCCTTATTGATCCCATGGTCTCCTCTTCTCAGTACGGATGTAGGCATTCAGAGCTCTCTCATTCTCCAACTGCTTGGTCAGCTTCTGGATCTTTGATTCCTGCTCGTTGAACTTTTCCCGGTAAGAATCCCGCTCTTCTCGCAGTTGCGACCAAGATCTCTTCAATGTCTCATAATCAGTAGGTATCTGAGGAGGAAGGACAATTGGAGGAACACCATCTTTGTCAGGGCACTCAAGAATGATGGGTCTGACAGATTCATATGGCATACCTAACTTCTGAGCACGGATGCGAACCCATTTGTAGTAGGCTTCCATAGGTAAAGAAGTCTTTGGCCCTAACTCTTGTGGGTCAGCTTTATGAACTTTGTCCCAAGCCTTGATGAAACTACGACGCAGCTCGTCACTATCCACCTGAAATTCAAAACTGATGTGAGGCACCAACATCTCATGGGGACCTGCTCTTCTTGCTCTCCCAAACTGACGGAGTGCTAGACATGGATTGTAAGAGATCCCTCCTTGGGTACCAATCAGAGGAACATTAGGATACTCCCCGCATCGATCAATAATAGCTATCTCATCCAAACCTCTGCAAGTCCAAATGATGTCTTTATCGGTGAGAGACATTAACCTATGAGCCCAACCTCTTCCTTCTTGATTCTTCAGTACGAACTTAGGGAGGTGCGAAATAAACCACCTCACCAACAAAGGGATACAACACCATAGGGTTCCTCGTCTTCGGGTAGTACGGGCATGAAGTTGTTGCAAGATGTCACCCAAGAGAGTGGGCACAGGATTCTGAGACATAAAGATCCTTATGGCAGTGACATTGATGAAATTGTCAGGATTAGGAAACAGGACTAACCCATAGATTAGGAGAGCCAAGATGTCTTCATATGCCCTAAAGTCCAGGTCATTCCAGAAATTGTTAGCTTTACCAATTAGAAACTTGGCCAAGAAACCCTTAACTCCGCTTCTAGTTACCCAGTTGTCTGTTACCTCTTGATGGGTCAAAGGAAGAGCTGCAGCAACGTCCTCAAGCCTGAGGGTCTTTTCCCCACCAGTAAAGGGAGTCTGATCCAAAATAGGGATACCGAGCAAATCAGAGAACTCTTCCAGGGTAGGGACCAGCTGGAAGTCTTGAAAGGTGAAGCATTGGTACAGAGGGTCATAGAACTGGGTCAGAACACTCATCAACTGTTGATCCCGCTTTGCAGTGACTAAGCTGAGAAGGGAACCATGCCTCTGAATGAAGGAAGTGGTATTTGGAATTCTGCTAACCAACTCATCAAGCAACTCAGGTGAACGAACAAAGTTGAACCGGATAGTATTCCTTCGCACAGGCATCATAATGTCCTACAAAACAAAGCAAAGATGAAACCCTCTTGTCTTTGAAATGGTCAGTCCTTATGCAGGATGCATGCAATGCTCATGATGCTATGATGTTATGATAAAGCACACCACAAATAGATACAAAGGCAAACATGGTAAGGCACACAAGTCACACAAGGCAAGCCCCCAAAGTTTAGGCCAGCATGAGGTCTAGGTGTTACCCTCTTTCAGTTTGTTGGTTCATGCCTGTCCTAATCAAAAGTAATATGGTTCTTAGAGGATCCCAATATCATTGACTACCCTCAATCGGTCATAACTCCAGCATCGCAATCTTTTCTTGCGGCCAGAACCAACACGAGAGTTTAGCCTCAATGGGCATAACATACTGCTACTGTTCTAAAGGCCAAGTTGTGTCAATTAAGGTTCTAAGGTTGTTGGTGCTTAATGACTCCTTAGAAGACCCATATTCTCCTCGTTGCGACACAAGGGATATCGGTACAGACCAAGGTGCCACACCAACGTAGCCACTGCTTCACCTGTGTCGGTCTACGCCGGACAGGTCCCTCACAGCTTATGCTACCTAAACAGGGTATCCCCAGATCCGGGTTAGGATCTATGTATCTCCGATGCAACCCACAATAGTAAAGCAAGCAAATCAATACAAGTGAAAACACAGTTATGAACTAGCCCTAAGGTACAGCTCACTTTATAAAGTATCCCCAGCAGAGTCGCCAGTTCTGTGATCGGTGGATCTGGAACTGACTATTTAAAGCTGGTTCGCGAAATGTCGCGGAAGCAAGAGTCGCCACCGTCTTTTATTTTCTCCAAATGGAAAGGACAAAAACACAGAAAAATTCCTTATAGAGATTGCTCTCGGTTCGGGAGGTAGATTATAGAAAGGGAAGGTGTTAGCACCCTTTCTATCCATGGTTATCCATGGGCTCTTAGATACTTGCTCATTTGTGTTTTCAAAAATGGTTTGTTTGCTTTTCAACTGTGGGTTTTAAAAAGTTTCTTTGAAAATTTCAGTTCGACTCTTGTATCGGTCCTCAAGAGTGTTTGAAAAATTACTTTCGAAAGCTTTTTGAAAAGGTGTCGGTGTGAAAAGTATTTTTTTGATTTGTTTTTGAAATTAGAGCAAGTATCTAGAGTCGTCTACCTACCCTAAGGAATTCGTCTGTGTAGATGTCCTTTAAAGTAGTGTCATCCCACCATTGAGAGGTAGGTAGCACCACCGTTGGAGGTGTTCGGGTCAATTCGAGGTTCGGGACATGGTGATCACCAGAGCAATGGGAAGACACCTTAGAAGCTACCCTCATGCCAGGTTCCCGGATCATGAGGACTTACTAAGACATCCTCTACTCGACGATCACCTTTCGAGGCAAGGCAACAGTGAGGCGTACCCTAGGGGTGGTGTGTGATTCGTGTGTCGTTTTCATTTGTATTTATCTTGTCATGTTGTTTGGTGTTCTACGCATTGCTTTTATTTGGCCATTCATTCTTGCATGCTTTGTTTAACAGTTAAAAGTTGCGAGGAAAAGTAAATTCTAAGCTATTACAAATGGCGCGGGTCCACATCGCCAAAATTTCCAGAACCCGATTTGACAGAAAGTAAATAAAGTAAAGTACGAGAAGTAATTAAAACGTTACAAGGCTTCGGGAGAGGTACATAATTATTTAAGCGAAATAAAAATAAATATGCGAAATTAAATCGAAACGAAGGCGTTGGACCCTTTTGCAAAATTAAAATAAATAAGGAATTAATTAATTAAGAAAAGAAATTGTTTTTGTTTTTTGGTATTTTCATGTTTTTTAAGATTTAATAGAAAAAAGAAAGAATTAATTAAAATTAACTACTAACCCTAATTCTACTTTATTTTAATTTAAGAAAACATTAAAATTTAACCTAAATTAAACCTAATTAATTTACAATTTTAATTATGAAAATAAATAAAAGAAATAACATTATGGTGAAAAAGAAAGATTAAAAAGGAATAAAACATTTATTAAACCTAATTCTATGTTTTTTTATATTTTATTATGAAAAGAATTAAAATTGTAACCTAATTTAAAACTAATTAATTATATGCCAATTTATTCATGAAAAGTATTAAAATAAAAATATTTATTATGTTTTTCATCTTTTCTGATTTTTATGAGGTTTTTGTATTTTGTAAAAAATAATTAATTAAATTAAAACCATAAAGAAAATAAAAATCAATTGAAAATAAAATATAAAGAAAATGTAGAGAATTGCAAACCAGGGGGGGTTCAGGCCCCAATATGGAGGTAAAGATCCAAGAATTCTGGCCCAACAAGCTTCAGGTCCATTGACTTTTTTTGAGTAGCGTGTTAGCACTTTGACCAGGGTTTATGGTGCTCTCCCAATCTCAACCTTTGGTTTGATTCCATGGGACGCGTGGCTGTTGATTCTTGAGGATGCATGGTACGTCTTGACCTTGGGCGCTGCATGGGAATTGTTAATGAAAAATAGTATGGAAATTATACAGACCTGGGGCTCGAACCCAGGTCTTAGATGTCAACACAATGAGCGCTTGCCAGCTGAACCATGAAACTCTTTTGTTAAATAAATAAACAGCCAATAATAAAATATGAAACTACGCGTTAGTGGGATAAAACGCGCGAATTTCAAATCAACCAACCAAATCATGCCACAGACTCATCTTCTTCATGGTGTTGGATTTTCCTGAAACACAAAAGCAATAGACAACGGTTTTTGAACCGTTCTATAATGCACCATTAGAAAAAATAACGAATAGGCCATAAGGCCATATAAATTAAGCGCGATTGTTGTATCTTCTTCGTCCATATGCATTGATTAGAATGGCATGGGTCTGGGAGGCTAATTTTTCCTCTTTTAAGAATCCCTAATTTGAATCTTTGTAAACCCTAAAAATCAAACATGGTGGAATCGTATACATAGCATAAAAACGCAATTGAATATGTTGGTTAGCATCAGAATATCATAATGAACATGAATCAATGAATAAAAAATGCAAAGGATGCGTGAATCATGATTCGCGATTGTGAATTTTCCTTGATGCAGTTCCGGCTCAATATACCAGTTCTTGGAGTTTGAATGGATGTTTTTGATTGGAATGTGTTCAGGGAACCTTGAGGAAGCTACTGAAACAAGTTTTGTGCTTTGAATCGACCTGTAACAATGATTTCAGTTTTGAGTTCTTTTGAGAAAAATTCAAGTTTGCAATGGCCTCTTCTGAGCTGCTGCGTGTCTATTTGCATTAGGGTTATGATCATGCTTATGTACTGAGTGCATTAGGTCAACAATATTGATCCAAATCTCTTGTATTCATGAATTGAAGATTTGATTTTTTAAGGATCTTTTTTCAATCTTTTTCAAGTGTTCTTTGTTCTCAATCATGCCAATCAATCCAAATATTTCCTAATTTGCATATGCACGAAATATTGATGATATAATGTGCACAAAAAGATTGAAAAAACTTAGGTTAGCATTTTTCAAGTATTTATTTTAATTTAAATGAATTATTATTAATAAAAATCCAAATAAATAAATAAAAATGAATAAAAACTTCCCTTTGGGCCAAGTGGTCGTGCACATGTCATGGATGATGAATCATGGAAGAAAAATGGGCCCATTAGCAATTTTAGGTCATTTGAAGTAGTGTTGACTTTTCAAAATATCCAAAAATTTCCCAACTTCCACAAGGCATAACTTGCTCAATATTTAAGCTTTTCTCATGTTCTTGGACATTTTGGAAAGGTCTTTGAGTCCTCTAACCAATGCCTTTGGTCCCACGTCATTTTGATTTACCAATCTCATGATATGGCCTTTGACTTAAAGTCCCATTTTGTTGACTTTTGAAAATGACCTATAATGTTGAAATTGATAACTTTTTGTGAGTGCATTTCTTGGACTTGAAGTATGAAGATGAGTTGTAGGAAATGTCTTTCTCTTCAAAATGAGCTTTGGATGGAATTTTTCTGATAATCCATGTGAAAGTTATGCCCTGGTCAATTTCAGTTGACTTTTTCAACTGTCCAAATAAGGAAACTTTTGCATCTTTGATGATTTCTGAGCCAAATTTTGAGAATCATGATCAAGAATTGATCAAATGATGTTTGTGGCTTCAAAATGATATGTTGGCAAAAAATTTGAACTTTTGACTGTCAAATGACCATTTTGCCCCTACAGTTGACTGTAGTGCAATTTAGGGTTTTGACTGTGCAATTTTGAGCTGAATGCCTTGAAACTTGATATGAGGGTACTTGACCATATTTGTAGGCATATGAGACTTGATTGGGCTTTTGAAAACTTCATTTCTTGATCAGACTCAAAACCCTAATCTTGACTGTATAGGAGACCTTTGCACTGTGCAACCCTTGGGGAATTTTGCAGCTTGACTTGGCAATTTCTTGGAGAATATGGGAGGGCAAATTTTGGGGTACAACAGCATATCTCAATAAGTTGTGGAAATGATACTTTATCAAGTGTGTTGGTAGATACAGGTTCGTCGTTAAATGTAATGCCCAAAACTACATTATCTCGACTCTCATATCAAGGTGCTCCCATGAGACCTAGTGGGGTAATTGTCAAAGCGTTTGATGGTTCTAGGAAGACTGTCATTGGTGAAGTGGATCTTCCTATAATAATTGGTCCTCATACTTTTCAGATCACTTTTCAAGTAATGGATATTCGTGCCGCCTACAATTGCCTATTGGGTCGTCCATGAATCCATGATGCAGGGGCAGTCACTTCCACGCTCCATCAAAGATTGAAGTTTGTAAGGCATGGAAAGCTGGTAATGATTGGTGGAGAACAGACTATAGTGGTAAGCCATTTGTCATCTTTCTCTTTTATTGATGCTGATGAGGATGTTGGAACCCAATTCCAAGCTCTATCTGTTGCTAATAATGAAATGAAGAAGCAAGGGACATCTATTTCTTCTTTTGAGGATGCGCGACGAGTGGTTGAAAGTGGTTCGGCTGAAGGTTGGGGCCAGGTGTTGACTTTGCCCGAGAACAAGTCTGGAGAAGGTCTTGGTTTTCATCCCGTGTCTATAAGAGTCAAGCAGGAAGTAGTAACCCGTCCGATACAAGAAGTTTTCCGAAGCGCAGGTTTTATCCATCCGACTCCTCCTGAAGTTGATGCTATAATAGGATACGATTCTGAAGAGGATTTACCCGATTTTGTAACGCACGGAGTGGTTTGCCAGAACTGGATTGCTGTTGATGTTCCTGTTGTGATGCACATTTCTGAGTAATGTTTTGTTTTATTTTTGAAAAAAAATTTCGCTCTGCCCAAGGCGAAAAGTATTTGTGTCGGGCTATGTTGAAAATAAATCCTTTTGCTCTGCCCAAGGCAAAAGAGAAAATGTCTGGGCTCTTTGTTTCAAGTATTTCCCTTCATGAATAAAAATGTTATTTTGTCCACTACTGTTTTATTTTTTCACTTTTTCCGGGAAATAGTAATGAAAATTAATTGGCAGTAATAGGAAAATATAATAATATTTTGTTTCATTTGTACAACATTCATATTAATCGATTTCTAAAATAAAGCATAATCATATGTGCAGATTAATCCATGACTTAACCATTGAAAACAATGATCCTATGCCCTCTCCCAAATTTGAATTCCCTGTGTTCAGAGCCGAGGAAGAGGATAGTGAAGAGATTCCTGATGAAATTTCCCGTTTACTTGAGCACGATGAAAAGACTATTCAGCCGTTTGAAGAACCTATAGAGTTGATCAATTTGGGTGATGAAGAAGATAAAAAGGAAGTCAAGGTCGGAGCATTGCTTATCCAAGAGGTCAAAGAGAAAATGTTGGAGCTTCTCAAAGAGTATGTTGATGTCTTTGCTTGGTCCTACCAAGATATGCCAGGTTTGGACAATAGTATTGTGGAGCATCGTTTACCGTTGAGACCTGAATGTCCGCCGATTAAGCAGAAGTTGAGAAGGACTCGTCCCGATATGGCTGACAAGATCAAAGAAGAAGTTCAAAAACAAATTAATGCAGGTTTCCTTGTTACATCGGTCTATCCTCAGTGGTTAGCCAATATGGTGCCTGTTGCTAAGAAAGATGGCAAAGTTCGAATGTGTGTAGACTATAGAGATCTGAATAGAGCAAGCCCAAAGGATGACTTCCCATTACCGCATATTGACGTATTGGTCGACAGTACCGCAAAGTTCAAAGTCTTTTCTTTCATGGATGGTTTCTCTGGTTACAATCAAATCAAGATGGCACTAGAAGATATGGAGAAGACAACTTTCATTACACCGTGGGGAACATTTTGTTATCGGGTTATGCCGTTTGGTTTGAGGAATGCTGGTGCAACATACCAAAGGGCCATGACTGCTTTGTTCCATGATATGATGCATAAAGAGATAGAAGTGTATGTAGATGACATGATTTCCAAATCACAAACTGAAGAAGATCATTTGGAACATTTATTGAAGTTATTCCAGCGTTTGAGAAAGTATAAACTCCGTCTGAATCCCAACAAGTGCACTTTTGGTGTTCGTTCTGGAAGACTTCTGGGTTTCATTGTCAGTCAGAAAGGTATTGAGGTAGATCCGGATAAAGTCAAAGCTATTCGGGAAATGCCCGCACCCAAGACGGAAAAACAAGTAAGAGGATTCCTTGGGAGACTGAACTATATTTCTAGATTTATATATCATATGACTGCTACCTGTGGGCCGATTTTCAAGCTTCTCAGAAAGAACCAAGGATGTGTGTGGACAGAAGATTGTCAGAGAGCTTTTGATAGCATCAAAGAATATTTACTTGAACCTCCCATTTTGATTCCTCCGATGGAAGGAAGACCTTTGATTATATACCTGACTATATTGGAAGATTCCATGGGATGTGTGCTTGGTCAACAAGATGAGACTGGAAGAAAGGAACATGCTGTATATTATCTGAGTAAGAAATTCACAGACTGTGAGTCTCGATACTCATTGCTTGAGAAAACATGTTATGCTTTAGCTTGGGCTGCTCGCCGTCTGCGCCAGTATATGATTAACCACACCACTTGGTTGATCTCCAAAATGGATCCGATCAAGTATATCTTTGAGAAGCCCGCCTTATCTGGAAGAATAGCCCGTTGGCAGATGTTGTTATCCGAATATGAAATTGAGTATCACACTCAGAAAGCAATCAAAGGGAGTATTTTAGCCGACCATTTGGCTCACCAACCAATTGACGATTATCAATCCATCAAGTTTGATTTCCCAGATGAAGATGTTATGTACTTGAAAGCTAAAGATTATGAAGAGCCGTTACCTGAAGAAGGACCTGATCCCGAATCGCATTGGGATTTGATTTTTGACGGAGCTGTGAACTCTTATGGAAATGGAATTGGGGCAATCATCGTCACTCCCCGAGGTACTCATATCCCGTTCACGGCGAGATTGAAGTTTGACTGCACGAACAACATGGCTGAATATGAGGCATGTATTATGGGTCTCGAAGAAGAAGTAGATCTAAGGATTAAGATTCTTGATATTTATGGAGATTCGGCATTGGTAATTAATCAAATCAAAGGAGAATGGGAGACTCGTCATCCTGGTTTGATCCCTTACAGAGACTATGCTAGAAGATTGTTAACTTTCTTCAACAGAGTGGAATTACATCATATCCCTAGAGATGAGAACCAAATGGCTGATGCTTTAGCTACTTTGTCTTCAATGTTTCAAGTGAATGGTTGGAACGATGTGCCTACAATCCGGGTTATGCGCCTCGACAGACCTGCTCATGTGTTCTCAGTAGAAGAGGTCACCGACGACAAACCGTGGTTCTATGACATTAAACGTGTTCTTCAAACTCAAGAGTACCCGCCTGGGGCATCCAATAAAGATAGGAAGACGTTGAGGAGATTAGCAAGTAGTTTCTTCCTCAATGAAGAAGTATTGTATAAGAGGAATAATGACATGGTCCTACTCAGATGCGTAGACAGACATGAAGCAGACACGCTGATGCAAGAAGTACATGAAGGATCCTTTGGCACACATGCCAGCGGACATGCAATAGCTAAAAAGATGTTGAGAGCTGGTTACTATTGGATGACAATGGAATCCGATTGCTGCAAATATGTGAAGAAATGTCATAAATGCCAGATTTATGCGGACAAGATACATGTGCCACCGACCCTCCTCAACGTTATCTCTTCACCTTGGCCTTTCTCTATGTGGGGAATTGATATGATTGGAATGATTGAACCCAAAGCTTCAAATGGTCATCGTTTCATGTTGGTAGCGATCGATTATTTTACTAAATGGGTGGAAGCAGCATCTTATGCTAATGTAACCAGACAGGTGGTAGTCAGATTTATCAAGAATCAAATCATTTGTCGATACGGTATCCCGAGCAAGATCATCACTGATAATGGTTCGAATTTGAATAACAAGATGATGAAAGAGCTTTGTGAGGAGTTCAAAATCGAACATCATAATTCTTCTCCTTACAGACCGAAGATGAATGGGGCTGTTGAAGCTGCTAACAAGAATATCAAAAAGATTATCCAGAAGATGGTGGTAACTTATAAAGATTGGCATGAAATGCTTCCGTTTGCTCTGCATGGATACCGTACTTCAGTTCGAACTTCAACAGGCGCAACCCCTTTTTCCCTCGTTTATGGTATGGAAGCAGTACTCCCCGTGGAGGTTGAGATTCCGTCTATGAGAGTGTTGATGGAAGCCAAACTTTCTAAGGCTGAATGGTGTCAAAGTAGATATAATCAGTTGAATTTAATTGAAGAAAAGAGATTGACAGCTTTGTGTCACGGTCAATTATATCAGCAGAGAATGAAGAAGGCTTTTGATAAGAAGGTTCGACCACGCGAGTTCAGAGAAGGTGACCTTGTGCTCAAAAAGATATTATCTTTCCAACCTGATTCTAGGGGCATGTGGGCTCCGAATTATGAAGGACCGTATGTCGTTAAGAAAGTTTTCTCTGGAGGTGCCTTGATTCTCACAAATATGGACGGTGAAGAGCTCCCGCGCTCCATGAACACCGATGCAGTCAAGAAATATTTCGCTTAGGTTTGAGTTGACAGTTTGCTAAGTTGAAAACCCGAAAGGGCGGCTTAGGCAAGCTTTTGGTCAGACCAGTCTTGGCATTTGAATACATTTCGGAATTCGAAGTTGTTAGGGAGAATAATGATCATTGTTTTTGTGTAACCTTTTTCTTTCATGTACTATCTCCCAAACTTTTGTAAACCGTTGGAGTCGCGTTGTTAGCGAACTACCATCTTATTAATGAAATTTGAGCATTTACCTTTTGTGGGCAAAATTTTAATTTTACGGCAATATTTAAAACAAAATTATTTAAAGTATTCTTATTTTAAAAATGTGTCGTGAATAATGAAAGGAATATTAACAGTTGTTCCGAGGATGGTCAAGCCATGAAATGCAAAACAATACAATAATTTATCCTTGCATGATGAACATGTTTTATTTCAAAATCGTCATGAGGTGTTGGTTGTGTAAACTTGCGTTTCTCGTGGTACTAAGTTTGGTGACTCCCCAGTTTTTTCCAGTTAAGCGTTGTGTTGGTTACCTTTATTTGGGCGATTTCTGTAGTGTGGTACGCTTTGTCTCATGCCAGTGGTCTATGGGTATTAGAAGATTGGATTTGAATACTTTTCTCCTCAAAAGACTTGAGCCTTGTAGCGTGATACGCTTCGACGTTGCTTTGTGGTTCCAGTTCAAGTTTTCCGTCTTTTTAAGATTGGCCGAGTATCTATATTTTCGTGACACCTTATCGTCTTCAAGATATTCCATCTGTTCGTTTTGTCAGCATAACATTCATTTACTCATTTACACTTATATCACGCATGCATATTCACATTTGCCGTTGATTTTGGGTTGTATACTTTGTTTATTAAGACAATGTATATATTCTTTCCAAGTAGAAGGTTAGCTTAGGTAGAAAATGTGCTTCCTTTCTAAATTCCCCAACTGAGCTAATCCTCGTGGATGATTTTTTGATTTAGCCTACCTTGTCCATTTCTGGATAGGACGAATTCCCCAATCAAGTTATTTTCTCATTGGGTGGAGTCTTGTTTGACTGTTTTCTCTCTGGTTTATTCCTGGAGGGAGTTGTTGTCTCTTGCATAGGCTATCTCATGGTTTTCCCCAGTGAAGTCGCCACCTAGACGAATGATGCATTTATTCTGCACATTTAAGTATGTGATCTCCTCGGGAAGGATTGATTCATGGTTCTCTTTGACGAAGATTTTATTCTCTGCCAGTATCATCGCAATTTCCTTCTGAGTTATTCTTCAGAAAACGACAAGCGGCAGCTCTACACGAGCAACTTGTACGTTATTATTTTTGGAAAACGACAAGTGGCGGTCTCTTCATGAGCAACTTGTACGTTATAGACATCGTTAGAAAACGACAAGCGGCGGTCTCTTCATGAGCAACTTGTACGTTATTATTTTTGGAAAAAGACAAGCGGCGGTCTCTTCATGAGCAACTTGTACGTTATTATTTTTGGAAAACGGCAAGCGGCAGCTCTACACAAGCAACTTGTACGTTATTATTTTTGGAAAACGACAAGCGGCGGTCTCTTCATGAGCAACTTGTACGTTATAGACATCGTTAGAAAACGACAAGCGGCGGTCTCTTCATGAGCAACTTGTACGTTATAGACATCGTTAGAAAACGACAAGCGGCGGTCTCTTCATGAGAAACGTGTACGTTATTATTTTTGGAAAACGGCAAGCGGCGGTCTCTTCATGAGCAACTTGTACGTTATTATTTTTCTGGAAGACAACAAGTGGCAGCTTCTTTATTTGAGCAGCTTGTGTGTTATAGTATTTTGGAAGACAGCAAGTGGCGGCTTCTTTATTTGAGCAGCTTGTATGTTATTGACATCCCTGGACGACAGCAAGTGGCAGCTTCTTTATTTGAGCAGCTTGTATGTCATAGTATTTTTGGAAGACAACAAGTGGCAGCTTCTTTATTTGAGCAGCTTGTGTATCTACAACCTTATTATTATTTCAGCATTAATTAGTATATCTCCGGAAATCTCGCCGAGAAGTTTATTATGAATCTTTACCTTCAGAAGTCGGTAATCCGTCGCCAGCAAAATTGATACATCTTTTGTCCATCGTTGACCTTGAGATGTGCACTCACCGTTATTTTGGGTCGATAATCTGTTTTTATGGCCTATGCAAGATGCCTTCTTTGTTAAGGTCATAGGTCGTATTCTCTCAAATTTTTATTCGCCGTCAAGAGTCTATTATTTGAAGTCGATGGCTCATTTCCCCAGTAGTGTATAATCTATGTTCCTGTGTTTTGTTGGTGTTTGATTTCTCCAGCATTATCTTGTTTCATACAATATCTTTCTCTGTGAATTCAATTACTACATTCATATCACAAACATAATGGCGGTATCTTAGGGCAAAAATTGCGTATTATGTATTTAAGTACCTTCAATCTCGTCGAGACGAAGATTTTAATCTTCATATCTCCAGATAGAAGAAACTTAAATAGGGGCAGCTGTTGTACCCCAAATTTTGACCTAAGATACCATCTCCCATCTGCATCATTACATTTCAAGCGTTCACAAGCGATTTGACCTATTTTATCAATTTTCAAAGCAGATATTTAAAATTCATAACATTTTTAAATTTCGACAATTTTTTTAAGTTGTTATTTTACCTATGATTCTCCTTGACAACTACAACTTTTCTTTAGAAGTCAAGAGCTGATTATTTTTGAAAACAATGTTTATTTAATTATTTATTATTTTGAGTTTAAATAGTTGGAATTCATTTTCAGTTATTATAATTTAAAGAATTATAAATAATAAAGTAAATAATTGAAAAGAAGTTTATTAATTGATCAATACTAAAACAATGTTTATTTAATTATTTATTATTCTGAGTTTAAATAGTTGGAATTCATTTTCAGTTATTATAATTTAAAGAATTATAAATAATAAAGTAAATAATTGAAAAGAAGTTTATTAATTGATCAATGCTAAAACAATGTTTATTTAATTATTTATTATTTTGAGTTTAAATAGTTCGAATTTATTTTCAATTATTATAATTTAAAGAATTATAAATGATAGAGTAAATAATTGGAAAGAAGAAAAGAATTAACCGGTAAAATAATAGAGTTTTATTCATCTTTATTCTAATTGTTACAATTGTCGTTTAAATACCGTATTTATTTACAAAGTATTTACAATGATAATTGTACAAATGTTTAAAGTGAAATAAAAAACTATCCTAATTTTTATAAGTTCTAAATCTTCATCTTCTATCCAATACTTCTTTGATACACCTTTGATTTTATCTGCAAAGAATAATTAAAGAAAAAGTCAGAAATAGATATAATTAAAAGCAGACAATTAATTTAGAATTCATCATTAAAAGCAATGGCCGGGATCAGTTAGCCCTCTCTGCAAATCACGGGATTTCTCCCGGTTCACAAAGGGGGATGAAAATGTTTGCAAATTAAAAATGAATGCAAGTTAAAAATTGCACAATTCAAAGTTTGTCAAAAACTGCACAGTTCCGAAGCAAGACAGCATATGCAAGTCAAAGTTTCAAATTGTCAAAACAGAGTCCAACGTAAACTGTCCAAAAATATGGAAGTATGTCAATACAAAGGCTCCTCCATACTGTAACAGATGCAGGAAAGCTAAAGAAGGAAATATGCAGGTTAAGACCATATATGCAAGCCAAATATTTCCAGTTTCATCATTTCCCAGCCACTGCTTTTTCAGAACTAAAGTACATAACATTATTTTAATGTTTTAAGCTGTACTAAGGAGAGAGAAGAGAGAAAAGAATTGGGTTTACAGGTTTTGGCTTTAGGCAGAAAAGAGATAGAAAACAAAACTGCAGTAACACAGTAAAAAAAAGAGGCATAGAAAAAGATACAAAACAACTGAATGAAACAGTAGAGGGGGCAGAGGTATCAAAGGCAAATTGACAAAACAACGAAAACCTGAACCATCAAAAGGCAGGCCTCCAACTCGTTTTAAAATGCTGCATCCAACAAGTTAAAATATACAAAAACCTGAACTATCAAAAGGCAGAGCCAACCAACTGATATAAAATCAATACAAACTTTTCAAGCAAAAGGGCCTTAGTTCAAAAAAACCTGTTTCAAGCCTCCCACTCTTAGTCTCAAAACGATAACCTGTCAAACAAATAACACATAGCCTAAAAACCAGAAACCTTAACCATGTCCAGCCCTCAACCTGCCTGAAGCACAAACCATAAAACCATGGCCTAAAAACCAGAAAAACCCAACCTGCCTGAAGCATAACCTTAAACCAACAATCATGCCAAGTTAAAAAACCATCAAACAACCTCATAAGCCTAAAACCTGTGAAACCAGTAAGGCCATAACATGCATAAACCTCCATCCCAAAACCTGTGATGTCAAAAACACACTAACCAACAAAGTCTCAGCATATCAATATTCAGAAGCATACTCGGAAACACAGGGACAAACATCACCAAAACCCTCAGAATTTCTTCATCATTGGGCTAGCATTCACGAATTATACAGCATCAAGGCAACCAAACACAAGGCAACTCAAGGCGACAAAGACAAAGAGAAAAAAATCAGGTATCTCAAGGCAACTCAAGGCAACACATCCATCGTCATTAAGCATGTAAGCAAGGCAAAGTCAGAAACGAGGAAAAGAATCAAATCATCTCAAAAGCCTCAGAGAATATTCATCCTAGGCAGGCAACTAAGGTCAACAGAAGAAGAAGATAAAGAAGTACTGAATCATACAAGGCAGGCAGCAAGGTCAACAGAAGAAGAAGAAAAATATCACATAAGGGTTTTCAAAATCATCATCAAACCAAGAATCAAAAGACAAAGAATACACCAACCAGGCGTCCGAGCAAGTTCACGTCGCTGCCTCCTCGCCATCCAGCCGCCTGAGCGCCTCCACCTCCGTTCATTCCCCTCCTCCGTCAAGGTAATATAACTTCTTTCCTTCCATTTTGTACACCTTGACAGAAACAACATATTGAAGCTAAAGTTAGAATCAAATGAATGTGAAATCACAACATGCAAAAAATCATAAAACCCTAACGCATTAAAGAACGAAATCGTCACCTTCACACCATATCACCGAGCGACCCATGGAGAAGGAGATGCAGTTGGTGGCGCTGGCAGCTTTGAGGCAAAGGGCTTGGTCCTGGATGTTTTTGGCTCGAGAGAGAAGAAGAAAGACGAAGACGAATCAATAACGAGGAGTAGCGACGCCTCTGTGTTATTGCCTAAACCTAAAATCCCAAATGAACAACTCAAGTGAAACCCTTACAAGAATGCTGCTAACATGTTTTGGGCTTTGTCCCACTAACAAACCTTAAGCCCAATGACCTCAGCGCCTGACCCCTCCATTTTGAATGCCCCCCCCCCCCCCTTTATGACTTCTATCCAAATTCTGATTGGGCCCATAAATCCGCTTTGAGCCCATTTACCTCTTTTCCTTTTTTATTATTTCATTCAAACTAAAAAGATTTTTATCTTATTTTTTTTTCTTTTAATAATAATATTATCAATACTTTCATTATAACTAAAATACTCGAATATTAAATATTATTAAGATTAAAACTTTTTCTTTCTTGTTTTTCTTTCATTAAAACTATTTATTTAAATGCAAACTTTGTACATTAATACAATAATACATAATAATTAAAAGCTTAAAACTATTTTTTTAATTTAATTTTGTTTATACACAAAACTTACTTTTTATATATTAAGACTTTGTATATAAAATGATTAGTTAAAATACATGAATTAGTATAAGACATTAATATATTTTATTATTTGCATATTAATACTAAAAAATACATAAAAAATAGAAAATTTAAAAACATTTTCTTTTCTTTAATTAAATTCCCTTGCTTTGTACATATTAAACAAAAATATAAAAATGCATGTTCACATCATCTAGTCTGTTATTTAATCATTGTTGTGGTTATATATCACTTAGCTACTTAATCATTATCTATCTAATTTTCTGTTTGATTATTCAGTCTTTACTTGGTTATTCTGTTTACGTCTAAATCCAAGAGAAAAAATGATTAAATTTGTTGACTTCATGTCCTCAAATCCAATCACGCGAATACCTTCATTTCATTAAAACTTAAGATAACCTTCCCAAATATTCAATTTTTCAAAGCTCATACCTTTTAAGTCAAAACTTCGACATTAGGTCATCGTATCTTCAAAAACCCGTCCGTACCCCTCTTTGGGCAAAACAATTTATTTTTAGTCAAACAAACAAATTCCAATAAACAAGTATTTCAAAAGGTTCCTATAGGATACTATAGATGCATTTGGTGTTAATACCTTCCCATTGTATAACCAACCCCCGAACCATAGACCTCTCTTCAAAAACGCCTTGTATTTTCATTACTTTTAAAAGTATTATTTTTCATTGCATACTTTAGGGTTTTATTTCGCTCTTTTCCCTTTTCCCTTGGAAATAATAAAGCGCGGTGGCGACTCTTGCTTTTGTGAGACGAATTAATTAATAATTCGATCTCCGATTTACCCCGCTACATTTTTTATCGCTACAAGGATGTAGTGAGATGACCGACTTTGGTGCAGTCTAAAGTTGGTAGATACTCGATACTACACTCATTGAGGGTTGGTTCGTTGGAATATTTCGGTTGCCAGTAAAGAGGCTGAATTGAAGCAATGAACAAGGAAACAATCCAGTGATATTGAGCTCCTTAGAACCCGGTTACTATTTCTAGGACAGGTTGAGCCAACTAAACTTCAAGAGGGTACTTACCTATGAAACCCCATGCAAGCCTGAAACTAGGAACTTGTGTGATTTTCTTGTACATATATACTTGTGCATAACATCATGGACATCATGAAGCATCATATGCATCCACTAACCATTTCAAGGATTTGGATTTTCATCTTTGTTCCTGTTTTGTAGGTTATGGATTCACTTCGCAGGAAAACTGTCCAAATCAACCTTGTAAGAATTCCTCCACAACTCAAGGAGCTAGCTTCAAGGATTCCTGAGAATTCTCCATTCACTGAGAGGCATGGTCGTCTTCTCAACCTAGTCACTACCAACACTAAGGAGGATATGCTGAAATTTCTCTTCCAGTTCTTTGACCCTGTGCATCATTGCTTCACATTTCCTGACTACCAACTTGTGCCTACTTTGGAGGAATTTTCTCAACTCTTGAGGGTTCCTGTTCTCAATCAACTACCCTTCAACGGTACGGAAAGAGATCCAAAGCCAGAAGAGATGGCTCAAGCCTTACACTTGCACTCCTCTGATGTCACAACACATTGGGAAACTAGAAGTGGTGTCAAAGGCTTCTTGTTAAAGTTCTTGTTTGAGAAGGCCCAAAGCTGCTGGAATTCTTTGGACTTACAAGCTTTCGAGGAGATTGTATCTCTTCTCATATATGGGATGGTCTTGTTCCCTAACCCTGACCAACTCATAGATGTAAGTGCTGTCAAAATCTTTATGACTCGCAACCCGGTGCCTACATTGCTTGGGGATATCCTCCACTCTTTTCACACTCGAACAATGAGGAAAAGAGGTGTTCTCATGTGTTGCACTCCTCTACTGGAAAGATGGTTTATTTCCCATCTTCCCCAATCAGTTTTGAAGAATGAGAAAGGTCTGAGGTGGTCACAACGATTGATGACTCTTACACATTCATACATTCATTGGTGTTCTCGATCAAAAGAGAATGTCATCATCATTGACCGTTATGGGGAATTTTCTAATGTCCCTCTACTTGGCATTAGGGGAGGCATCACCTACAACCCTTGATTGGCTCTGAGACAGTTTGGGTATGCCCGAAGGGATGGCCCACATGACATGCTGATTCAAGGTTTGGTTTTCGAATTTGACAACGACAACCAAGGACTCCGACAAAGATTCATCCGAGCTTGGAGGATGCCCAACAAGGTGGACAGTAAGACCTTGAGACACAAGAATTCCATCCCTCTTGAGCCTTACCTCAAGTGGGTACGAACCCGCGCCCAAAGTCTTATGATGCCTTACCCCTCCATTCTCCCAGTGATTATAGAGCCTGTTATGGAAGGAGAGGTTCCATACACCCTCCTACATCCTGACATGCCAACATCACTCGAAGATCTACAAAGGAGTTGGATACAGCTCAAGGGAGAGCGTGATACTTTCGAAGCCCAATTCTACGCAAGCGAGAAGAAGGTTTTGGAACTCACTCGTCAACTTCATGAAGAGAAGACTATCAACACCTACATTGCACCAAAGAGGATGCGCAACGTCTTTTTACCTTAGAATTTTGTATTATTTTGCCCATGGGGCATTGATGTACTAACAAATTATATCTTATTAATATGACGTGTGTTCTTATTTTAATTAAAACAAATTTGAATTTCTGAATCCTTGATCGTATTACATGAATACATATCATTCATCATATGCATAAACAGGTCTTCACACTAAGTTTCCTCATCTCTCTGCTATTTATTTCAGCAAGATGGATATTGAACAAACGGTCAAAGATTTGCAAGCGCAGAATTCACAATTTCAACAGTTACTTCTGACCTTGGCTAAGGGGCAGGAGGAGCTCAAGAAGTTACTAGAGAAGGAAAAAGAGAAAAAGAAGAAGAAGAGAGCTGGTGTGGCTATCTTAGGCAGAAGGTTTGAAGGACAAGCCAGACGGACTTTGGATTTCCCCTCAACATCTGATGAAGGGGTAGGAAAAGGTAAAGGAACGGCAGTACAATCTGAGTCTGAAGTAGAATAAGAAGAAGAAGATGAGGACTATTCTAAATAGAAGTATCCTTCGGCCGATGACAAATACAAGAACTTGGAAGAACGTCTAGCTGCCATGGAGATACAGAGAGTGCCTGGACTGGACTTTGAAGAGTTAGGGCTGGTATCTGGAATAGTAATCCCTCCTAAATTTAAAGTACCTCTGTTTTATAAGTACGATGGGGTGTCTTGTCCCAAGATGCACCTACGATCTTATGTCAGGAAAATTCAACCATATTCTTCTGACAAAGACCTGTGGGTCCATTTTTTCCAGGACTGTCTTTCGGGAACGTAGTTGGATTGGTTTTACCAGTTGGAGAGGTCTGATGTGCATAATTGGGAAGATTTGGCGGCCGCATTCTATAAACAGTATCTATATAACACCGGCTTGGCGCCAACGTGTACTCAACTACAGAGTATGGCCATGGCTACCAATGAGGGTTTTAAAGACTACGCCCAAAAATGGAGGGATTTGGCTGGATGGGTGCAACCACCTTTATCTGAAAGAGAGCTAGTTGATATGTTCTTGGGGACTCAGTTAGGTCCTTTCTTTAATCACCTGATTGGAAGCTCCTATGCAGGTTTCACTAAGTTGATTCTGACTGGCGAAAGGGTGGAAGCCGGTATTAGAAGCGGAAAAATTCAGAAAGATGCATCTACCTCTGCTGCTGCAAAAAAGCCCTTCACTGCAAAGAAGGAGGTGTCAGATGTCTATGCCCAGAGAAATTAGGGAAGAGTTGAAAGACGACCGACTGTGGGGGCCGTCATGATTCAGAAGTCTGCCTCAGACCAACCGAGAAACAACCAATCGAGGAATGATCAGCCGAGGAATAACCAGCAAAGGGTGGAAAGGCCTATAAGGCAATTCACCAAGATAAACATGACTCTTTCTCAAGTCTTACCCCATCTCTTGAAGTTGAACCTGGCCATGCTAAAGGAGGCCCCTAAAAATCCTAACACTTCATCTCCACACTACCATCCCAACGCCAGATGCGCGTACCACTCAGAAAGTCCAAGGCACGAAACCAACAATAGTTGGGCCCTGAAGAACAAGATTCAGGATTTGATTGACGCTAAGGAAGTTGAATTTGAAGCTCCTGAAAAGCCGAATGTTATCTCTGCACCGATGGCTAGGCATGGGCACAATGCCAATGCTGTAGAAGAAGATCTGTTTGTTTCTGCTGTGGATGAATTGTCAACTCCTCTCCTAACCATCAAGATGAATTTGTTGAAGGCTGGGGTGTTCCCAGGTTGTGACCAAGATTGCCATGCTTGCCTATCCTCTCCATTTGACTGTCCCTTTTGAAGAAAACAATCCAACAATTGATTGATAACAAGGAAATTTTGTTTGAGAAAGTTATTGTCTCACCCATTCCAGTTCTTGAAGTTTCAATAATAACCATATACACCAATCCTTCCAGGGTTCCTAAAAAACCCGTTAGGATTACATCTGCTCCAGTGACTATTCCATTGAAGATAACAATGCCCGGACCAACCACATACAAAACCGATAAAATGGTACCATGGAACTATGGTGGAGAAATCTACTACCATGGTGTCAAACAGATTGAAGAGACCATTGAAGAAGAAAGCTCTGAGGAAGATAACCCCGACATCAGTAACATTTCTGGAACAAGAAAGATTACTCGTAGTGGGAGAATCTTTTCTCCAGAGATTGCTCCTCCAACAGCAGTCTTTGGACCCGCGGACATCCTGAAGATTACACCTAAACCAGTAACTGTACCTGCAAGTGTAGCCGCCAACAATGACAATGCAATTCCCATCCCTGTTTCCGATGCTGAAAAGAAAGGAAAGAATGTTTAAGAGGAGTCTGTCTTGACGAAGGCTCGGTCATTAGTCATTCCTGAAACATCCCAGAAAGAGGTGGAAGAGATTCTGAGGATTATCAAGAAAAGTGATTATAATGTTGTTGAACAACTGGGGTAGACCCCCTCCAAAATATCTATGTTAGCCCTGTTGCTGTGCTCTGAGGCACATGCTAAGGCTTTGATCAAGTTTTTAAAGACGGCCCACGTGCCACAAGAAACCTCCGCTGATCAATTCCAGGAATGTGTGGCCAGCTTAACAGTTGACAATGGCCTGGGATTCTCCGATGCAGACTTGACCTCCAAAGGGAGAAAACATAATGACGCGCTACATGTCTCAGTGGAGTGTAGGGGAACCACCCTAGCTCATGTTTTGGTTGATATTGGGTCATCTCTAAATGTCTTGCCAAAGAAAGCCTTGGATAGGTTGGATTGTGAAGGCTTAACCCTGAAACCTAACAACATCATTGTCAGAGCCTCTGATGGTTCTAAGAGGATGGTCCATGGAGAGGTGGACATCCCGATCAAGGTGGGTACCCAGACGTTCAATTCAACGTTCTACATTATGGACATCTGTCCTTCCTACTCTTGCTTGTTGGGAAGACCTTGGAATCACCATGCTGGAGCTGTCACTTCCACTCTGCATCAAAAGCTCAAGTACCATGTCCCGGGAAAAATTATAACTTTTCATGGCGAAGAGGAATACATGATCAGTCATCTGAACTCTTTCTGTTATATGGAGTTAGATGGCGAATTCATGGAGACCCCTTTCCAACACTTCGAAGAAGTTTCTGAAGAGATAGCGGTGACCAAGGCAGTGACCTCAACTCCTGTGATTACAAGACCTCCGCCTTGGATGTCTTCTTTAAAGGATGCTAGGGCAGTGGTGGAAGAAGGCGGATTCACAATCTGGGGGCAGCTTCTCGATTTTCATTTCAAAGCAGACAAATGCAGCTTGGGATTTACTTCGGCTAGTCAGAAGGCTGTGCGCCGCTCCCGCGCCGGAGGGCCACCTGTAAAGATCAGCCACTGAGGGGTTAATGCGCTAGAGGACAGTGAAGAAGAGGGCAGCTTGGAAGACTGGATTTTCCCTACTGTTGACGGAGGACTGTGCAACTGGGAAGCAAAAGACTTTGTTCCGATTACTTTCATAAATCAGTAATTTATCTTTTCCATTTATGTTGGACTGTAATAATTCACAAACAATTCGTACTTTTTCAACCGTGTGTCTTACCCGAGGCACATAGGTCCATTTGTAACGGTTCTTATTTTCATTATCATATGTCATTTTAATGAATCATGGACGTTTTTCATATTTAAACACTTTTTGCTCATTGTCTTTCTTTTACATTTTGTTGTTTTAAGATGGCTATGTCCCTTACACACACCCACACTCATAAATGCATGTACCCTTCCATTCCGGAACCCATGGGTAACGATACTGCTATAGCCTTCAGTGACTCTGAAGATCTGATCAACAAGCCGAATACAAAGGTGAGGAAGATTGTGAGGTGCCATGGGAATTAGCCAGACTTCTACAACAAGAAGAAAGAGCAATTCAGCCTCATGAGGAACAGTTGGATACGATCAACTTGGGTACTGAGGATGACAAAAAGGAAATCAAGATAGGTGCCAACCTAGAGCCGAGTGTCAAGGAGCTCCTAATTCAGCTATTGCATGATTATGTGGAGATCTTTGCCTGGTCATACGAAGACATGCCGGGACTCGATACAGACATTATGGTACACCATCTACCCACAAGAGAAGACTGTCCACCAGTTAAACAGAAGGTCCGCCACATGAGACCTGACATGTCTGAGAAGATCAAAGCAGAAGTTATGAAGCAGTTCAATGCTGGATTTTTGGCTGTTACTTCCTATCCATAATGGGTTGCTAACATTGTGCCCGTGCCTAAGAAGGACGGTAAAGTGAGAATGTGCGTGGATTATAGAGACTTAAACAGGGCCATCCCTAAAGATGATTTTCCACTTCCTCACATTGACATCCTGGTTGACAACACAGCTCAACATAAAGTATTTTCTTCCATGGACGGATTCTCAGGCTATAACCAGATCAAAATGGCCCCTGAGGACATGGAGAAAACTACTTTTGTTACAAAGTGGGGTACATTCTGCTACAAAGTGATGCCATTCGGACTGAAGAACGCCGGGGCAACCTATCAACGCGCCATGGTGGCTTTGTTTCATGATATGATACATCATGAGATAGAAGTCTACGTAGATGACATGATAGCCTGATCACAAACTGAAGAAGAACACCTAGATCACTTGCAGAAGCTGTTTGTCAGGTTGAAGGAGTACAAGCTCAGACTGAATCCAAACAAGTGTACATTCGGAGTCTGGTCCGGTAAACTCTTAGGTTTCATTGTCAGCAACAAAGGCATCGAGGTTGATCCTGCCAAAGTCAAAGCTATACAAGAAATGCCTGCTCCTTGCATTGAGAAAGAGGTTAGAGGTTTCTTGGGACGCCTAAACTACATTGCAAGGTTCATTTCTCACCTAACATCTACCTGTGAACCAATCTTCAAGCCGTTGTAGAAAGATCAGGTAGTTAAATGGAATGATGACTGTAAAATTGCTTTCGATAAAATCAAGGAGTATTTTCTAGAACCTCCTATCGTGATGCCACCCGTCGAAGGAAGACCGCTAATCATGTATCTGACCATCCTAGAGAATTCAATGGGGTGCGTACTGGGCCAACATGACGAGTCTGGCCGAAAAGAGCATGCCATTTATTACCTTAGCAAAAAGTTTACCGACTATGAGACCCGATACTCACTGCTCGAGAAAACTTGATGCGCTTTGGTATGGGCTGCTCGCCGGCTAAGGCAGTATATGTTGACTCATACCACTTTGCTGATATCTAAGATGGATTCGATCAAGTACATCTTTGAGAAGCCTGCTCTATCTGGAAGAATAGCTAGATGGAAGATGATCTTGACGGAATACGACATACAGTAGACGACCCAAAAATCTATAAAGGGAAGTGTGCTAGCTGACCATATGGCTCATCAAGCTGTCGAAGATTACCAACCCATGAGGTTCGATTTCCCCGACGAAGACATCATGACATTGGACAACATCGAAGAGAACATACCATATGACGGACCTGAACAAGGATCCTGATGGATCCTGTACTCTGATGGGGCCTCCAATGCACTTGGCAACGGTATCAGCGCAGTACTCATTTCTCCAGAAGGTTGCCATCCACCTTTCACTGCCAGACTTTGCTTCAGCTGTACGAACAACATGGCAGAGTATGAAGCTTGCATCTTTGGACTCAAGGCTGCCATAGACTTGGGAATCAAATCTTTGATTGTGTTTGGGGACTCCGCTTTGGTCATCACTCAGATCAAAGGAGAGTGGGATACTAAACATCCAAACCTCATCCCTTACAAAGAACATGTCCTGACATTGTTACCACATTTCGAGCAGATTACCTTTGAGCACTTCCCGCGAGAAGAAAATCAGCTAGCAGATGCTCTAGCTACAATGTCCTCCATGTTTAAACTTAACTTGGATAATGAGGCTCCCCAAATCACCATTGAACGAATGGTCGAACCTGCACATTGTCACGAGATTAATACCGAGGAAGTAGTGGACCAGTCGTGGTTTCATGAAGTCAAAAGGTATCTTGAGGCTCAAGAATACCCTGAAGGAGCATCAGTCAATGATAAAAAGTTCTTAAGGAGGTTCTTGGAAAAGTTCTTCTTGAGTAATGGAATCCTATACAAGCGCAATCATGATTCTATTCTGCTCCGTTGAGTGGATAAAGTTGAGGCTGAAAAGATCATGGCTGAATTGCATGAAGATACCTTCGGCACTCACTCTAGCGGATATACAATGGCTAAGAAGATTCTACGGGCAGGCTATTACTGGTCTACCATGGAAGCTGACTTCTATCAACACTCCCACACCTTCCATAAATGTTAAATCTATGCCGACAAGGTACACGTGCCTCCAGTTCATCTAAATGTCCTAACAGCTCCTTTGCCATTCGCTATGTGGGAAATCGACATGATTGGAGAGATCAAGCCTACAACATCCAATGGACACCGTTTCATTATGGTGGCCATTGACTACTTTACCAAGTGGGTCGAAGCAGTGTCCTTCGCATCCGTTACTAAGAATGTTATTGCCCGCTTCATCAAGCAGAACCTTATTTACCGGTACGGTATCCCCGAAAGGATCATCACTGATAACGGTACAAACCTTAACAATACTATGATCACCGCTTTGTGCGAGCAGTTCAAGATTTAACATCATAATTCATCTCCCTATCGGACATAGATGAACGGTGTTGTCGAAGCTGTGAACAAAAATATCAAGAAGATCATACAAAAGATGTCAGTCACCTACAAGGACTGGCATGAGATGTTATCGTTTGCTCTTCACGTGTACTGTACCATAGCACGCACATCAACTGGGGAAACACCCTATTCCTTGGTATACGACATGGAAGTTATTTTACCTATCGAGGTTCAGATTCCCTCCTTGAGAATCATGAAGGATGCTGGTTTGAGTGAAGACGATTGGATTCAGACCCGGCTTGATCAACTTAAATTAATTGACGAGAAGAGACTTACTGCTGTTTGTCATGGTCAGACGTAACAAAAACGAATGATCAAGGCTTTCAACAAGAAAGTCAGACGCCAGGTATATCAAGTCGGGGATCTAGTAATCAAGCGCATCATTTTACCGCAAAGTGATCCCAGGGGAAAATGGACTCCTACCTACGAAGGACCATTTGTGATCAAGAACATATTTTATGGTGGGGCAATGATCTTAACCACCATGGACGGCGACGACCTACCGCACCCTGCGAACGCAGACATAGTCAAAAGATACTACGCATAAATGACCCGCTAGGTTGACACACCTAGGAAAAAAAAGGGCATCCCGGTGAATCGAAAACCCGAAAGGGAGGTTCAGGCAAAAATTAGGGATAAACAAAAAAAATCTGTACACCCGGTAAGTTGAAAACCCGAAAGGGCGACTTGGGCAAAAAAGGGTTTCCCGGTGGACTGAAAATCCGAAAGGGTGGTCCAGGAAAAAGTTAGGGAATTAAAGCGTATGACTATGTCTCGTCGGATCACTTTAAGGACAATCTCTTCACAGACAAACTTTGAGCTTCTGATCAATCCAATAATCTTCGGACGAAGCAACGGATGGACAAGATATTCAGAGTTATGGAGTCTATAGCAGAATGGGAACCCCGTGGGATTTTTATACACATAGATATCTTTCTTTGTATAAAATTTTCTTACTTTTATGACACCATCCTCTTACTAGGATGTCTGTCTCCTTTGTACAAAACACTTACTCAAAGATTAATACAAAGATATCTCTTTCAAAGTAACATAAAACTATTTGTCTTTTTTCTTTTACAATTGTGTTTTTATTTGCAAAAACGTCCAATGATTCATTGATGAACATATGCATTTGAACATAATTACTGTTTACAAATAAACATGATGGAAAAGAACAATTACTGCCAGACTAAAAGGATAGGAAAACGTCTTTAGGCTATTCCAAGAGAAATCCCCTGCAGTACATCATCTAGATCCTCACCGGAGCTAAAACCTTGAAATACGTACCCCCAGCGGAGCTAAATTTCAAACCTTTAATTCCCATCAGAGTTAAAACTTCAAACTCCCAATCCCCAGCGGAGTAAAAACTTTGAACTACATATCCTCAGTAGAGATGAAACCTTCTTCCCCTGTCAAGTCAAATCTCCAACTATCAATCCCCAGCGGGAACCATTCAGTTTTCCCCAATTTCCCCAGCAGGTTGTCTTAAAAGTCAGAGAATCAACCAGATAACAGTTAACTTTTATCCCCAACCTAGGATAACTCCCCAGTAGAGTGGCATACAACCCAAACTCCTGAGCTTTTTCCAAACAGGAATAAGCTTTTTCCCCAGAGTCTTGAACTTACTCTCCAGTAGGAAGCCTTCTTCCCCACAGAGTTTTCACTCCCCAATAGATGGAAGATTCTCACTCTCATTTCCCCAGTGAAGTCACCAAAGTTTTCATTACTCCTCAACAGATTGAAGATTCTCATTCTTAATTTCCCACAGAAATCATCAGAATTTTCCCTATTCCCCAGCCGAGTAAGGATTCCCGTTATTTAACCCCTAGTAGAAGTCTTCAAAGTTCTCTGGATTTCTCAAGCAGTTTGACATTACTCTTACAACAGATTCTGTCAATACTCTAACTTCAATACATGAAGGATCCCTACTTCCCCACAGAAGTTGTTAAGGATTTTCTATCTCCAGCAGTCGCCCAGGATTTCTCATCTTCAGCAATCAAAGATTTTGAATCTCCAGCAGTTGCCCAGGATTTCTCATCCTCAGCAATCAAAGATTTTGAATCTCCAGCAGCGGTCAAGGATTTATTTTCCCCGGCAGCAGTCAAGGATTTATTATCCCCATCTATCAAGGATTTATTTTCCTCAGCAAGACAACAAATCAGCTTACATGCACATGCATTACATCCATATATCATAAACATTGATATAACACATATATTGCATCATACATTTCATGCGACATAACTTTGTGTTTCAGCTAACATTTTACCCTTTTTCATGATAAGATTAACAAGCTACCATTAATAGTATACAATCATGATACAGTACAGATACACTCCAGACAAGGAAGTCATTCTATTGCTCATTCAGATTCAGATTCAGATATCAGATACATATTAGACATGCTCCAGACACGGAAGCCATTCTATTTCTCATTCAGATTCAACTATCAATTTCAAGATCAGATACACTCCAAACACGGAAGTCATTCTGTCATTTATTCAGATTCTAGCTCAGATACGCTCCAGACACGAATGTCATTCTGGCCCTTATTCAGTTTTCCGATTCAGATACAGTTTTAGATATGCTCCAGACACGGATGTTGTTCTATTACTCGTTCAGATCCAAAACTTCAGATACAGTACGGATACGCTCCAAACACGGTTTCCATTCTGTCACCTATTCTGATTTTCCCTAGCTCAGAGATGCTCTAGACACAGATGCTATTTTATTGCTTATTCAGATTCAAAGTTCAGATACAACTTGGATACGCTTCAGACGCGGATGCCATTCCATTGCCCATTCAGATTCAGTCCCCAGATACAGTACAGATACGTTCCAGACGCGGATACCATTCTGATACTTGTTCTCCTGACTTACAACATACAATTCCACAAACATTATTGGATGGCATCTTTAAGCCCATCTCCAACAAGATTCTATCACATCTCTAAATGGCATCTTTAAGCCCATTCCCTCAACTACATTTTGACAAGTGCAAATTTCCGGGCACTCTAGTGTCCAATCATCTTTTACCTTCGAGTCACGAACGGTAAAATTCGCCAATCTAACTCTTCAGGTTCAAGAAGATTGAACAGGGGCAGCTGTTGTACCCCAAAATTTGCCCTCTCATATTATCAATATTTTTCCTCACAAGACTCTTTGGACTCCAGACAGGATTAGGGTGTGCTCAGCTCAAGACATCTCCTTGCACTGATGACCTGAAATTAGGGTTCGAGTTTGCACATGGAATTTTGTACCATCAATGTTTAATGTGACTTTCATACACCATATTGGATCCCTAAGATTGATCATACCAAGTTTCAAGCCTTGAATCACATTTTTGCCCAGTCAATTGGACAATTGACCTAAAAATCAGCTGTATTGGGGAAAAAGTCAACTATGGCCAATTTACAGTCAAACTTCATAATGTTTGATCCACAACAACATTCTAGGCTCCTATGTACCATTTGATCAAGTTTGGACCACAACTCCTCAAGAAATTTGATCAGATCATCAAAAGGGCAAAATGGTCAAAATTAGGGTTTTGACTGAGAAAGGGCAATTTCTGATTTTTTACCTAGCCAATGACCAATTGGGTTCAAGAATGGTTTCAAGGACTCAATGGCACCATCTTGACCTAATCACAAGGTTCAAAAGATCTCAAATGCATTAGATTAACAGATGAATTGTCCAGTCAACTGATCAAAAATCAACTGTACACTGAAAAGTCAAACTTTGACTTTTTAGTCATAATCAAGTGCCAAGGGTCATATTTCATCAAGATGTGTCAAAACATGAAACTTTTTCACCAAGAAACCTAATTTTGAAAATTAGGGTTTTAATTTGAAATTTTTCATAACTTGAATTTTTCTAAGTTATGAAAATTTCTTATTTTTTCCCAACTTTTCCCAACTTTTTCACCATGATGCAATTGGATTCAAAGAAAACCTCCAACATGAAAGTTGTATTCCTCCATGAAATATACAACTTTTATTCAAAAAAATTTCCCAAAAGATGCTTGGATCTCAAGTTATAATTCTGTGAATAAGGGTCCATAAACTTTTTAACTTAGTGAAATTTTGCCCTAGTTTAGGCAGGTTTTTGACCTAAATTCATGGCAACTTTTCACCTAGTTCCAAGAGGAATCTCAAAATTCATTTCAATGATGGAATGTAGAGAATTTTACAAGCTTTCCAAAATGTCAAAGAACTCTCCAAGATCATTTATGGTTAGGGAGAATCAAAGAAATGAAAATGGCAAATTATCACTTTTGTCCAAGGCATTTTCAAAATGGTTCAAGTTGCAAATCAGCTTCAAGCATGCTTGAACTTGGTTTTACAGGTCCTAATCCTTTATAAAAACCTTAATTTAATGCAAACACAATGGACAATGGTCTTATTATGATCTTTGAAGCTTTGTACATTGAATTAATCTAAAAATGGCATAAAGTGTGCAATACCATTTTCATAAAGCTAGCTTTTTAGAACTTTGTTTATCTTGAGCGATGGACCTAATCTCTTTCTGCAAACAATATCCACAAATATCAGGCAATTTGTACCAACTCTCATCAGACCTTGAGCTAGCCTGTATAGGCCTTTGGCTTTGTCACTTCACCTTTTCTTCAAAAGCAAGCAAACTTGCAAAAGTCAAGCAAGCTTGTGTATCTGATAAAACCAAGACTTTGTATCATTTCAAACAATCTCAGAACATTGTCTCAAGCAAGAAACACGAATTGCCAACCTCTCAAACACCCTAAAACACAAAAATCCCAAGTTCATGCCGAAACAGGGCATCATCTGCAGAACCACTTCCAAAACAATATTGGCTCGTGCGTTTTTATTTTAATCACTTCAAACACATTCCATACATTACACCTAAGTTGTCCAGGCCTTTGTCAAGCAACTGTAACCCCTGTTTCGAGCTTCACCATTTCCATTTTCTGAGTTTGCAGGTTGACTTCTATAAGGAGTTTCATGCAACTTCAAGGCAAGTTGAGCATTGGAAAAGGTTGAGGGAACTTCAAGCAAGCTCACACAACCTTCAGGCCTCACTCAAAGTTGCTACATTGCCATATATAAACTCCACTGAACAAGTTATTTGTCAAGTTTCTATCTCCTTATTTAGGCATCCTTAAGTTTAGGTTTGTGAAGCAAAAATGTAGTCCTTAACATGTTTGAGTTGTACATATGCATAGTTTGTATTTATATTAACTGAGTTAGGAGTATTTGGATGTTGAACATGCTGAAAAAATTAGGTCAAAAATTAGGGCCAGTAAAATTCTCTTTGGTCTTTTAGAGTTAGGTCACGTTTTTTACATCATTGGAGTCGTGATAAAAATGCTACAAGTTTCATGTTGCAAGATTTTGTTTTTGTGCAAAGAATAGAGAGAACAAGATTTGAACTGAACCAGGGCGTGCGCGAAGACGAAGGTCAGGGATGAAGTGGTGTCTGGGCCTGGCGCGTTTGGGCTTGGCTTTTCTGACTTTTTGCACCCCCTTTTACTTTTTGCACCCCCCTGACCTTTTATATTATATTTTTGTATTTTCTTGCATAATTTATATTTTCTGACTTTATTTATTTTTTCTGAACTTTTACAATCAGAAAAAATATTTTCTTTATTTTTGGCATTTTATCATATTTTTTATTTTATTTTTTGGATAATAAATAGTTTGTTAGGATTTTATACTTTATTTTCTTAAATGAAACTTGTAAATAATATAAAAATATCATACAATTTTTATTTTTATTATTTATACACTTAAAATAATATTTTCATACAATATTCATTTTTTTTACATTTTGTATATATTATTATTATTTTTTCTTGAACAAAAAATGAATAAAAGGAATAATATTAGAATATATTTTCTATTAAACAAAAATTAGGGTTTTCACCCTTTCAAAAATAATCATTTTATTTTTTTCTTATTTTTAAGACTTAAATAAACTTATTTTTACATGCATAAAATTAATACCAAAAAAAATATTTTTGCATACATACATTTTATTGCATATTTAAATATTTGCTTATTTATTTATTTGTACAATAAATTCAATTTGGTTGTAATAGTTTTTAGGGTTTTATTTTTGAGCAATATCCCTCTATTCAAAACTTGTACCCCCTTCCCATAATATTGTTGTAATAGTTTAGATTTACTTTATGCATTTTATTGCTTTCATATACCATGATAGTAAACTAGGATTTTGTATGCAAAGACCAAAAATCAAACAAATAGCATGACTTAACACAAGACAAAAATGCATGAAAAATGACAACACATTGCACACACGCATCTCTAGGGTTTCACCCACTTGGTTGCCTTACAAAATTGCCATGGTATGAATGCTAGGTAACTTGGCAAAACAAATCAAAATAAAAGATCATAGTCCCTCGATGACGCTACCTTGGTTGCCTAAAACAAATGATCTTAACTCCCTCAAAACTTGCTAAATATACTTGGAAATATTGTTATCATGATCATACGATGACCCACGCCCGTCCCATTTAACATCCAAAGATAGGGTTGTCTAACAAATGCAATGGTAAAACAACAATGTCAAAGGAATAAAAATATGTAGGAAAGACTTTTGAGTAGGGTAGATAACTCCTAGTTACTTGATCTCTTTCAAACAATCCTTGCTATTTTCAAACAAACACACACACATTTCAAAACAATTTCCAAACAACTTTCAAAACATTGAAACATTTTTCAAAAGACAAACATATTTGTATACATTCTTACAAACAATAATCATTACAAAGATTTCCTAAACAAAGGCCTCTTTTCAAAATACTTTCAAAACCACACAAAGCACCATTTCAAACAATTGAAAAGCAAAAGCAAGTGATCTAAAACAAGTAACTAAGAGCCCATGGAAAACCATGGATGAAAAGGGTGCTAGCACCTTCCCGTTTCATAATCTACCCCCCGAACCCAAAAACAATCTCAAAGGTCTTTCCTGTGCTTTTTTACCTTTCCTTTTGGATAAAATAAAAGTCAGTGGCGACTCTTGCTAAATCGCAACATTTGCAAACACAAACGCAAAACCTCAAGTCAGTTCTCCCACCGCATCACACTTACTATTTGCAAAAGTATCTTTACAAGAGAAATTTTGCAATGAACCTCTACAAAACCAATGGTTGATGATGATCCAACTAAGTTCCCTTTGGCTAGATGGGATTAGATCAAGCTCCCAACAACTCCAATTGATCCAGCGTCTCACACTACTAAGTTGAAGGAAAATTGTCTTCAATGTTCACTCGGATGAATCCAATTGCAAGCTTGTTGTCACCAAATATTACTCGATGATTCACTGTCTCATGCTACTAGGCTTACAAGAACCACCCTGTTCTTCAAGGTCTTCACTCAATCAGTCCAATATCGGTGCAATCTTGTTAAAAACCCTCTAATCTCCACACGATCTCGAGGTAAACATTCTCACAGTTTTTCCAGATGAAATCCCCTTTATTGTTAACCCAATCTTAAGTTACAACCAACCTAAATTAAACATTATCAACTGAGTCTATATGGTACCCAAACAATGAATGATTATATGTACTTTGTTTATGTGTATGCATAGGGTCAAGGTTGAAGATGAAGAGCAATCAAGTAAGTGTTTATAGTTTCATCAAATTGAGAATGATGCATGTATGAGATATATAGGTGTGATACTTGGAAGAAAAAGAAAGACCTAGAAACATAAAAGAAAACTTATTTTTGATGTTCGGTACAGGACGTGTCGACACATGTAAGTTATGTGTCGCCACATGCGTGACATAATTTGAGTGATGTGTCGACCTGTAGCAGATCATGATTTAACACGTACTTCCAAAAACTTACAGGCTTTAAAACAATAGCACATGAGTCGACACGAAACTCACATGTGTCCACACATGAGTATTTTAAAGGCATGTGTTGGCACGAATAATAGGATGATTCGCAACATACTTATAGAGGCTTATATGCTTTAAAATAATAGCACATGTGTCGACACAAAACTTGTATATGTTGACTCATGCACATGAATTTGGTTCAAAAACTGATTTTTCATTTATGAGACCAATGGATAGCCAAACCAAACTTGTTCTATATGATTTTAAGGTTCCTAATGATTTCTAATGCAAGGGTGCACACAAATACAAAAAAATACCGTTCAATGTACAAAAAAGCTAAATCAATTCCTAGTTTTGACATAATCTAAAACATCTATAAGAGAAATGCATCCACATAATCCCCATTTTTTATGATGGAAAAACTCAATTATTTTGATGATCTTGTCTTAAATGATAGTTCCCCTTGAACATGTGCATCCATCTTCTTTCCTTATAGTTCTCCCCCTTTGACAACATCAAAAAGAGAAAAAGCACACGATGAGAAGTATCAATATTCACACAAATACAAATATATCTCATAAAGGCATTTTGCAAAAGTAAGAGCGCAAACATACATGTTCCCATACACATGACAATACGCAAAATCAAATTCTTATTAATTGTCATAGAAGGAAAATATGAAAATAAAAAAGTAGCATAATCACTTTAAGGAAGTGAGGTTATGTTAACATAAAACCAAACTAGAAACTAAATTAAACATGAGATGCCAAATGAAAAAATGATAAACGACCCCATGATTCCAAATACAAGAGACTTAAAATATCAACAACCCCTATAATTCCCTTGAAATGGTCTTCCACCGCGGCCACGACCCATCGAGTTGTACATGTCCTCGTAGAATTGCAAATTATTGAGTTACACACTGTTAATTCTAGATTGAATAGAAGCATTGTTATCACGAATATCTTTTCGAATAGCCAAAAAATATGCAGTAGCATGGGATCCAAGGTTGAAGATGTGAAAAACACAAGAAGGGGGGGTTGAATTGAAAACTTGGATCAAAAACAGCTTAATGACACAATATTTTTATCCTGGTTCGTTTGATCTCAAACTACTCCAATCCACCCGTCAAGGTGATTTCGCCTCTCTCCAACGAGGTCTTAATCCACTAATCTCAACAAGATTACAAAAGCTACTTTAACAACTGTTAAAGTCTTCTTGAGTACAACCACAATCCGGTTAATCTCAAGGATCTCTTTTACATTATGATTAAACAAAATGTGTTTTTGTTTTTCTAATAATAATAGTTTATCACAACTGTGATAAATTACACAGGTTTATAGCTTAGAATAAAAATGAATTTTCTTGAGCTTGAGTATGCGTGGCTGGTAATCTTAGCAAATTATTGTGTGTATGTACGTGCTTCATTTTGCAAGCTGGCTTGTTTATATAGGCAATGAAATGACTCCATAAAGCAAGTTTAATGTTATTAACACACTTTCCTTTTGGAGAAGATCTTGTCTGAAGAAAGCCGCTGGCATTAATTCTGTCTTGAATGTTCAGTAACACTTCTGAGTCTTTTCTCCATACTGTTGATGACGCTTCAGAATATTGATGACTTGGTTTGATATGTTCTTGTTCAGAATCAGAGTTTACTTATAATTGAGCGCAGGTTTTGGTCACCAATATTCAACGTATAATCTGATTGCTTCAGCGTGTATTACTTTATGGTTTATCTTCTGATGCTGATCTGATCAGAACTTCTGCATACATAAAACATATTTTTAAGGAGCATATTTGTTCTTTGTATTTATTTATTATTTGTATTTGTTATCATCAAAACTCTAACCAAGGGTTGTAGAATCAAACTATGTTCTAACACCAAGGAACTCAGTTGACATCTTGAGTGGCCAAATGTTCCTGTATCGTTATGTACCAATCATCTTGAATTTCCTAGAAGTTTGCTTGCCAAGTAATTTGTTCTTCATACCTTTTGTCCTGCTTGATTTCCATCCTCTGAAGCATTTACAAAACAACGAAATCATTTTCTTGTGACCCCATACCATAATCTTGGTTATGGACGGAATTTTGTTGTGGCCATGGTCTTCATCCTTGATTTGCATCAGAAGGCATCCAAGTTGAATCTTGTTCAACGTCATCCATGTTTACATCCTCTTGAACATTTTATTCAAAAGCATCAGGATCATCAAATTTATAAATTGGCTCACCTTTTTTACCTTGACAGAAGTATTACACCTCTCTTTCTCCATCCCAAATATACCTCATCATTGTTAGAGTATGATGAGTGAATTATTGTGCAGCAGAAGGAAACCTGTATTGAAGATTAGGTATTCCAACGTTGAAGTGGTTGAGTATTTTTGCAATCATTGATGGATAGGATAGAGAGTTTCCTTTGGATGCTTCTATCACATTGAACCTATTATAAATAAAGTAGTAAGGCCACTAGATTTTGATCCTATTGAGAAAAAGATATACCAGATGGACTTTAGGTGAATCGATTCTTGAGTACCCCCCATTCTTTGGATGCAAGATACTATACATAATCCAATGTAGAATGTGAGGCAGTTTCTTTAGGTGGCCGATTGTCATTTCCATGTAGTCATCATCTGCCTGAGGAGCTCTTAAAAGCTTATTTTTATGAGGACGCTGTAACGCCCGTAATTTAATTAATTATGTAATTAAATTATTTTTGGAATATTTGAGAAGATGTGTTGTGATTAATTTGATTTAATTATTTTATTAAGTGGTGAAATAATATTAGAAGTATAATATTATTTGATGTAGGCTTGTTTTTAAAGGAATAGAAGTAATAAGGGGGGTGCATTAGTTTTAAGCCCAAAAAGGAATAAAGAGAATAATAGGTTATTTTATTGTTGCTAGAATGAATAGAAAACAGGAGGCAGTAGAAGAATAAGGATTGAGAAGAAGAACGTGAAGCTGCTGGAAAAAGAGGAAAAACAGAAGAACGAGGTTTCGACCATAAAATTATATAGCGACCTTCAATCCAAGGTAAGGGTGGGTTCTGACTCTATAATTGGGTTCATGATAATTGGTATGTGTGGTTAGAGGTGATTGTTGTCTGTTTCATGAATTGAATGTATATGATGTTGTATGATGAAATTGATGAGTTATAGATGAATGATGGTGTCCCGAAGCTGTTTAATTGATGTAGAATTATAGGATAAATGTAAGTGATGATTATCTATGATTAGATTAAGTTTTTAGGGCTTAAAATATGAAACCCATAGTGAAAACACAGAGAAAATCGTAGAATTTATGCAGGATGTAACAGGATACGTCGACCCTAAATGCTATGTGTCGATGCAAGAAGGTTGAGAGACTCAGGATGAGTCGACACGAAGAGGTTTGCGTTGATACATGAGTGCTTTTAGACTCAGGATGAGTCGACCCATAGGGGCACGTGTCGATACATGATATGTGTTTGACTCAGGATGAGTCGATACATGACGGAATGCATCGACTCATGTTGCAAATTCAGTGTAGTATGCGTCGATCCAAGGAGATATGTGTCGACCCATGTTGTCTGGTTTTTGGAAGATTCAGTTTGTGAATGTTGTAACTTGAGTTTTAGGATACCGTTTGAGATGTCGTTCGAAGTGTTGAATAGCTAACGCGATGAGCTTTATTCTAGAGGATTAAAATGAAGAATAGGAAGTGTAATCCTAGTAGCCAATTTAGGATTTAGAGTTAGTTCCCGTGTTGATCGTTATGTTGGTTTTTATACAGAATGATGAGGATGAAATGTTTATAGGCTGTTATTTGATTTGTAACAGTAGGATTAATGATATTAATGATGTAAGATTATAGAATATCAGTGTGAATTACTGTCGTATTAATGTAAAACTGAGTTGTTGATGAGATTTTATTAATAATGTTGTGTTGATAATTTATGATAAATAAATGATGTTTGATAAATTATTATGATGATATGAGATGTTTGATGAAGAGATGTTAAGATACTTTTGAGATGCATGCCTTTGGCCAATGATGATGTTGTATTGAGATGTTGTTAATTGTGACATTGTTATTACATTCATGATTGTGTCGCATACATTGCATTCTGAGATGGAGCTTATGCTCGTTGAGATGGCCTGTATTGGTGAATATTGAGATGAAGGCTTATGCCCTGTTGATGCCTCTATTAATTGGAAAATTTTTGAGATGGGAGTTCTGCTCCAAATGGTACCACATGTATTTTTATAGTATTGAGTCGCATTATATGACTGCATAAAGAAGTGTGTATTGATGTGGTGAATGTGTATTATTATTGTTGATTTTGAGATGAGAAATGGTGATGTTATGTGATCTAATTTAATATATTAATTATCATGCGCTTTATTATATTGTTAGATATCTCACCCCTTATGTTTGAATGTTGCCCTTATGTTGGTAACGTGCAGGTAATCGAGAGTGAAGGTTGGATACCTTCGATTGTTCGAGTCAGTGTCATTGCCCTGATATGTAACACTCGGGGGGATGAACACTTGTTGCTTTTGATTGTTGATTATTCAGTTGTTGAACTTTAAGTTGATTATTATTTAGTATTTGTTGGTTTGAAGTTATTGTAATAGTGATGAAGATGTTATTAAGAATTTCTCTACGTAAATGTTGAATTATTTAACTAAAGATGTTATGATGATGGTTCATCCGATGTTTTAAAAGTGTTATATATCCACGATGAATGCAATGAATTTTGATTGAAGAATTTGTGGCATCCCGATTCGTTTACATGAATGATTTTTATAACTCTGATTTATTTATATAATTGCCGGGGTAGAATTGGGGTGTTATAAATTTCGTATCAGAGTAAAAGGTTGGTCCGACCTTGTTGTTGAGTCGTAGTTGTCTAACAATCGAGTATTGTTAATTTGAGTCCTAACCGTTGTTTATGTTGTAGTGAGAAGTTGAGATGGCTGGAAGGAATGATGTTGCATTTGCTGCTGCTTTAGAAGAAATGGCTCATGTGATGGAAAATCAGCCGAATGCTGATGGGAATGTTGGATCTTGTAGCTTGGCGACTTTCTAGAGAGAGAATCCACCTACGTTCAAAGGAATGTATGATCCTGACGGAGCATTGGAGTGGTTGAAAGAGATTGAGAGAATATTCTGTGTGATGGATTGCACTCCAGCGCAGAATGTTCGGTATGGGACTCATATGCTAGCAGTCGAGGCTGATGACTGGTGGCTACAGACTTGTCAGAAGTTAGAAGCTGCAGGTGAGAATGTCACTTGGGCTGTGTTCCGTAGGGAGTTTATGAGGAAGTACTTTCCTGAAGATGTCCGTGGTAAGAAGGAGATTGAGTTCCTTGAGATGAACCAAGGAAATATGTCGGTTGTTGTGTATGCTACCAATTTTGCTGAGTTGGCTAAGTTTTATCCGCACTACACTGATGCTGATGCTGATTTTTTGAAGTGTATAAAGTTTGAGAACGGGCTGCGCCCGGAGATCAAGAAGGCAGTTGGATACCAGAAGATCCGTGTCTTTGCTGATTTGATTGATAGCTGCAGGATTTATGAGGAGGATAATAATGCTCATTACAAGATTATCAGTGAGAAGAGGGGTAAGCACCCGCAGAATTGTGGTAAGCCTTATGATGCCCCAGTTGGTAAAGGCAAACAGAAAGTTGCTCAGAGTCAGAGGACTAGTGGGGGAGATGCTCCTGCTGGTGTGGTTTGCTTTAAGTGTGGAAAATCTGGGCACAAGAGTAATGTGTGCACTACTGAAGTGAAGAGATGTTTCCATTGTAGAAAGAACGGACACGTTGTATTTGAGTGTGAACATAAGGATGTGATTTGTTTCAATTGTAGAGAAGAAGGGCACATTGGTAGTCAGTGTCCGAAACCGAAGAGGGCTCAGACAAGTGGTAAAGTGTTTGCTTTGGTGGAGGATCAGACAGCTGCTGAGGACAGACTTATCAGAGGTACATGTTTCATTAATAGTACTCCTTTAATTACTATTATTGATACCAGTGTTACGCATTATTTTATTGCTTCTAATTGTGTTGAAAGATTGGGTCTTATGTTATCTTCTTTGAATGGAGAAATGGTCGTCGATACTCCAGCCAAGGGATCAGTGACTACTTCTTTTGTGTGTTTAAAGTTTCCCTTGTCGATCTTCGACAGAGACTTTTGTTAGAACAATGTTTGAATCTACTACCCTATATTTAAGTTTTGATGATAACCAAGTGAAAAGATATAGTATTTATAAGTTTCATGAATGAACTATATGCTGCCTAAAATTACTATGTTCTGACTTGCAGATACTCTGATTGATATAAGCAAGATCACGTCTATTCAGCATCAGTACTTGATTTCAGACACCAGCATCAGAAGTTGCTACATCAGAACGTCAAGATCAGATGATCAACTCACGTACATGCTGAAGCCTGATGAACAAGACTGCGCTCAAACACTCTGATACAGAAACACAATAGTTCATCAGCAGCGAAGCAGAATCAGAATGAGCCAAGCCAGAACTTGCGTTAAGTAAGCAACGGTACTGTGCATTGAAAGCTAATTAATTCCAACGGCCTCATTCCAGACAAGATCTGCTCAAAAAGGAAAGCTTGTTATTAGCATTGAATCAAGAATATTGCATTCAACGTTCATCATCTCAAGTGCTATATAAACAAGGCTTTGAAGATTATAATGGCTAATGCTCTCCAAATCTCTACACGCACAAAAGCTGAACCATAATCTTCGTTCTACCAGTTTTGCTAAACCACATACTCTGATACTCCATTACTGTTTAGCAATCTAGTTTCTAAGCTTCAATTTGTGTATACATCACAGTTGTGATAAAGTTTTGTAGAAAACATCCACACACATTGTTTTATCTCTTTGTAAGAAAGTGTTACCTTGACAAACCGGGTTGTGGTTTGAATCAAGAAGGCTTTAGCAGTTGTTAAAGCAGTCTGTAATATTCAGTTGAATATAGTGAATTAAGACCTCGTTGGAGAGAGGCGAAATCACCTTGACGGGTGGACTGGAGTAGTTTGAGATCAAACGAACCAGGATAAAAATATCTTGTCAATTGCTTTAGATTTCAGTTTTACAATTCAACCCCCCCTTCTTGTGTTTTTCACCCCTTCAATTGGTATCAGAGCGCCTGGTTCTGAGCTAAAACACTTAACCGTGTCAGTACAAGATCCAGCGTCAGAAAAACACAATGGCAGGAAACAATTCTCACATCAGCAATGACAACAATGAGGACAGAGACAGATTCAGTGGCAAACCTCCAGTTTTTGATGGAGAAAACTTTGATTACTGGAAAGACAGAATTGAAAGCTTCTTTCTAGCACATGATGCTGATCTGTGGGATATGGTGACAGATGGATACACGCACCCTGTGAATGCAAGTGGTCAGAAGATTGATAGAAAATCAATGACTGATCAACAAAAGCGTGACTTCAAGAATCACCACAAGGCCAGAACCATCCTCCTCAGTGCCATCTCCTATACTGAGTATGAAAAGATCTCCAACAGAAACACAGCAAAAAATATCTTTGATTCTCTCAGAATGACGCACGAGGGCAACGTTCAGGTCAAAGAAACAAAAGCTCTGGCGCTCATTCAGAAGTATGAGGCGTTCAAAATGGAAGAATCTGAATCCATTGAAACTATGTTCTCTAGATTCCAGATTCTGGTAGCTGGTCTCAAAGTTCTGGACAAAGGATACTCTACTGCTGACCATGTCAAGAAAATAATCAGAAGTTTACCCAAGCAGTGGAGGCCTATGGTTACTGCTCTGAAGCTAGCTAAAGATCTCAACAAAATCACTCTGGAGGAACTTATAAGCTCCCTCAGAAGTCATGAGATAGAGCTAGAAGCTGATGAGCCTCAGAAGCAAGGTAAGCCTTTAGCATTAAAATCTAACAAAAAATTTGAGTCTAAAGTTTTGCAGGCAGTTGAAGAAACATCTGATGGATCCTCATCAGAAGAAGACGAACTTTCCCTTCTCTCCAGAAGAGTAAATCAACTGTGGAAGCAAAGACAAAGGAAGTTCAGGAATCCCAGAAGATCTGATCAGAACGAGTCTTCTTCCAGATACAGAAGGACAGATTCTTCCTCTGGATACAGAAGATCTGAAGGCTCCTCCAGTAGCAAGAAGCCAAACACCAAAGACATCATCTGCTACGAGTGCAATGAGCAAGGACACTACAAGAGTGACTGCCCAAAGCTTTAGAGGGAAAAGCCCAAAAAGAAGTTTGGAAGAGAGAAGAAGAAAAGTCTCATGGCTACATGGGATGACTCTGACTCGTCTGAAGCTGACTCAGAATCAGATGATGAAAGGGCAAACATAGCTCTCATGGCAAACATTTCAGAAGATAGTGAAGCCTCTGAATCAGACTCAGAATCAGACACAGAAGAGATATCTTTAGCAGCAAGTCAGAAACACCAGTCATGGTACCTGGACTCTGGCTGCTCACGACACATGACGGGAAGAAGGCATATGTTCCAAAGCCTGGAACTTAAGCCTGGAGGCCACGTTGGCTTTGGAGGCAATCAGAGGGGAAAGATAATTGGCTCTGGAACTGTAGGTAATGGAAATCTTCCCTCTATTAATAATGTTCTGCTAGTAGATGGATTGATGCATAATCTGTTATCCATAAGTCAATTAAGTGATAACGGTTATGATATAATCTTTAATCAAAAATCATGTAAAGCTGTTAGTCAGAAAGATGGGACTATCCTGTTTAATGGTAATAGGAAAAACAACATTTACAAAATCAAACTTTCTGAACTAAAGAGTCAGAATGTAAAATGTCTTCTGTCTGTTAACAACGAGCAGTGGATCTGGCACAGAAGATTGGGGCATGTTAGTATGAGAAGAATATCTCAGATTAACAAACTCAATCTGGTCAGAGGACTTCCTAATTTGAAGTTCAATTCAGATGCTCTGTGTGAAGCATGTCAGAAAGGCAAATTTGCAAAACCCTCTTTTAAATCCAAAAATGTTGTTTCTACCTCTAAGCCATTAGAACTTCTGCACATTGACTTATTTGGACCAGTTAAAACTGCTTCAGTCAGTGGTAAGAAGTATGGGTTAGTAATCGTAGATGACTATAGCAGATGGACATGGGTAAAGTTCTTAAGACACAAGGACGAGTCACACTCTGTGTTTGTTACCTTCTGTAACCAAGTTCAGAATGAAAAAGATCTTAGAATCGTTAAAGTCAGAAGTGATCATGGTGGAGAATTTGAAAATAAAGATTTTGAGTCATTCTTTAATGACAGAGGCATTCTGCATGATTTCTCTTGTCCTAGAACTCCCCAACAAAATGGAGTTGTAGAACGAAAGAACAGAACATTGCAAGAAATGGCCAGAACCATGATCAATGAGACAAACGTTGCTAAGACTTTCTGGACAGAGGCAATAAACACAGCGTGTTACATTCAGAATAGAATCTCAATAAGACCTATTCTGGAAAAGACTCCATATGAATTGTGGAAGAACAGAAAGCCCAACATTTCATATTTTCATCCATTTGGATGTACTTGCTTTATATTAAATACAAAGAATTATTTGAACAAGTTTGACTCTAAGGCACAGAAGTGTATTATGTTAGGATACTCTGAACGCTCAAGAGGGTACAGAGTATACAATACAGAAACACAGATTGTGGAAGAATCAATCAGTGTTCGTTTTGATGATAAGCTTGACTCTGAAAAGTCAAAGCAGAATGAAATTTTTGCAGGTATAGAAATTGAATTTGCAGGTTCTGAAGACAAGTCATCAGAAGCTCTCAACACAGACATTCCTTCAACGTCTGAAAGGAGCACTGCTAGAAATCCTACAACAGCTGCTGATCAACCTCAGAAGAGATTACCCAGAAGCAGTTTGGATCACCCAGAAGAGACTATCCTAGGAAGAAAGGAAGATCCAATCAGAACAAGAGCAAGCTTCAGAAAATCTGAAGAAACTCTTATGGGACTTGTGTCTCTGATTGAACCTTCTTCTATTGATGAAGCACTTCTGGATAATGACTGGATTCTGGCAATGCAAGAAGAGCTGAATCAATTCACCAGAAATGACGTATGGGATCTCGTTCCCAGACCAAAAGGATTCAACGTCATTGGAACAAGATGGGTGTTCAGAAACAAGCTAAATGAACAAGGTGAAGTCATCAGAAACAAGGCACGACTGGTTGCACAAGGTTATAGTCAACAAGAGGGGATAGACTATACAGAAACCTTTGCCCCAGTCGCCAGGTTAGAATCTATCAGACTTTTAATTTCATTTGCTGTTAATAGAGGCATCACTCTGTATCAGATGGATGTCAAAAGTGCATTCTTAAATGGTTATATAGAAGAAGAAGTTTATGTTCACCAACCCCCAGGTTTTGAAAATACAAAACATCCAGAACATGTTTTCAAACTAAAGAAGTCACTGTATGGTCTGAAACAAGCTCCCAGAGCTTGGTATGAAAGGCTAAGTAACTTTCTGCTTGAAAATGAATTCACCAGAGGGAAAGTGGACACTACTCTATTCTGTAAAACAGTTAAGAGTGACATCTTAGTCTATCAAATTTATGTTGATGATATCATTTTTGGTTCTACTAATCCTTCTCTTGGAAGAAAATTTGCTAAGTGTATGCATGCAGAATTTGAGATGAGCCTCATGGGGGAACTGAAATTCTTTCTAGGAATTCAGATCAATCAAACTCCAGAAGGAACTTACATTCATCAGAGCAAATACATCAGAGATCTTCTGAAGAAATTTGACCTCTCAGAATGTAAGCCATCAAAGATTCCAATGCATCCCACGTGCATTCTGGAAAGAGAAGAGGTAAGAAAAAGTGTAGAACAGAAAGTCTACAGAGGTATGATTGGTTCTCTCCTCTATCTGACTGCTTCAAGACCTGACATATTATTCAGTGTTTGTATCTGTGCTAGATTCCAATCAGATCCTAGAGAATCTCACTTAACAGCTGTTAAGCGAATTTTCAAGTATCTGAAAGGTACTACTAATCTGGGTTTGTTTTATAGAAAATCTAGTGATTACAGCTTAGTAGGCTACTGTGATGCTGATTTTGCTGGAGACATAGTGGAACGTAAAAGTACTTCTGGAAGCTGCCAGTTTCTGGGAGAAAATCTGATCTCTTGGTCCAGCAAAAGGCAATCAACAATTGCTCTGTCAACAGCAGAAGCTGAGTACATAGCAGCAGCAGGATGTAGCACACAAATGCTCTGGATGAAAAGTCAGCTTGAAGACTTCCAGATTTTTGAGAGTAACATTCCTATACTTTGTGATAATACTTCTGCAATTTGCTTAAGTAAGAATCCTATTTTACATTCTAGGGCTAAGCATATAGAAATAAAGCATCACTTCATTAGGGACTATATTCAGAAAGGTATTTTGAACTTAAAATTTATAGATACAGACCATCAATGGGCTGATATCTTTACTAAACCCCTTTCAGAAGATAGGTTTAATTTCATTCTGAAACATCTCAGCATGAAAGTATGCCCAGAATGAAAATGTTTTAATTCCATATATTTATCTTCAGAATGTAATTATTTTACTGTGAACTTCTGATCAATCTCCTTTCAGAAAGATAGAACATGCAGATTGTATCAGATGCAAGTCTAAAGATCTGAGAGTCTAATCTCAAAGACAGACGTGCTGATCACTACATCAAACAAGTGTCATCCAATCATCAGCATATCTCTGAAGCAGAACGCGTGCACGCTTCTGAGAAGGCAAAGCGCTGATTGGGTGCATTGAGACACATGTCTGGTAACCGTTTTTAAGTATCTTTCTCAAATCCCCCAAAATCAGCAAGCATTTAATGAAAAGTAATCATGCTTTTAAATGGCAATCATGATTTTTCTCTCTCTTAAAAACGTTTATCTTTTCAAAATAATTTTGAAAACTCTATTTAAGCACATTAATCTCTCATTCTTATTCCTTACGCTTTCTCATTAACACTCAAGCATTTTCTGCATATTTCTGAGTTCATCCCTTGCAAACCTTTTTCTTCAATTCATTCTCAAAACCCTTTTTAGTGTGAACAATGGCATCCTCCAGCAGCGTTTCTGCAGGTATTCAGAAGAAAGCAACTTCTGAGCAATATCAAGTGCCACTCAGAACTCTCCTCACTCCGGTGAAGAACCTTGAAGTGCTCTCTGAGTTAATCATTGACTTTGAAAGCTTGAAGGAGAATGGTTTTGACCTAACTGAAGAAATTAGGGCTCAAAAGTGGGAAAGGTATTTCGATAGGTTGGTTGGACCAACATTCCCAGCACTGGTCAAGGAATTTTGGATTCACGCCAAGGTTTCAAAACATCTAGTCATCTCCTCTGTCATGGGGAAGAAGATTGTGATTTCTGAAGATCTCATTGCAAGGCTAATCGGTCAAAGTGGTGGTGGCGTCCGTTGTGTGGACATGGCTGAAAGATGTGCTGATACAGGTGTGGTAGCTAACAGGATTTTCACTCTTGGGATGCCCAGCAGCAAGATTAAGGATCTGAAGGATCATTGCAGAGTATGGGCTAAGATTGTTCTGGGATGCTTCAACCACAGGAAACCAACAAGTTCTCCTGATTATATAAATGTGGATCAGCAGTTTCTGATCTACTTTATTGATCAGAAGATAAAGATCAATCTGGCTCACTTCTTGTTCAACCATCTCAAAACCAGTGTGAAAGAAACAAGGGAAGAATAAAGAACCAAGAGGGACTGGATACCGTTTGGAAGGCTAATATCAGATATTCTGACAGAGAATAGGCTGATTGAACATCTGATAGAAGCTCAGGAGCTGAGCACTATTGAACCAACAATTGGGAAACCTCTGAACGCAAAGAATCTGAAAAAGATTAAGCTGATAGAAAATATTCAGAAGGAACCCAGAGCTACTTCAACTGCTGATATCTCCAGCAGAAGAGTGCCTCTGAGTGATTTTCCGGTATTTTCTGAAATGGAATCCAAACCAGAGATGTTTCTCAGGTACCCAGATGCGTACAAGGCAGAAGATACAGATCCAAAGCTGAACATCAGAGATCTGCATCAACCCCAACCAGAAGTAACTTTGAAGAAGACAAAGAAGAGGAAAGCGCCATCAGAAGGATCATCTCATCAGACTCCAAAGAAAAGAGGTATTTCATCTGCTGCCCCTATTTCAAATTCTTTTACTATTCCAGCATCTATCCCTCCTCAAACCTCTCACAGAATACCAATTCCAATCCCTACCATTGATGAAACCATACAAGAAGAAGACCCTTCTGAGGCATTAAAACTCAGAAGACCTAGAACCAAACTCCCCAAACAACCAACAATTTCAACAACAACAGCACTTGACCAAGTGCTGGCTGATATTGAGCGTGAACATGCCTCTGCACCACAAAATGTTCCTCCTCCACAACCAGAACAACAACATCAACCAGAACCAGAACCACAACAACAACCACTCTCAGAAGAACCTCTGATCCCTGAGCAATCAGAGATTCCACCTCCCTCTCCCCAACCAGAAATAAATCCTCCTTCACCACAAACAGAGTTTCACCACTCTGAAACTCCTTCTCCTCATCAATCTGACCCTCACTCACCTCAACCATCACCGTTGGCAATGCAGTTGCCATGTGGAACCACTGTTTTCATGCCCCAGTTACCATCCTCATTTGAATCGACACCTCCAAAAACTCCCAAAACACCACCCACTCCAATCGAAATATCTGACTCTGATACCCCTCCTCCAAAACAAACAGCCTCTCAGAAAACCGCTGAAAACCCCAGCAGGACTTTCATTGACTTAACCAGTCTTGACCGTCTTGCTGATCTAAAACACAAAATTGCCATCCCAAAACCAAAGCAACCAGATGTTGGCTCTGGTATTTTGAATTTTGAAACAGGTGTGCTGCAATGGATTGCTTCTTTGAAGCAAGTCTGTCCTGGGATGATTGACCCAGCTGCTTCTGATCAGCTCTGGTCACAGTTCAGATCTTGGGTACGTGCTGAAGCCCTCAAGTTGCAGGATATCAACTATGAGCAGGCACAACAGAACTTCAGCAAGCTGCTGAAGGAAGTTGAAAGTCAGCTGCCTCAGGAAGTTGTGCTCCCTCTGGACAGTGAACCTTGGTCTGAGAAACAGCAAGCTGCAAAGGTGCAATCATCAGAAGAAGACAAGACCATTCAGGATGAAGAAAATCAAGCAGAGGATGTCGCTGAAAGTTCTGAGAAGCCTCCTCCTTCTGATGCTTCTCAAGCTGCCTTGGACAAGCAGACTCTGGAAGAACTAAGGCTGAATGACTTGCGTCTACAGCAGCGGATGGATGAAAACGATCAGAAGATGAAAGCAAGAATGGATGTGCAGGACAGCAAGATTGACACTGTTGTCAGCATGGTTCATAAGCAAAATGAAACTTCTGAAAAGATTCAAGCGATGCTGGAGCGCCTGTTCACACGCTTGCCTCCTCAACCTTAAATCTTTTTCATGCATGACCTTTTTCATGTTTTCTTCATTTTCTGATGTACTGTTTTGACTATGTTTTGTAATATTTTCTTGCTCTGATTCTGAACTATCCTAATATAATTAGTTTTTCTGATCTTAATTGTTTTAGCACATCACCAACACTTTTTGATTGCTGACAAAAAGGGGGAGAACAAAAATGATATTTAAATCAATAACGGCTAACTAGACAGAAATTCTCAAACATTCTAACTCTATTACTTGAAATGTTTTTTCTGTTTTGTTTAAAGTCTACAGGCACAAGGAAGCTCCTGGATACTCTGAAGACTAGAAGCTCTGATCAATGTTGCTCTGATCAATATGAAGTTCTGATCGTCCTGATACTCTGATCCAAAGCAAAGCTCTGACAAGAAAAGCTCTGAAGCTCTGCTCTCTGATAAGTCAAAGACTCTGATAATCTGATGTTCAAAGAAAGAAAAAGATCTGATCCTGAAGAACACGTATAATCAAAGGGAAGTAATAAACTCAGGGGGAGTATTTCCTTACTCCTTATTCTTTTACTTCTTATTCTGATACATATTCCAGATACCTTTTCACGTTATTTTCATTTAAAATATCTAGTTTTTGTTATCATCAAAAAGGGGGAGATTGTTAGAACAATGTTTGAATCTACTACCCTATATTTAAGTTTTGATGATAACAAAGTGAAAAGATATAGTATTTATAAGTTTCATGAATGAACTATATGCTGCCTAAAATTACTATGTTCTGACTTGCAGATACTCTGATTGATATAAGCAAGATCACGTCTATTCAGCATCAGAACTTGATTTCAGACACCAGCATCAGAAGTTGCTACATCAGAACGTCAAGATCAGATGATCAACTCACGTACATGCTGAAGCCTGATGAACAAGACTGCGCTCAAACACTCTGATACAGAAACACAATAGTTCATCAGCAGCGAAGCAGAATCAGAATGAGCCAAGCCAAAACTTGCGTTAAGTAAGCAACGGTACTGTGCATTGAAAGCTAATTAATTCCAACGGCCTCATTCCAGACAAGATCTGCTCAAAAAGGAAAGCTTGTTATTAGCATTGAATCAAGAATATTGCATTCAACGTTCATCATCTCAAGTGCTATATAAACAAGGCTTTGAAGATTATAATGGCTAATGCTCTCCAAATCTCTACACGCACAAAAGCTGAACCATAATCTTCGTTCTACCAGTTTTGCTAAACCACATACTCTGATACTCCATTACTGTTTAGCAATCTAGTTTCTAAGCTTCAATTTGTGTATACATCACAGTTGTGATAAAGTTTTGTAGAAAACATCCACACACATTGTTTTATCTCTTTGTAAGAAAGTGTTACCTTGACAAACCGGGTTGTGGTTTGAATCAAGAAGGCTTTAGCAGTTGTTAAAGCAGTCTGTAATATTTAGTTGAATATAGTGAATTAAGACCTCGTTGGAGAGAGGAGAAATCACCTTGACGGGTGGACTGGAGTAGTTTGAGATCAAACGAACCAGGATAAAAATATCTTGTCAATTGCTTTAGATTTCAGTTTTACAATTCAACCCCCCCTTCTTGTGTTTTTCACCCCTTCAACTTTGCTGTTGATTTGGTTTGTTTACCGTTAAGAGGTTTAGATGTGATTTTGGGTATGAACTGGTTAGAGCATAACTGTGTTCATATTAACTGTTATGACAAGTCGGTGAAGTTTTCTACTCCTGAAGAAGAAGAAGATGGTTTGTTGTCTGCTAGACAGTTAAGGAAGTTTGTGCAAGAGGAAGCACATATGTTCTCGTTGATGGTGTCTCTATATGTAGAGACTCAATCTATAATTGAGGAATTGCAGGTGGTGTGTGAATTTATTGAAGTTTTCCCTGATGAGATTCTTGATGTACCGCCGGAGAGGGAAGTTGAATTTTCTATTGATCTTGTACCTGGTACCAGACCTGTGTCTATGGAACCATACATGATGTCTGCATCTGAATTGTCAGAGTTAAAGAAGCAATTGGAGGAGTTACTTGAAAAGAAGTTTGTAAGACCAAGTGTATCGCCATGGGAGCTCCAGTGTTGTTAGTAAAGAAGAAATATGGAAGTATGAAGCTTTGTGTTGATTATAGACAGTTGAATAAAGTGACGATTAAGAACAAGTATCCGCTTCCAAGAATAGATGACTTAATGGATCAATTGGTGGATGCCCGTGTGTTTAGTAAGATTGATTTGAGGTCGGGTTAGCATCAAATTAAAGTGAAGGATGAAGATATCCAGAAGACGGCTTTCAGAATGCGTTATGGACATTATGAGTATTCGGTGATGCCTTTCGGTGTTACTAATGCACCAGGAGTATTCATGGAATATATGAATCGTATCTTTCATACTTATTTGGATCGATTCGTAATGGTGTTCATTGATGATTTTTTTGATTTACTCTAAGTCAGAAGAGGAGCATGCAGAACATTTAAGAGTAGTATTGTAAGTTTTGAAAGAGAAGAAGTTGTACGCAAAGCTGTCCAAGTGCGAGTTTTGGTTGAAGGAGGTTAGTTTTCTTGGTCATGTGATCTCAGGTAGTGGCATTGTTGTAGATCAATCGAAGGTTGATGTTGTGATGCAATGGGAAACTCCAAAGTCAGCTACTGAGATTAGAAGCTTTTTGGGATTAGAAGGTTACTATAGAAGGTTTATCGAAGGTTTTTCCAAGTTGGCACTTCCGTTGAATAAGTTGACTTGTAAAGGTAGAGCTTTCGTATGGGATGTTCAGTGCAAAGAAAGTTTTGCAGAATTGAAGAAGAGGTTGACGTCGGCTCCGATTTTGACGTTGCTTAATCTAGGAGAGCCTTTTGTGGTGTATTGTGATGCTTCTAAGATGGGTTTAGGAGGTGTGCTTATGCAGAATGGTAAGGTAGTTGCTTATGCGTCAAGGAAGTTAAGGACTCGTGAGAAGAACTATCCTACGCATGATTTAGAGCTTGCTGCAGTTGTTTTTATGTTGAAGATTTGGAGGCATTATTTTTATGGTTCTAGATTTGAAGTGTTTAGTGACCATAAGAGTTTGAAGTATCTTTTCGATCAGAAAGAGTTGAATATGATGCAACGAATATGGTTGGAATTGTGAAAGGATTATGATTTCAGTTTGAATTATCATCCAGGAAAAGCGAATGTGGTGGCTGATGCGTTAAGTCGAATGACTTTACATATGTCAGCAATTATGGTTAAGGAGTATGAATTAATTGAGCAGTTCAGAGATATGAGCTTAGTTTGCAAGGTGACACCGTAGAGTGTTAGGTTGGGTATGTTGAAGATTAATAATGAATTTCTAGACAGTACTAGAGAAGCTCAGAAGTTGGATGTGAAACTGGTAGATTTGATGGTTAGAATCGATCAGTCTGAGAATAGTGATTTTAAGTTAGATGCGCAAGGTGTGTTGAAGTTTTGTAACCAGATTTGTATTCCTAATGATGCTGAGATGAAGAAGGTTATACTGGAATAGAGCCATAGAAGTAAGTTGAGTATTCATCCAGGAGCTACAAAGATGTATCAAGATTTGAAAGGTTTGTTTTGGTGGCCTGGAATGAAGAGTGATGCGGCTCGATTTGTGTATGCATGTTTGACTTGTCAAAAGTCAAAAGTTGAACATCAGAAGCCAGCAAGGTTGATGCAACCATTAGAAGCTCCAGAATGGTGATAGGCTTAAGAAGTCAGCTCATTTTATTCCTATTAACATCAGCTCTCCAATGTCGAAGTTGGATGAGATTTACACTAGTGTAATTGTAAAGTTGCATGGTGTTCCTTTGTGCATTGTGTCATATAGAGATCCAAGATTTACTTCTGATTTTTGGAAGAGTTTGCAAGAAGCATTGGGTTCTAAGTTGAGATTGAGTTCAGCGTATCATCCTCAGACAGATGGTCAGACTGAACGGACGATTCAATCGTTGGAAGATTTGCTAAGGGCATGTGTTCTTGAGCAGGAAGGTTCGTGGGATACTTATCTTCCATTGATAGAGTTCACTTATAATAATAGTTACCATTTCAGTATTGGGATGGAACCGTTTGAGGCGTTGTATGGTCGAAGATGTAGAACTCCTTTATGTTGGCATGAATCTGGTGAAAGTGTAGTACTTGGACCTGAACTTGTTCGTGAAAATACTGAGAAGGTGAAGTTGATTCGAGAAAATATGAAAGCTTCCCAAAGTAGACAGAAGAGTTATCATGACAAGCGAAGGAAGGATTTAGAATTTCAAGCTGGTGACCATATGTTTTTGAGAGTTACACCTGTGACTGGTGTTGGGCGAGCATTGAAGTCTAAGAAGCTCACTTCTCGTTTTATTGGACCTTATCAGATTTCAGAGAGAGTGGGGAATGTTGTTTATAGAGTGGCTTTACCGCCTAATCTTTCGAATTAGCATGATGTGTTTCATGTGTCGCAACTTCGGAAGTATATTTTAGATCCATCTCATGTGATTCGTATGGACGATGTGCAAGTACAGGATAATCTTACGGTGGAGACGATTCCTGTACGGATTGCAGATCGTGAAATAAGGACTCTGAGGGGAAAAGAGATTATTTTGGTTAAGGTGGTTTGGCTAGGAGCTTCCGGAGAAAGCATGACTTGGGAGTTGGAGAGCAAGATGCGAGACTCCTACCCTGAGTTGTTTGAATGAGGTAAATTTTTTAGGACGAAAATATTCTAAGTGGGGGAGAGTTGTAACGCCCGTAATTTAATTAATTATTTAATTAAATTATTTTTGTAATATTTGAGAAGATGTGTTGTGATTAATTGGATTTAATTATTTTATTAAGTGGTTAAATATATTAGAAGTATAATATTATTTGATATGGGCTTGTTTTTAAAGGAATAGAAAAAATAAGGGGGGTGTATTAGTTTTAAGCCTAATAAAGAATAAAGAGAATAACAGGTTATTTTATTGTTGCTAGAAAGAATAGAAAAGAGGAGGCAGTAGAAGAATAAGGATTGAGAAGAAGAACGTGAAGCTGCTGGAAAAAGAGGAAAAATGGAAGAATGAGGTTTCGACTGGAAAATTATAGAGCGACCTTCAATCCAAGGTAAGGGTTGGGTTCTGGCTCTATAATAGGGTTCATGATAATTGGTATGTGAGATTAGAGTTGATTGTTGTCTTGTTCATGAATTGAATGTATATGATGTTGTATGATGAAATTGATGAGTTATAGATGAATGATGATGTCCCGAAGCTGTTTAATTGATGTAGAATTATAGGATTATTCTAAGTGATGATTATCTATGATTAGATTAAGTTTTTAGGGCTTAAAATATGAAATCCATAGTGAAAACACAGAGAAAATCACATAATTTATGCATGATGTAACAGGATGCGTCGACCCCAAATGCTATGTGTCGATACAAGAAGGTTGAGAGACTCAGGATGAGTCGACACAAAGAGGTTTGTGTCGATACATGAGTGCTTTTAGACTCAGGATGAGTCGATCCATAGGGGCATGTGTCGATACATGCTGTGTGTTTGACTCAGGATGAGTCGATACATGAGGGAATGCATCGACTCATGTTGCAAATTCAGTGCAGTACGCGTCGATCCAAGGAGATATGCGTCGACCCATGTTGTATGGTTTTTGGAAGATTCAGTTTGAGAATGTTGTAACTTGAGTTTTAGGATGCCATTTGAGATGTCGTTCGAAGCGTTGAATAGCTAACGCGATGAGCTTTATTCTAGAGGATTAAAATGAAGAATAGGAAGTGTAATCCTAGTAGCCAATTTAGGATTTAGAATTAGTTCTCGTGTTGATCGTTATGTTGGTTTTTATGCAGAATAATGAGTATGAAATGTTTATAGGCTGATGTTTGATTTGTAACAGTAGGAGTAATGATAGTAATGATGTAAGATTACATAATAGCGGTGTGAATTACTGTCGTATTAATGTACAACTGAGTTGTTGATGATATTTTATTAATAATGTTGTGTTGATAATTTATGATGAATAAATGATGTTTGATGAATTATTATGATGATATGAGATTTTTGATGAAGAGATGTTGAGATGCTTTTGAGATGCTTGCCTTTGGCCAACGATGATGTTGTATTGAGATGTTGTTAATTGTGACATTGTTATTACATTCATGATTGTGCCGCATACATTGCATTCTGAGATGGAGCTTATGCTCGTTGAGATGACCTGTATTGGCGAATATTGAGATGAAGGCTTATGCCTTGTTGATGCCTCTATTAATTGGCAAACTTTTGAGATCGGAGTTCTTCTACAAATGGTACCACATGCATTTGCATAGTATTGAGTCGCATTATATGCTTGCATAAAGAAGTATGTATTGATGTGGTGAATGTGTATTATTATTGTTGATTTTGAGATGAGAAGTGGTGATGTTATGTGATCTAATTTAATATATTAATTATCATGCACTTTATTATATTTTTGGATATCTCACTCCTTCTGTTTGAATGTCGCCCTTATGTTGGTAACGTTCAGGTAATCGAGAGTGCAGGTTGTATACCTTTGATAGTTCGAGTCAGTGTCATTGCTCTGATATGTAACACTCGGGGGGATGAACGCTTGTTGCTTTTGATTGTTGATTATTCAGTTGTTGAACTTTAAGTTGATTATTATTTAGTATTTGTTGGTTTGAAGTTGTTTTAATATTGATGAAGATGTTATTAAGAATTCCGCTATGTAGATGTTGAATTATTTAACTAAAGATGTTATGATGATGGCTCATCCGATGTTTTAAAAGTGTTGTATATCCATGATGAATGCAATGAATTTTGATAGAAGAATTTGTGGCATCCCGATTCGTTTGCATGAATAATTTTTATAACTCTGATTTATTTATATAATTGTCGGGGTAGAATTGGGGTGTTACAGACGCCATAGAAAGTCTTTGTAAGCTCTCGTGTCAGATACCCTAGGCTCTTCATCATTCAATGTAATTCCAAATAAGGACACCCATAATACCTTAGTTAATTGGTAATCTTTACCACAAACTCAGAATATAAATTCAGTATCTTGATGGTGGTGCAGCCCAGTATAAAACACACGAATGAGATCTTCATTATACTATTATAAGAGAGAAAGGAAATAGTTGATACCTTGATAATCAATGCTCCTCACAACTTCAGTCAGATGCATCTTGTAACACCTTTCTAAACCCCATAAGAAATCATGAATAATTAAAAATAAAAATCACCACTTAAGGGTGTCACATCGTTATAAAACATCATAACATACAGTCTTACTCTGTAACACGGGTTACATAAATATGAAACATACTTCTGAGTATAATTTATCACATCATTTAAAGGCATCATAGCATAATTAATTGTCATAATATAGTAATTAACTTCTCAAAAACTGATGATTAATCATGATTCTTTATAAATAATAGGTTACCAACAAAATCATCATACCATTAACACTCATCATTCATCAATACTTCATACTCACCGATGCAACAAAATATCACTTAAACATCTTTCATCATCAATTCTTCATATATTCACATAGTTCACATATATCATCACATCATAACTCATCAACATAAATCATGCAATGTCACATAGAATGCTAATGCAACAACACTAACACAATGCACGTGGTACCAAAATTTAAGAGCACCTGACTCATCACCCTCCATAGATCCCCACCATAGGATCAATTCCCTCTTGGAATAGGAGCACAACATAAATCTCTACCGTCATCAAAGGTAACACTTCACTAAATCCAAAATATAAGATTTAGCTACTCGCACCCGATCTACACAATAGAATTGAGGCTCAACATGGGCAGACCGAGGTCCAAAAATACTATGAATGTGTGATGCACAACAACCACATTTATCAATTCGACCACGACTAGTCAAGTGCATCATCATTCACATAATTATCACCACATAGCATGTATAGGCATTAAACACGCATAACATTAAACATCATCACAAACAACATCAATTACATCATAACAACATCATAACAGTTCAAAAAAACTCATAACAATATCAAGTTCATCATTAAAACAAATAGAATATCATAGCATAACAACATGTAATAATTAAACCTCATCAAAACATAGGTACTGGAATCATGCCTCAAATAGCTCATATAATTAAATCATAATATAGTTTAGCGCATTAGCTTCCCAATGCTTCGAAGGACACGTCAATAAGAGTCCTGAAACTCAAGTTACGACACTTGGAAAATTCAGCCAGGGTTGCTGCCTCTTCATCTCCTGGCGCTCCTGGGAGCGCTCTTCTCACCTGGTGCTCGCCCGATGAAAGACACGATTGGGATCATCGCTGCCTCGATCGCCCGAAGTTGTTGGGGCGATGAATCATCTCCTATAAATTTACTAGTAGCTTAATTTTACACCATTTCCCTTGCCAGCAGGCTCGCCCGACGACGCTTGGATGCTCTCCTCGCCCCTTGCTCGCCCGTCGCGGCTTGCAAAACTATAACTTTCTGTTGCAATTTCTATATTGTTCTAGCCATTCCAAATGTGATTACAAGTATCATACTCATCCCAATATGAATTTTAACCATCATATATCACATATTAATATCATAACATGTATAGGCATATATTGGAATTAAATCATGGCATTCATACATCAATAACATCAACAATTTCATCATATCTTATCAATAAATCACATGTTTCATCAAGTCAATTACACGTTTCATCAAATCAATCATACAACAAAACCCTACATCTATCTTAACCAGCTATCAATCATAATAATCTCGATTAAACCCCTTACCTCAAATTCCTCAACAAATTGATTCTCTCTTCGAGTTCTACCAAATCCTCTTCTGAGCCATAACCTCGTCTTCGCATTCTCCCAAAGTTCATGATCGCACATAATGAATCTCTTTTCCTTGTGTTACTAGTTTAACCGTTAGAACTTTTCTATGATATTCCCATCATGCCCTCACTAATCCTGATCAATTACCACCATTCCCTTATTATCTCTACACACTAATTATTTTATTTAATTATTATTTAAATAATTCTAAATAATATAAACTATATTATAACGTCTAAATAAATAAACTAAAATTATCTAAATCTAAATAATTTTAATTAGCACCTTAGTCCACCACTACCCCACATCATATCACCATACATCACACGGATAATTACCAATAATTCACAAATAATCCATTAAATAGATAATTCTAATTTTGGGGTGTTACAATCTCGTCTGCCACAATGGTCTTGAAGATATCTTGCTTCACAACAAGTCTTTGTTGGCACTTTTCTTCAAAGTCGACGACCGTCTTTGCATCAATCAGAGAAAATAGAGTTTCAGCAGTGTTTGAAGATGATTTGACTTGTTTCTTACCCTTAGCATCACCTTTGTTTACATTCTTCTTTGGAGGCATCACTGAATTTTGCAGAAAAGTGAACGCACTCCAGGTGTTTGACAGAATGTGTGTGTGAAGTAGCTTGGATTTTGAGAAGTATGTGACTTCCCATAATCCCCAAATATGTGATATGAATGCAACAACACACCAAATCAACAATTTATGCCACAAATATGCAAAATTTTGCAATGTGAAGATGTGTATATTTTGAACAAGAATGAGACTCAAGAAATTTAAAGTAGAGGGATTTGAGTGAAGAATTAATGATATGTGTTAGAACATAGTTTGATTCTACAACTCTCAGTTAGAGTTTTGATGATAACAAAATACAAGATTAAATGAATTATGAGAATTATATAAGACATAGATGCTACCTAAAAATATATTGTGTATTTACAGGAAACTCTGATGGAATCAGCATCAGAATATCAGAATATCAACATCAGCATCAGAAGATATGTCACATCAGAAGATCAAACATGTGCTACGCTGAAGTCTGATGAACAGAATCTGCGCTCAACATACTCTGACTCTGATCAAGATCTTAACTATGTCATCAGCACTCAGAAGCGCCAAGATAAGCCAAAGCCAAGAACACTCAGATCTTCATTAAGCAGAACATTCTGAAGTGTTAACGTTACTGCATTCAAGGCAGATTAATTACCAACGACTTTATTCCAAGACAAAGATCTTCTCAAAATGGAAAGAACGTAATGAGCATTGAAATGGAATTATTGGCATCAACATATCTTTTCCAAGGTTATTTAAACAAATCAGTGAGAAGTGAAATGGCTAATGCTCTACAATACTCTACACGCCTAAAGTCAATCATCTTCATCCTCACTCATACAGTTTGCTAAAGCTCTCAAATTGCTTACTCTATAGTTCTAGCAATCTAGTTTCATAAGCTTCATTTTGTGTATTATCAAAGTTGTGATATATAGTTTTTGTAGAAAACATCAAACACACATAATAGTTCATTTATCTGTAAGAAAGAATTTCCTTGAGAAACCGGTATGTGGTTTAGACTCAAGAAGGCTTTAGCAGTTGTTAAAGCAGTTTTGTATTCAGTTGAATATAGTGGATTAAGACCTCGTTGGAGAGAGGCGAAATCACCTTGACGGGTGGACTGGAGTAGTTTGAGATCAAATGAACCAAGATAAAAATAACGTGTTGTCTGCATTTGATTTCAAGTTTCAACAATTCAACCCCCCTTCTTGTTTTTTTCACTTCTTCAATTGGCATCAGAGCGCCTGGTTCTGAGTTTATAACACTTAACTATGTCAGTACAAGATCCAGCGTTGAAAAACACTATGGCAGGAAGACATCACAACATCAGCAATGACAACAACGAAGAAAGAGACAGATTCAGTGGCAAACCTCCAGTCTTTGATGGAGAGAACTTTGATTACTGGAAAGACAGAATTGAAAGCTTCTTTCTAGCCCATGATGCTGATCTGTGGGATATAGTGACAGATGGATACACGCACCCAGTGAATGCAAATGGTAAGAAGATTGACAGGAAAGCAATGTCTGATCAACAGAAGCGTGATTTCAAAAACCATCACAAGGCCATAACTATTCTTCTCAGTGCTATCTCTTACTCTGAATATGAAAAGATATCAAACAGAGACACTGCTAAGAACATGTTTGACTCTCTCAGAATGACGCATGAAGGCAACCTTCAAGTCAAAGAAACTAAAGCTCTTGCGCTCATTCAGAAGTATGAGGCATTCAAGATGGAAGAAAGTGAATCTATTGAAACAATGTTCTCAAGATTTCAGATTCTGGTTGTTGGTCTCAAAGTTCTGGACAAAGCGTATTCTACTGCTGATCATGTCAAGAAGATCATCAGAAGCTTGCCAAAACAGTGGAGGCCAATGGTCACAGTGCCGAAGCTAGCTAAGGATCTCAATACAATCTCTCTGGAGGAACTTGTCAGCTCCCTCAGAAGTCACGAGATAGAGGTGGAAGCTGATGAACCTCAAAAGCAAGGTAAGCCTTTAGCTCTAAAATCTAATAGAAAATATGACTCTAAGGATTTGCAGGCTGTTGAAGAAACCTCTGATGGGTCCTCATCAGAAGAAAATGAACTGTCTCTCCTCTCCAGAAGGGTGAACCAACTGTGGAAGCAGAGGCAAAGAAAGTTCAGGAATCCCAGAAGATTTGAGAACCAGAGCAAACCCTCCTCCAGATACAGAAGGTCAGAATCCTCCTCTGGACACAGAAGATCTGAAGGCTCTTCAGGAAGCAGAAAGCCAAACAACAAGGACATCATCTGCTATGAATGCAACGAGCAAGGACACTACAAGAGTGACTGCCCAAAGCTTCAGAAGGAAAAGCCTAGAAGAAAGTTTGGCAAGGAAAAGAAGAAAAGTCTCATGGCTACATGGGATGACTCTGACACATCTGAAGCTGACTCAGAATCAGATGATGAGAGAGCAAACCTAGCTCTCATGGCAAACATATCAGAAGACAGTGAAGTTTCTGAATCATACTCTGAATCAGACACAGAAGAGGTATTTCCTGACTTTGCTATTAATTTTACTAAGGTTGAACTAGCTGAAAGCCTTAATGAGAATTTTTTTTATTAATAACCATGTATTAAAAAAATATTTCGCAAATAACCGGGTTTCGGAAAAAATTACGCAAATAACCATGTTTCAGATGGCTCCACAAAGGAGGAGCCATCTCAATTGGCGCATGCACCTAGGGTTTTTCCCTAGGCGCCATCTCACTTGGCGCCTCCCTTGTCTTTTAGCCAAGTGAGATGGCGCATGCTCCTTAAAAATGAGAGGAGGCTCCATCTCACTTGGCGCCTAGGGCAAAACTAGGGCAAAATGCTGTTTTATAAATAATTCGTCCGTTTCTTTGAAATTTCTCACACTTTCTCGCACTGTATTTTTATTTTGTACTTCGTTATTTGCGTAATGACGTCGCCTATGATTTTTAGCAGAGATGGTTACGTTATATTCTCCGCCACGAAACCTGCGATGAAAATGAAATTCTGGCACATTCACTCCATGGAGCGTCTGAAGCGGGAGTTGATGCGGTGGCTAGATGGAGGCATCGCGGAGGGGGAAAAAATTCGAAGGATCCAGTGAAAACGAACAACAACCTCGCATGCGACAGGAAGACCTAATGTGTGGTTGGAGGAAGTCAAAACAGACAGTGATGTAATGCTGATGATGCATGGGTCAGATGAAATTGTGTTAACAGTTGTAATTTCCTAGATTGAATATCGTTAATCATTGTTGTACGCGAAAACCCTAATGTAATTTCCTATATTGAATTTCTTAAATTTTGTTAACAGTTTTATTAACGGAAAACCCTAATGTTTACAACACAAATATTGAAAAGATTTATTGTATTACAATATTTATGTGGTCGAGCCAGACGCCCGATTCAGACAGTTTTTGCGATTGTGTCCGACCTGACGGCATAAACCACACTTTCTTTCCAACCTGTCAAGATCGTCCATTTCTGTTGTGATGCGTCTGCTTTTGGGACGACCCTTCTTGTTCCTTCGCATTTGGTCATTGTGCCAAACTATATCGCCGTTGTATTCAGGCCAATAGTCCGGTTTTGCCACCAAAGGAAAGTTGTTGTTGTAAACAGTGAGCAACGTTTCAGATTTATAAACGTTTGAGAGCAGTTGAAGCGCGTCTTGATGGGTATGAGCACAAGCGGCAATGACATGAGAGCAAGGCATACGAAATGCTTGAAACCTGCCACAATCGCACCATTGAGAAGGTAAAATGACCCTGTATTCTTGTCTTGCCAGGCCTTCATTGTGGTCGATTGTCTCTTTCACAATGAAGTTGTGGCTGTGTCGGTCAAACCGTGTAACCATGTGAGTGTTGGCTTTAGCACTTTTAGCCTTAATGTATTTCATACAGCTTTCACTCCATAGTTGTCCTGATTGCAAGACCGTATACCACATTTCACCTCTTTTGGCAAATAACGCAGCCATCCTAAAATACGTGGATTTTACCAAGGCAGTGATTGGGAGGTTTCGTATGCCCTTGAATACCCCATTCATTGATTCAATAAGATTTGTTGTCATATGCCCCCATCTTTGGCCATTGTCGTATGACCTAGTCCACTTTTTGACCAGTATATTGTCGATCCACGTATCGGCTTCTGGATTAGACAAACGGATCTCGTTGCGGTAATATTTGAATGTGGGTTGTGTCAATGCATATCCCGCATTCATCACCGCTTTCCTCAATGTTTTGTCCTTGACCTCCCTCGAGAAATTCTGGATGATATGCCTGACGCAATAGACATGAGTAGAAGGAGGGTCATGCCAACCATTTGCTGGATTATTATAGGCACTTTCAATGGAGGCATGTCTGTCCGAGATCAAACAGAGATCTGGTTGAGGAGCCACGTGTGTACGAAGATTTTTCAGGAAAAAGCTCCAAGCACCACCGGTCTCCCCCTCGACAAGGGCAAACGCAACGGGGAAAATGTTATTGTTGCCATCTTGTGCAACTGCCATCAATAGTGTGCCTTTGTACTTCCCATACAACCAAGTCCCGTCAATTTGTAGAATTGGTTTGCATGATGCAAACCCTGTGATGCATGGTTGAAATGCCCAAAACACGTGATTGAATATTCCGTTGCCATGCAGTAGACTACCATCTTGGGCGTACGCTGGCAATGTTTCCAGAACATAAACACTACCTGGAGAATAGGTCTTGAGTGCATTTAGGTAGCGGGGAAGTTCTCGGTATGACTCCTCCCAGTTTCCGTACACCCTTTCAATCGCCTTAGTCTTTGCTAACCACGCCTTACGGTAAGACGGAGTGTAGTTAAAAACCGTGGTGATGTGGGAGATGATTGTTTTCACCTTCAAAGATGGGTCGTTGCTGACCAGGGGTAGGATTTCTTGACAGATTAGATCATGGTTGAGTTTTCGGTGGTCTTGTGATTGAGTGGAACTTACACAAGTGTGGGTAGTCATGGAACCTATGACCCAGCAGTCACCCCTTAATCTGTATGATGCGGCCAGCTTGAACATACAGTCAGGGTGGACACACTTGATCTTGTACCTTTCCGGGTTTACACGATCCACCTTAAAATCAACCGAGTTGAGCATGTGAAATTTTTTGATGGCCCTGATGCATTCCTCTCTGTTATGAAACTTGTCCTTCTCTTTTAAATTTTCATCCGACTGCATATACGGTTGGAAAAACAAGTCAGTAGAAGGTTCATCTCCGCCCATGTTGAAGTTTGTCATGTGCGGAGGTGGTGTGTAGATTTTGTCAGTAGGAATACTTGGGATGCCATCATCGTCAGAATATTCGTTCACCATTTCATCAAACTCTAACTCGTTATCTTCTTCTTCATCATCAACTGCATCTACCTCATCTTGTTCATTCTCCAAAGGATCAACCTCCTGTGTCACCGGAGGCTCTACCTCCTGTGTCACCGGAGGCTCTTGAAGCAAAACGTATAACTCAATAGAGTCGTATCCAGAATAGACATGGCTGGAAATCATGTTCTGGAGATCCTCGTCATCTTGAACTTCAACCTTATAAAAAATTACTTGGTTGTTTCCAAAAAAAACTGGATTCTGATAAAATATCTGGGATACCGGGCCTCGTTCAAGTTTGGCCTCCAATCTTTTCTTGAAGTACGAGAAATTGGCTTTCCCGTTTAAGATAAATCGAACGTTGTCGGTGTTTCTAAACAAAAACCCAACTGTGGGACAAATGTATGTCTCACCGTTGAAATGTGCTTTGACAACAAATTGTGGTGAAGAGGCCATTGCGTAGAATTGTTTTAAGGTTTGAAGGTTGGAATGTTTGAGGTTTATTGATTGTATGAAGGTATGAATGCTGGAATGTTTGAAGGTTTGATGAGTGATTCGAAGGTTGGAAGATTTTACAGATTATGTGAATCAATGTTATGTTCAACGTAAGGCAAAAAAATTCAATTAAGTAAGGGATGCAACCCCCAAGGCTGCCAATAATATTACATGCAATAATGAAACCCCATAGCCTGCCACCTATCCTGGCCCTATTCTGCACACATACATGTTTTGTGTAAGACTCCACCCATAAACTCCAATGGCCTTGCATGCAACAAAGAAAGGAATCCCAAAGGCTGTCACGTAGCCTGAGCCTATGTTGTAAGAAATGACACCTCTTATTCGCCAAATGGGGCGGCGACACCATTCATTTTTGTACTCTTTCGCCAAGTCCAATGGCGCCTCCCTTACTGTCCAATCGTGATACATGCATGGGCTTATGAAACCCCATAGGCTGCCACCTATCCTGGCCCTATTCTGCACACATACATGTTTTGTGTAAGACTCCACCCATCAACTCAAATGGCCTTGCATGCAACAAAGAAAGGAATCCCAAAGGTTGTCACGTAGCCTGAGCCTATGCTGTAAGAAATGACACCTCTTATTCGCCAAATGGGGTGGCGACACCATTCATTTTTGTACTCTTTCGCCAAGTCCAATGGCGCCTCCCTTACTGTCCAATCGTGATACATGCATGGGCTTATGAAACCCCATAGCCTGCCACCTATCCTGGCCCTATTCTGCACACATACATGTTTTGTGTAAGACTCCACCCATCAATTCCAATGGCCTTGCATGCAACAAAGAAAGGAATCCCAAAGGCTGTCATGTAGCCTGAGCCTATGCTGTAAGAAATGACACCTCTTATTCGCCAAATGGGGTGGCGACACCATTCATTTTTGTACTCTTTCTCCAAGTCCAATGGCGCCTCCCTTACTGTCCAATCGTGATACATGCATGGGCTTATGAAACCCCATAGCCTGCCACCTATCCTGGCCCTATTCTGCACACATAAATGTTTTGTGTAAGACTCCACCCATCAACTCCAATGGCCTTGCATGCAACAAAGAAAGGAATCCCAAAGGCTGTCACGTAGCCTGAGCCTATGCTGTAAGAAATGACACCTCTTATTCGCCAAATGGGGTGGCGACACCATTCATTTTTGTACTCTTTCGCCAAGTCCAATGGCGCCTCCCTTACTGTCCAATCGTGATACATGCATGGGCTGCCACCTAGCCTGCAAGAGTGACACCTTACATTTTTTGTAAATGCATGCATGCATATGTGTAACACCCTAAGCATGCAAATGTGACACTTCACAGGCATGCAAGCACAAGCAACCACTACATCAAACTTATTTGCCTATAAATACATACCTTATGAAACATCTCTCACACCCACACAACTCTCACTCTCTGCTACGAAATATTTCTTAAGTCTATCATACTCTCTATTTCTTCCTAAGTCTTTCATACTCTCAAGCATTCTGAACAATGGCTCTTCTAACAATGGGCGATACTCACAGAGGCACAAGGGAAAACATTGCTGCATTTGTAAGTCTCTTCTTTGGTTATACATTTTTCATACTTCAAATAACGTGTTGTTCATCTTAATTAATCTTACACTTGTTTAATTATGATCTCAGGACAAAAAAAGATTCAGAATCCGTTTGCACAACTACCTGGCTCCCGACCCATTTATCGTCCCTTATCTGGAATATGCAGGTTTTGGACATGTGATAAAGATCTCCAACTGCACCATTGACTCAAAATTCATTCTTGCAATGTTGGAAAGGTGGAGACCGGAGACCCATACATTTCACCTACCAATAGGTGAATGTACCATCACGCTCGAGGATGTGTACATGCTACTGGGCCTCCCTATCGACGGTAAGGCAGTGAACGGGTCGGTTCAACAACCCAACTCAGTGTGAAGAACTGTTGGGTAGGGATATGGTATAAGGTGGTGGAGCAAGAGGGCAGGGAATACTACTCACTGACCTGAAACGTCATTATGCAAGTATGGAATTAAATGAAAATTCCTCAGAGAATGACCGAGTAGTAAAAGCCAGAACGTATCTTATGATACTTTTTGGTACATTTTTATTTCCCAAAAGTACGGGAAATAGTGTAAATTTCATGTACTTACATTTACTAACAAATTTTGAAAAAACTAGAAAATATAGTTGGGGTTCTGCAGTATTAGCCCACCTGTACAGTTCCTTGTGCAAAAACACAGTCAAGGAAAAATGTACATTTTATGGGTGCGCATTTTTACTACAAGCCTGGGGTTGGTGGAGGATGGAGTCCTTAAACCCCATCAACAACAACACTTTTGGTTTCCCGTACGCAACAAAGTAAGTCATTAAGTTATAGCATTTATAACTATTCTGCTCTTTCCAAAATATATGCTAAAAATAACATGTTTCTCATTTCCTTTAGGTACTGCGTGAGGGGTATGGATTACGGCAAGAATCCAAGATTCAATATCGCACTCTACCGGAATCTGTTGGATCACTTAGGCCCAGATGACGTACGTCGTAGCTTTTAACTTTTGTTCATTTTAATTATTTATACATTACTTTTGCGCTGACCTGATTTAAATTTTATCGCAGTTCGTCTGGAGACCATATTTGGGTTTGGGCCATGCTCCAAACCCAGAGGATGCAGCAACTTGGACTGCAAAGACTGCACTCATTCGGTTCAACATAGTGGAGATGCACCACAGCGACCGTGTGAAGATGCAGTTCAGAATGCATCAAGAGATACCAAGTGATCCAACATATTTGTCCCCCTGGCATCTTAAAAGGGTCGACGCCCAGTGGGGTCTTACCAACTGGAAAGACTTTGCTCCAGAATGGTGTAAAATGTGGCAAAGGCGACACCGCTACATCTTGCAATCCCCGGTTTTCCTTACTCAAGGTAACATGCGACACACTGATCAATATATGTCGTGGTACAGGTCGGTTAGTAACCCAGAAATGCACGTGTCTCATCCGAGGTACTTGGTTGACCCACGCACACAATGGGCACAACCCTCGATTCCCCATCAACAAACCCAAAATCCATCAACCTCAAACCAACCCCCAAGAAGAAACAGACCAACAAACACATAACCACATTCCCCACCACAACACAACTACAATCAAATGTCGTACTACCAACCACAATCACCACCAAACTACCAATACCCGGATATGCCTCAAACCCAACCACAATACCAACCCCAATACCAGCACACCCACATACCCCAGACACAATTTCAGTCTTCCATATATCCCAATATGGCGCCCTCAACATCCAGCCTTAGCCCTGATATGGGAATGTCAGAAGATTATGACCTAGCCGACCAAACCTACCATCAACCACCATATCACCAAACAACCCAACATCCACAATACCAAACACCCCAAGATCCATTTCCTTTCTACCCCCCATACTCAGACGACCAATGCTACCGACCAACCATGGAACCCCACCCACTGCCAACACGACCAAACTTTGAGGGTATGGGTAACCGACTGTACCAGAGCGGATCTTCGAGATATGGAGATCTTACTGATTTTATGGATTCGGATCGCATTGACTTCGCTGGGCCATCGACCGTTCCGCAGCAGGAAACGCGACGGCACCCAGCAAGAGAAAGGCGAGGATGGGGATGCGGAACCGGGGGTCATTACCGGGTTCCGGGGGATCACTAATGTATCTTTTTTTTTCCCAGTATTTTTTGTATCCATTTTTTTTATTGTTCTTTTAATGTAATACAGTTGAATGTAATTATTTTTTTTTAATAAAAAGTCCATTTTGTTGATCTCTGTCCAATAGGCAACGCACAGGAAAGAAAATAAAAAAAAAGTTTTTGCCCTAAATTTGTACATAGGCGCCATCTCACTTGGCTTAGGGCATGCCCTAAGCACTTAGGCGCCAAGTGAGATGGCGCCTCCCTTAAAAAAGGAGGTGCATGCGCCAATTGAGATGGCTCCTCCTTTGTGGAGCCATCTCAAACATGGTTATTTGCGTAATTTTTTCCGAAACCCGGTTATTTACGAAATATTTTTTTAATACATGGTTATTAATAAAAAAAATTCCCTTAATGAGATTCTGGAAAGATATCAGCAAATCAGAGTCAAATTCAGAAACCTGAAAAGGGATCTTGCTTCTGACTCTGATAAAACTGAGAGTCTCAAGTTGGAAAATTCTGAGTTGAAAAATAAAGTTTCAAAATTAGAAAATATATTACAAAACTCTCAGAAGGAAACAATTCTTGAAACTCCCAGTAGTGCTGATGAGATCATCAAGGAGTATGATCACAGCTTTCAGAAGTTTCTTGCTAAAAGCATAGATAAAAGCAAAATGGCTTCAATGATCTATGGAGTTAGCAGAAATGGCAGAAAGGGAATAGGATACCAAGGTAAGGTACCTACACCAAAGAATACCATGGACTTAGTTATTAAACGAACTCCACTTAAGTCACACTTTGTATATGGGCACACACACGACATCAAATATACTAGTAGAAATTATTCTGTCAAACCAAAATTCAACCAGAGTTTTGGTAAAACTAACAAATCAGGACCCAAGAAAATATGGGTACCTAAGGATAAAATAATACATGTTGCAGATATCTTTAGCAGTAAAGCAGAAACACCAGTCATGGTACCTGGAATCTGGCTGCTCACGACACATGACGGGAAGAAGGCATATATTCCAAAGCCTGGAACTTAAGCCTGAAGGCCATGTAGGCTTTGGAGGCAATCAGAGGGGAAAGATCATTGGCTCTGGAACAGAAGGTAATGGAAATCTTCCCTCTATCAGTAATGTCTTATTAGTAGATGGATTAATGCATAACCTGTTATCCATAAGTCAATTAAGTGATAACGGTTATGATATAATCTTTAATCAAAATTCATGTAAAGCTGTTAGTCAGAAAGATGGGACTATCCTGTTTAATGGAAAGAGGAGAAACAACATTTACAAAATCAAACTTTCTGAACTGAAAAGTCAAAATGTAAAGTGTCTTCTGTCTGTTAACAACGAGCAATGGATCTGGCACAGAAGATTGGGGCATGTTAGTATGAGAATAATATCTCATATTAACAAACTCAATCTGGTCAGAGGACTTCCTAATCTGAAGTTCAATTCAGATGCTCTGTGTGAAGCATGTCAGAAAGGCAAGTTTGCAAAACCTGCTTTTAAATCTTAAAACGTTGTTTCCACCTCTAAGCCATTAGAACTTCTGCATATTGACTTATTTGGACCAGTTAAAACTGCTTCAGTCAGTGGCAAGAAGTATGGGTTAGTAATCGTAGATGACTATAGCAGATGGACATGGGTAAAGTTCTTAAGACACAAGGATGAGTCACACTCTGTGTTTGTTACCTTCTGTAACCAAGTTCAGAATGAAAAGGATCTTAGAATCGTCAAAGTCAGAAGTGATCACGGTGGAGAGTTTGAAAACAAAGATTTTGAATCATTTTTTAATGACAAAGGCATTCTGCATGATTTCTCTTGTCCTAGAACTCCCCAGCAAAATGGAGTTGTAGAACGAAAGAACAGAACATTGCAAGAAATGGCCAGAACCATGATCAACGAGACTAACGTTGTTAAGATCTTCTGGGCAGAGGCAATAAACACAGCGTGCTACATTCATAATAGAATCTCCATAAGACCTATTCTGGAAAAGACCCCATATGAATTGTGGAAGAACAGAAAGCCCAACATTTCATATTTTCATCCATTTGGATGCACTTGCTTTATTTTGAATACTAAAAATTATTTGAACAAGTTTGACTCTAAAGCACAGAAGTGTATTATGTTAGGATACTCTGAACACTCAAGAGGGTACAGAGTATACAATACAGAAACACAGATTGTGGAAGAATCAATCAGTGTTCGTTTTGATGATAAGCTTAACTCTCAAAAGTCAAAGCAAAATGAATTACTTGCAGGTATGGAAGTTGAATTCACAGGTACTGAAGATAAGTCATCAGAAGCTCTTAACAGAGACACTCCCTCAACATCATAAAGAGGTACTGCAAGCAATCCAACATCTTCTGTTGGTCAACCTCAGAAAAGACCATCCAGAAGCAGCATGGATCATCCAGAAGAAACTATCTTAGGAAGAAAGGAAGATCCAATCAGAACAAGAGCCAGCTTCGAAAACTCTAAAGAATCCCTCATGGGACTTGTTTCTCTGATTGAACCATCTTCAATTGATGAAGCACTTCTGGACAATGACTGGATTCTAGCAATGCAAGAGGAGATGAATCAATTCACAAGGAATGACGTGTGGGATTTAGTTCCTAAGCCAAAAGGATTCAACATCATTGGAACAAAATGGGTGTTCAGAAACAAGCTGAATGAGCAAGGTGAAGTCATCAGAAACAAGGCACGATTGGTAGCACAAGGTTATAGTCAGCAAGAGGGGATAGACTATACATAAACCTTTGCTCCAGTCGCCAGGTTAGAATTTATCAGACTTTTAATTTCTTTTGCTGTTAATAAAGGCATCACTCTGTATCAGATGGATGTCAAGAGTGCATTCTTAAATGGCTATATAGAAGAAGAGGTATATGTGCACCAACCCCCTGGTTTTGAAAGTTCAAAAAATCTAGAATATGTTTTCAAACTAAAGAAGTCACTGTATGGTCTGAAACAAGCTCCCAGAGCTTGGTATGAAAGACTAAGTAACTTCCTGTTAGAAAAGGAATTCACCAGAGGGAAGGTGGACACAACCTTATTATATAAGACAGTTAAGAATGACATCTTAGTCTTCCAGATTTATGTTGATGATATAATATTTGGATCTACTAATCCTTCTCTGGGAAGAAAATTTGCTAAGTGTATGCAGGCAGAATTTGAGATGAGCCTGATGGGGGAACTAAAATTCTTTCTGGGCATTCAGATCAATCAAACCCCAAAAGGAACTTACATTCATCAGAGCAAATATGTCAGAGAACTTCTGAAGAAATTTGCTCTCTCAGAATGTAAGCCATCAAAGATTCCAATGCATCCCACGTGCATTCTGGAAAGAGAAGAGGTAAGCAAAAAGGTAGAACAGAAGGTATACAGAGGTATGATTGGTTCTCTTCTTTATCTGACAGCCTCAAGGCCTGATATTTTATTCAGTGTATGCATTTGTGCAAGATTCCAATCAGATCCTAGAGAATCTCACTTAACAGCTGTTAAGCGAATTTTCAAGTATCTGAAAGGTACTACTAATCTGGGTTTGTTTTATAGAAAATCTATTGATTACAGCTTAGTAGGTTACTGTGATGCTGACTTTGCTGGAGACAAAGTTGAACGTAAAAGCACTTCTGGAAGCTGCCAGTTTCTGAGAGAAAATTTGATCTCGTGGTCCAGCAAAAGAGAATCCGCCATTGCTCTATCAACAACAGAAGCTGAATACATAGCAGCAGCTGGATGCATCACACAAATGCTCTGGATGAAAAGTCAACTTGAGGACTTCCAAATTTATGAAAGTAACATTCCTATACTCTGTGATAATACATCTTCCATTTGCTTAAGTAGAAATCCAATTTTGCATTCTAGGGCTAAGCATATAGAAATAAAACATCATTTTATTAGGGACTATATTCAGAAAGGAATCTTAAACTTAAAATTTATTGATACAGACCATCAATGGGCTGATATCTTTACAAAACCACTTTTTGAAGATATGTTCAACTTCATTCTGAATCATCTCAGCATGAAGCTATGTCTAGAATAAAACTGTTTTAATTTTATATGTTAACCTTCAGAATTATATTTATTTCTCTGTGAACTTCTGATCAATCCTCTTTTCAGAATTTTAGAAATGCAGATTGTATCAGATCTATCCATGAAGCTCTGAGCTCTTTAGTTCAAAGATAGAAGTGATGTTCACTCAAAGCAAACAAGTATCATCCAGTCATCAGCTGTTTCCTGAGGCTGAACACGCGTTCACGCTTCTAAAAAGGCAAAGCGTTGATTGGTTGCATTGAGACACATGTCACTGGTAACCGTTTAAGTATCTTTCTGAAATCCCCTAAAATCAGTTATCATTAAATGCTATTAATCATGGTTTATTTCTCTCTCTTAACCGTTTATGTTTTCAAAAACTTTTTTCAAAAGCTATATAAACACCATTCACACCATTCACAACGTTTACCCTAACATTCGTTTTCAATCAATTTTTCTGATATCTGTGTTTGTGTTCTTCTATCTCAAGAAACCCCCTAAACCTTTTTCAAAAAATCCTCGTGTGAACATGGCTTCTAGCAGCAATCTCTCTTCAGGTTCCCAGCAAGATGCATCCGCTGAGCAATATGAGGTTCCTCTCAGAACTCTTCTCACTCCGGTCAAGAACCTTGAAGTTCTGTCAGAGATTATAGTGGATTTCAACAGTTCGAAGGAAAATGGTTTTGATTTATCAGAAGAGATTCAAGCTCAAGGATGGGAAAGGTATTTTGATAGGTTGGTGGGTCCAACTTTCCCTATCTTGGTTAAGGAATTCTGGATTCACGCCTCTTCCTCAAATCACCAAGTCACTTCTTACATCATGGGGAAGAAGATAGTGATTACTGAAGAGCTGATTGCAAAACTGATTGGGTACAATGGTGGTGGTATTCGCTGTATAGACATGGCTGAAAGGTGCTCAAATGTTGCTGTTATAGCAAGGGAAATTTTCACGTTGGGGCTTCCCTCCAGCAAGATAAGGGATCTGAGAGATAAGCACAGAATTTGGGCAAAGATTATTCTGGGCTGTTTCAATCATAGGAAGCCCACAAGCTCTCCTGATTACATAAACATAGATCAGCAGTTTCTGATCTATTTTATTTCTCAAAGGGTAAAGATTAATCTAGCTCATCTTTTGTTCAACCATCTGAGAACAAGCGTCAAGAAGACAAGATAAGATGAACGCACAAAAAGGGATTGGATACCCTTGGGCAGATTGATATCAGATATTCTGACTGAGAATAGGCTGATTGAACACTTGACAGAGGCACAAGAGATCAGCACCCTGGAACCTTCAGTTGGCAAGCAGCTGAATGCCAAGAATCTAAAGAAGATGAAGCTGATAGAGAACATTAAGAAGGAGCCCAACATCACTCCTTTTGCTGACATCTCCAGCAGAAGAGTCCCACTGGACGACTTCCCCATGTTCTCAGAGATTGACTCCAAGCCTCAGATCATTCTAAGATACTTGGACGCTTGTAAAGCTGATGGTACTACACCTAATCTTAACATTCAAGATCTCCAGAAGAAGGCACCAGAGGTCGTTCTGAAGAAGACTAAGAAGAGAAAAGCTGCTCCAGAAGGATCATCACAACAGACTCCAAAGAAAAGAGGTAATCCTGTTTCTGTATCTGTTTTAAGTTCAAGTGTTGTTTCCTCATCTATTCCTACTCTCATTCCAACACCAGCTGATATCCCAACACCCCAAACTTTTGAAGATTTTGACACTGACTTTGACCCTTCTGAGTCATTAACCCTTAGAAGATCCCGCTCCAAACCACAAAATCCAAACACTGCAACCATACCAGAACCAGAACTTGCACAAGTTATGTCTGACATAGACCAACACTCTTCCGCTCCCCAAACAGAAAATCCAAATCCACAACCAGAAATTCCCATTTCTCCACAACCTGATATTCCACATTCACCAATACCAGAAACTCCAACACCAGAACCAGAACCAGAAATTCCACAACCTCCCTCTCCTCAACCAGAAAGTAATCCATCATCTCCTCCACATGCACACTCTCCACAACCTGAGACTCAAAACTCTGAGGCTCAAACCTCTGAGTCCCCTGAACCACAACCATTGGCCATTCAATTGCCTTGTGGTACAACTGTCAATATGGCTCAACTTCCCTCTTCACCAGAAACAACTCCACCATATACTCCACATAGTCCAATCGTTATTTCTGATTCTCCTTCTCCCTCACCTAAGAAAAATACAGAAAACCACAGCAAGACAGTCATTGACCTAACAATCCTTGAACGCCTTGCTGCAATAAACCAGAAAACTGCCATCCCTAAACCGAAACAACCAGATGTTGGTTCCAGCATTTTGAACTTTGAATCAGATATGCAGAAGTGGATCACTTCTTTAAAACAAGCAAGTCTGGAAGTGGTTGATCCTGATGTATCAGATCATCTCTGGACTCAATTCAGAAGATGGGTTTGTGCTAAAACCTTCAAGTTGCAAGACCAGAGTTATGGACAGGCTCAACAGAACTTCAGCAATCTGCTGAAGGAAATGGAAGGTCCAGTTCTGAGAAAGTTGTTGAAGGAAGAAGTTCTCCATCTGGACAGTGAGCCTTGGTCTGAAAAGCATCCAGCATCTACAGTTCAACCTGCATAAGAATAGATAATTCAAGATGAAGACTTGGGTCAAGCAGAAGAAGCTACAGAAAGCTCTGAGAAGCAGCCTGTATCAGAAGATCCTCAAGCTTCCTCTCTTGACAGGCAGGCTCTGGAGGATTTGAAGAGATCAAATATGCTGATGAATGAACGGATGGACAAGCAGGATATCAAGATTGATTCTATAGCAAGCATGGTAGCCAATCAGAACGAAACCAGTAAACAAATCAAGAGCATGTTGGAAGTTCTGTTCACACGCCTTCCTCCTTCTTCTTAGATTTTTTCTTATGTTTTCCTTGTTTTCTTCACATGTTTGTCTGTAATATTTCTACTTATTCTAAACTATCATTGCTTCTGTTTTAATACAAACATGTTTTTACTCTGATCTATTTAACTCTGATTATATATGCTTTTTGATCGCTGACAAAAAGGGGGAGAAAGAATGATATTTTTCATTAACGGTTTACTGAGACAACAGTCTCAAACATTCTAACATTATATTTGAATTTCTTTGCTCTGAAAAGCTTACTGGTACAAGAATCTGATGAACTCTGATAAAGTAAAATTCTTATGCTCCAAGAAGAAAGTTCAGTAAAGTTCTGATGCTCAAGGTCTCAAGGAATCAAAGGGAAATAATCAACTCAGGGGGAGTTTTTCTCATCATCACTCTGATACTTTTTATTCCTTATCCTCTTAGCTCTGATACTTTTACTCATTATCTGATTATCTCTGATATCGTTTCCTCTTTATCCTTAAACTCTGATACTTTCATCATTTTATTTCAATTGAAAAAATATGGTTTTTGTCATCATCAAAAAGGGGGAGATTGTTAGAACATAGTTTGATTCTACAACCCTCAGTTAGAGTTTTGATGATAAAAAAATACAAGATTAAATGAATTATGAGAATTATATAAGACATAGATGCTACCTAAAAATATGTTGTGTATTTACAGGAAACTCTGATGGAATCAGCATCAAAATATCAGAATATCAACATCAGCATCAGAAGATATGTCACATCAGAAGATCAAACATGTGCTACGTTGAAGTCTGATGAATAGAATCTGTGCTCAACATACTCTGACTTTGATTAAGATCTTAACTATGTCATCAGCACTCAGAAGCGCCAAGATAAGCCAAATCCAAGAATGCTCAGATCTTCATTAAGCAGAACATTCTGAAGTGTTAACGTTACTGCATTCAAGGCAGATTAATTACCAACGGCTTTATTCCAAGACAAAGATCTTCTCAAAATGGAAAGAACGTAATGAGCATTGAAATGGAATTATTGGCATCAACGTATCTTTTCCAAGGTTATTTAAACAAATCAGTGAGAAGTGAAATGGCTAATGCTCTACAATACTCTACACGCCTAAAGTCAATCATCTTCATCCTCACTCATACAGTTTGCTAAAGCTCTCAAATTGCTTACTCTATAGTTCTAGCAATATAGTTTCATAAGCTTCATTTTGTGTATTATCACAGTTGTGATATATAGTTTTTGCAGAAAACATCAAACACACATAATAGTTCATTTATCTGTAAGAAAGAATTTCCTTGAGAAACCGGTCTGTGGTTTAGACTCAAGAAGGCTTTAGCAGTTGTTAAAGCAGTTTTGTATTCAGTTGAATATAGTGGATTAAGACCTCGTTGGAGAGAGGCGAAATCACCTTGACGGGTGGACTGGAGTAGTTTGAGATCAAACGAACCAGGATAAAAATAATGTGTTGTCTGCATTTGATTTCAAGTTTCAACAATTCAACCCCCCTTCTTGTGTTTTTCACTTCTTCAATATGAAGGTCAAGAATTTAGTTAAATGCAATGTAGTGGAGATTTAATGTGATTTAGTGGAAATATTCATCATTTTGATGCATTGAATTTGGAAAGAGATTGATATACTGAGCAATTGTAACGTTCGAGAGGGATTAAAGGAAGAGAGAGATGAAGAGATAGGCAAAAAATATGGACATTTCCATCATCTTCGTGCACGTGTTGACCTATCTGGCAATACGTGTCGACACATGTGTTGACTCATACTAAACCAAAAGGAACTTATTTTAAATAATGACTTATGTGTCGACCTATGCATATCATGTGTCGACTCATGACATGTAAAGAAAATAATTTTCTTGAGAAATAAGATTTTTGGTGGTTTTGAAGTGACATAACCTTGACTTGTGCATGAATGAATATGAAACACAATGAAGATGTTTATGTTTCATGGTTTCATATAGATAGAAAACATACATAGATATCACACAAAGAATACAACAATATACATGTGATGAATTTTTGAATGAGATCACTATAAACATGTAAATTGAAAACACATAGTTTGACAAGTAGAAATTTTTGGAAATAAACACTCATATCATATATCATTTACCAAGTATATCATATACCTTTGAAAAATAAAAGGAATAAAATAAATAACTTACATACAAGGCGAAAATAGAAACGATATAACCTCACCGTTCAACAAGACGGAGAATGCACCATGCATTTCACGAGGAACCTTCTAATGAAGGTTGAAACAAATGCAATAAAGTGCCATAAGATCTTTTAGACATCAATGCTTTCACCACTTTTCACTTTGTTGAAGATCATAATTCTTTTATTACACTTAGAATAACTTATTGACGCTTTCATGATAAACATATTCTTTTTCCATTTGACACCAATTTAACATGAATTGAATGTTGTCACTTATCATGTGCCTTGAGCTTCTATAAAAGGATCTCATACTCTCTTTGTATGCCAGGACATATTTCCTGCATAATCAACAAGATAAACTAGGTACCCAATTTTCATTGGATCCTTGAGGGTAAGTAACACCATGGTTGTGTTTTGGTAACCATTGATAAATGCCCTTAGGAACTAGAAGTTTCCTAAGTTTGCACTTAGCCAAGGTATGACCTTTTACACAACAATAGTGATAAGTCAAGTTAGGATGAGATGAACTCTTATACTTTGATACTTTATCAATAAATTCATACCTCCTATAAGGATTATGAGTAGGTAATTTGTGTTTTGAAGTATCAATGGAAAATGCTATTTTTTTGTTTTAGAGTCTTGTCAAGTTTGACCTTTAGATATGTAACCTATTTTTTCCAAATATGGAAAGTATCACAACCAAAGAAGTTAAACCAAGAGAGTTTTTCATCTTCATCTTTTCCTTTTTGAATTTCTATCATAGGACGCTTTAGAGCTTCCATTTGCTTTTCAGTGTCATCAACCTTAGCTTCCAAATAAGAAATTATCTTTTTGTTTGAAGCAAGCTTTTTGAAAGATTTTATAGCTTCTTTATGTAGATTTTCAAAAGCATTCAATAAATCAGAATGAGGCAAATTATTATTAGGAACATGTTCAGAAGGACTTACAACCTTTTTCTTTTCTTTAAGGTAATGAGTCGAGAGACATACTTCATTGCGCTTTGAGAGCTTATCTTTATTTTTCTTCTTTTCATGATAATGAGGAGAGAAACAAACTTCATCATACTTAGATGGTTTGACCTCTTTGCACTTATTTTCATTGTACTAAGTCGATAGAGAAACGACCATCGTTTCTTCATTATCACTAGAGTATTCATAACTTGAGGATTCATAATCACCACCCCAAGCCACATATGCTCTCCTAGGATTTCTAGAGTTTTGTATTTTTGCCTTTCTCTTTGTCTTTTTCAAGAGATGGACACTCCGACGAATAATGCCCTGACTTTCCACAATTGTAGCATATACCTCTAGAATTTATTTTGCTGTTGTCTCCTTCCTTTGAAGATGAGGATTGTCTCATATACCTTGTGAGATTTTTGTCGGAGTGACTTACTCCATTATTTCTCATATATCTATTGTACCTTTTTACGAATAATCCCATTTCTTATTCATCATCATCCTACTTTTCATTATCACTATCACTTTGCTCATTTGTTGAGAACTTAGAACAAGAAGTCTTTAGAGAAATGAACTTCTTTTCAACCTCCTTTTCTTTGCCTTTTTATTTCTTTAGACTCTTCTCATGTTTCTTCTCGTATTTTTTTAAGCAAGTGAGTTCTTTCTCATGTTCTTCAAGCTTACCTAACAATTTAGTAAGGTCAAGTGTAGTAAGATTGTTGCCTTCCTTAATTGCGATAACCTTTGTTTTCCAATCCTTAGTAAGACATCTCAAAACTTTGTTAGTAGAAATTTCATTGGGAACCAATTTCCCAAGTGTATTCAAACAATTAATGAGATGAGAAAATCTCTTTTGCATATCCGTAATGTTTTAACCATGCTTCATGCGAACGAACTCGGACTCTTGATTCAATATATTTACTCTAGCTTGTTTAACTTCGTTGGTTCCCTCATGGGCAACTTCCATTGTGTTCCATATAGCTTTTGAAGTTTCACAGTGGGAGACACGATAAAACTTATCCACTCTAAGGGAGGACATGAGAATATTTCGTGCCTTTCAATCGTAACTCCACAATTCCTTTGCATCTTTAGTCCAATGTGCTTCTAGTTTGGGTAAGGTTACACCATCAACGTCCTCGGTAATTAAGTTTGGACCTTTTTTCATGATATCACATACACCCTTATTATAATAATGAATGCCATACAAGCCTTCCAATAACCATAGTTTTCACATGTGAATATTAGAGACCTATTATACTCCCCTTTAGGTATGTTTTCCATTTTTTTAAAAGTGCATTGGAAGCACACGGAATGAACCGGGCTCTTGATGCCACTTGTTTGACGATGACGACTTATCTAGAGAGGGTGAATAGATACCCAATTCAATATTGAATTTTAAAACATTTTTAAACCAAGTTAAAAACAATAGTTAGCGGAAGTGTCCTTGATCGAAGTCGTCTAAACGCACTTGATTATTGGAGCTCAGATATGCGTTCAATCAATTCACTTTAAGTAAAGATGATAAGTGAGCAAAACAGAAAAATTCTCAATCAATTATTTGAATACAATCAATCAAGTAACCTATTTCCAATGAATTTGAAGGTAAAACTTATTTAGACATTTTATTGAACACTCAGTGTGCACTTTTCTTTTCCAGAATTTCCATTGAATTTTATTGATGCTAAAACCTATAACAATCAAAGTGATTGTAAGAACAACAACAAAATGAGTTAAACTTTAAAAGGATATTTGTAACCTAATAAATTTGCACAATCAAGAGTATAATAAATTGCTAACAAAATATAAAAGAGATAAAGTGTGTGTGTGTGTGTGAGAGAGAGAGAGAGAGAGAGAGAGAGATAAACACGAGGATTTTTTAAGAAAGTTCACCAATCGTCTTTGCTATGGATACGTCTCCCCCAATTTCATTTTGGAATTGAGACCAATTTATTACTATTTTCAAAAGTATCTTTACAAGAGAAATGTTGAAATTCACCCCTACTACACTAATGGTTGATCATGATCCAACAAAATTCCCTTTGGATTGATGGAGTTAGATCAAGCCCCCAGCAAATCCAATTGATCCACTGTCTCGCGCTACTAAGTTGAAGGAAAAATGTATTCAATGTTCACTCGGCCCAATTCAATTGCATGCTTGTTGTCACCCAAGATTACCCGACAATTCACCATCTCACGCTACTAGGCTTGTAAGAACCACCCTGTTCTTCTAGGTCTTCACTCGGTCGAATCCAAATATTGGCACAATCTTGTTAAAATCCCACAAATATCCACACGATCTTTAGGTAAAAATTCTCGTGGTTTTTCCAGATGAAACCCTCTTGATTCTCAACCCAATCTTAGGTTACAACCAACATAAATTGAACATTATCAACCGAGTCTAGATGACATCCAAACAACGAATGATTATGTGTACTTTATTTGTGTGTATGCACAACGTCAAGGTTAAAGATGAAGAGCAATCAAGTAAGTGTTTATAGTTTCATCAAATTGAAAATGATGCATGTTGGAGATATATATAGGTGTGAGACTTGGAGGCAAAAGAAAGACCTAGAAGTACAAAAGAAAACTGATTTTTGAAGTTTGGTGCAAGATGTGTCGGCACATGTAAGTTATCAGTTAACACATGCATGACAAAATTTGACACATGTTTCGACCTATAACAGGTCATGAGTCGACACGTACTTCCAGAGACTTACTGGCTTTAATACAATAACACATGAGTTAACACGAAACTTATATGTGTCGATACATAGAGTAGTTTAGAATCATGTGTCAATAAAAACAACATGACGAGTCAACACGTACTTACTGAGAATTATATGCTTTAAAACAATAGCACCCGTATCAACACGAAACTCATATGTGTCGACACTGTTGGCTCCTAAATTCGACACCCATGTTTATTATCATATAGACCATTAGTTATGAGTCATAAGAGTTTCCTACATAAGAAGGCTTCGACCAACTGATCATGTCGAAGGCTCATCAAAGAATGACAAGATACTTAGAGAAATTCCTTTAAGTTGGAATCTTGTTGTCTTCGACGTCGAAGGAACCTCTCGACAAAGGTCCCTGATGCCCAAGGTCAAACAGTTTGAGATTTGAATTGTTGGAGGGAAAACGGTTCCCAGCAGTTACTAAGTGCAACGTGTCGAGAACATAGGCGTCGAAGGTTGTGAGCGTGCCATGTGGCGTCATCTCGAAGCGGTGTAACTGCCCAGCGGTTACTTAGGATTTTTCTTAGTATAAATACTAAGTTTTTATGTAGTTATTAATGTGTTCATCATTTTATACAGGTCACTCATTTAGATTCAAGTACCCAGCGTGAGAGAAAGAGTCATTGAGAATATATGTGTGAAACACCATTTAAATTAATCAAAATCTTTTATATTCAAGCAATTTACCGTTGTTCATTTATTTACTTCCATCGAAGCCTTTTATTTAACAATTCCTTAACGCTTTTATTTATTCTATCAAGCTTTTCTCCATGCAATTTACTTAAAGTATCTTTACTTTACTGGCATTAATCACCATTAGGATTAGTCAAACTCCAAAAATCAACCATGTCTTAGGATCAATCTGATCGATCCTGCGAGTCACCAAATAAGTAACCTTTTGGAGGATCAGCAGTTGTTTACCATTTTTCACGGTAAACAAATTGGCACACCCGATGGGACCTTGTGATGATTTTCTCACGATTAACTGTGTTATATAAAATATCCTCCTTTTTCGAGAGTGTTGCATGTTATTGAGAAGTGGTAGAATATACACCAACGAAACCAATACTAGGAGAAGAAGTGAAGAAATGGCGAATCCGCCAAACAACGGAGAAATCCCACAGACAAACGTGGGAGCAACAGTTATCCCAACCGTAAGTGAAGTGGTAACCGCTGGTTCAATGCCAGCAGTAACGGTTACACAAACGGGGCCATTACCTCCATTTACAGGCCCCAGAATGCCTTTGGGAACTCCCCCACCAAGGGGAAACCAAGGAACTAGGCCATATGTTCCCCCAGGCTTTTCGACAGTCGATTTAAATTGAGAACCACTCTATGGCATGCCAACTTCTGAATTGGCTAGCCTGACGAATGCTACGTCCACTTTTTCAGATCCTTTAGTGAGCGCCTCTTCGCCACTCCAAGGCTCTGGGGTTGGTATGGCGAACAAGGGTAGGACCCAACTCTTAGGAGGAACGTCCCAAGTAATGCATGGCCTTACGAATTCCTCGACATCAGTCTTGAGGCAGCAAATGGACGAAAGCAACCACGACATGGTTCAAATGTTGGCGCAAACTTTAAGTACAATGCTAAATCCTCTAATACAGAATACCACCCAGTCGAATCAGCAAATGACAGTGCAAATGTCGCGTCTGGCTGACTTTTTTGGGTACCCCAACCTATTCGACAGCCTCAAAGGGCACAAATAAGGGGGAACCAAGGCATACTTCTAGAGGAAGAAACCACTATTAACCAAGTCCAGCAGCCTGTCAAAGAGAACCTTAGGGTACAAATGGAACAACCCGGGGTCGAAGAGCCTAGAGTTATAGCCCCGGAAATAAGGATGGTTAATAGAAACCAAAACGCTGACGAAGTAGTTCAGCAGATCCAATACCAGAATGTTGGTTTGGAGAATAACTTGACAGCCATGATTGAAAGAATCATGATGCAAAATGGGATGAATACGGGCTTCCGTAGGCCCAACTTCACATCCCCGCTGTCGGAATATGTGTTACAAACGAACTTTCCTCCTAGATGCAAAGTCCCTAAGTTCACTATGTTTTTAGGGGACACAACAGAATCCACTGTCGAACATGTGGCAAGATATTTAATCGAAGCGGGAGAAATTTCAAACCATGAGAACCTAAGGATTAAGTATTTCCCAAGTTCCCTAACAAAGAATGTGTTTACTTGGTTCACAACTCTCCCCCCCAATTCGATCCACCATTGGACCCAGTTGGAGAGATTATTCCATGAGGAATTCTACATGGGACAAACCAAGATAAGCCTGAAAGAGTTGGCCAGTGTAAAGAGAAGATTCACTGAGCCTATAGACGAATACCTAAATAGGTTTAGATTGCTCAAGGCAAGATGCTTTACGCAAGTGCCAGAACATGAGTTAGTCGAAATAGCCGCAGGAGGTCTAGATTACTCCATTAGGAAGAAATTAGACACTCAGTACCTGAGGGACATGGCCCAATTGGCCGACAGGGTTCGACAGGTAGAACGCCTTAAAGCTAAAAAGCCAGGGCGACGAAAACTCATAAAAGAGAAAAGATAGCATATGTCGAAATGGACGAAGAAGATCCAGAAACATTCGATGAACTTTTAGCCGTCGAAGAAAGTGAGGTCGATTTAGCTGAGTTAAAACAAGGGCCACCATACTCTTGCAAACCACTAGTCCCCTCAAGTGGAAAAAACCCTACTGGTTCTGAAAAGGCCAATGATAGGTTCCCTAAAAAGACTTACAGTTTTGATATTACGAAATGTGATGAAATTTTTTATTTACTTGTAAAAGATGGCCAAATGATAATACCCCCAGGGGTAAAAGTGCCTCCTCTTGATCAAAGAAAGAAAAGAGGCTATTGTAAATATCATAACTTTCTGGGCCATAAAACATCTCAATGTTTCCTTTTCAGGGATCTCGTGCAGAATGCTATCGAAGAAGGGAGGCTGAAGTTCACTGATAAGGCCCCCATGAATTTGGATTCGAGCCCTTTGCAGGCGGAAGCCCACTATGCTGAACCTTCAGAGGTGAATGTGTTCGAAGCTTCCAGAAGTCAGGTGAAAAGGCCAGGGATAACTATGGTCGGAGTCACCAAAGATCATATCAATATGCCAATCTTTGGTAGTTTTTCTGGGAACCTTTCTAGAAAGACAATTGAAGCAGTTCAAAAGGCCGCTGAAGGTCCAAAACTGGAGACAGTTGGAGCCTCAAAATATGGAACTAAACTCGTTTCCTACTTGGCTGCAGCGCAAGGCCAGACGAAAGACCTGGAGGCTCAAATGAAGCAAATGACTCTTGCTACTAAAGACAACATGAATGTCAACATGGTCGAAATATCTGAATCAAAAGTTTCAAAGGAGACCATTAGGCAAGAGAAAGCAAACAAAACAGCTTTTCCTCTAGAGAACGAAAATCTGGCAGAATTCCTGCAATGATGCCAGAAGAAGAAATCAGAAGTGATGTTGTGTCCACGATGCAGCTCTATTTTTGATAAGAAAGCTGCTGAACACATCGAAGGTGTGAGAGAAGCAAACAAAAATTGGAGCAGAAATGCCCAAAAAGGTGCAGGCTCTGATGCTCGACACGATCCCAGAAGAACCTACCAAAAGGGTTCAAATCAGGAAAGGAGGCCACCATCTTTCAGGCCTCCAACCAATGTGCCAGTTGATACATGGCTCAAAACATCGAGTCGAAAGAGACCCGGCGAAGAAAGGTGGCATTCCTTTGAAGTGCCAAGAGGTTCATCTTTTACACTTAAGAAACAACCACATGTAGGTGCCTCCAAAGTGACCCAAGTATCAAGTAACTACAAGGGAAAGAACCCAATGTCTCGATCCCAGTGGAGAAGATACCAAAGGCGGTGCAAGGCTGAGAGAGAAGCTATCAACGAACCAAAACCAGAGTCAAGTTCAAATGTCCCCCAGCGAAATCAAATAAAGCCTTTGGAGAGGGAACCGATATCCAATAGGTTGGTATGGCCTGAACAAGGCGAAGTTGGTGACGAAGATGGCTCTGAGTCTGACGACACATTAGACATCATGGTAAATATAGTTTCAGCTTTTCCAATAGAATTCAACCTCCAAATGGAAGTCGAATCGAACGACTGGGAAATCGAACAAGAGATGGCCAAGCATAGGCCAGTTTGCTACTTTGTCATGGGCAATGGTTGCACTGAAGAGCAGAATGGTTTCTTCGAACCACCAACTGAGGCGATGAAAAGTCACCTCAAGCCTTTATTCATAAGGGCAAAACTCGAAGAGGCCACTATAAACAAAATCTTGGTGGACTGTGGGGCAACCATCAACATAATCCCCCACTTCATGCTAAGAAAAATAGGCAAGAGTGATGAAAACATCAAGCCTCATAATATGGTCCTATCGAACTACGAAGGCGGAATAGGGACCACCATGGGTGTGATTCAACTGGACCTCAAAGTGGGATCCATCCTTCGACCAACCATGTTTATGGTCATATCGGCTAAACCAAATTACAACCTATTGTTAGGCCGAGAATGGATACATGGTGTAGGAGCAGTACCATCATCAATGCACCAAAGGGTGATATTATGGCGTCCTGATGGAATTGTCGAGAATATAGAAGCAGATCAGAGCTACTACTTAGGCGAATTAAATCACCTAGGGAGAGCTGACTTCGATAAAAAATTGGCTCACATTGGGCCATATTCAGCACCTGACTTCGACATGGCGCTAGCGCCAAATACTTTTTGTTCCTTGTACCTGCATCCTGATCATGGGTTTCAATGAGATAAAGAAGACTTGTCCCACATTGATTTCAGTGGGCTAACTGATATCCAGCCAACTGGTTGGGGAAGTGAATTCAGTGATAATGACTGAGTCACAAGCATTACATCGAATTTCGGCTTACGTAGCCGAAACAAGGATTATAGCGGCTCTCGAAGCTGAAGTAAAATATATGGCCACCAAGGCCAACGACCCAGAACCACCAGATATAGGTCCTGGAAAAGATTTCGACCCAGAACCTCCTGATATCGTGACAGAAGGAATGCAGGATCAAAGGCTCAACGCCATCAACGACGATGAGCCTTTGGGATTCAAAAAGGACCCCCTGGAGAACAACATCAAAATGTTAGCACAGGATCCTTTAGAAGAAATCAACTTGGGTGAAGGGTTAGATAAAAGGCCCACTTACATCAGCGCCAAAATAGACCCAGAGCTCGGGGTTGAAGTGATCCAATTATTAAAGGAGTTCAAGGACTGCTTTGCATGGGATTACGACGAGATGCCTGGTCTCGACAGAGGATTGGTAGAACTTCAGTTGCCAATCAAACCTGGAAAAAAGCCAGTCAAGCAATGTCCAAGACGCTTCGCTCCAGAAATACTGTCGAAGATCAAAACCGAAGTCGAAAGACTGTTGAAGTGCAAATTCATACGAGCTACGAGGTATGTCGAATGGATTGCAAACATTGTGCCAGTAATTAAGAAAAATGGTACGTTGAGGGTGTGCATAGATTTCAGAGATCTGAATGATGCAACACCCAAAGATGAATATCCTATGCCTGTGGCGGAAATGCTAGTCAACTCTTCCGCTGGCCACGAGTACCTGAGCATGCTCGACGGTTACTCAGGATACAATCAAATTTTCATTGCTGAAGAAGATGTGTCGATAACAGCTTTTCGATGCCCCGGGGCTATAGGCACTTACGAATGGGTAGTAATGCCTTTTGGTCTGAAAAACGCTGGGGAAACATATCAGCGAGCGATGAACTCTATCTTCCATGATTTTATTAACACTTTCATGCAAGTATATATTGATGATATCGTTGTAAAATATGTTTCCAGGAAGAACCATATAGACCACCTTCGACAATCATTTGAAAGAATGACAGAGCATGGTCTGAAAATGAACCCTTTGAAGTGTGCATTCTGTGTGAAAGCTGGAGATTTCTTGGACTTCGTCGTCCACAAGAAAGGAATTGAAATCAACCAGAACAAGGCAAAGGCAATCTTGGAAGCGAAAGCGCCAACGAACAAGAAGGAACTGCAATCTCTGTTGGGCAAGATAAACTTCTTAAGGAGATTTATATTTATCCTAAGTGGAAAAGCGCAAGCCTTCTCACCCTTACTTCGATTGAATAAGGAAGGATTCGAGTGGGGGCAAGAGCAACAGGATGCCTTCGACAAGATCAAAGGGTATCTCACCAAGCCACCTATTTTGGTGCCTCCTTGTAGCAATAGGAGTATGAGATTGTACATAGTTGCATCCGACAAAACTTTGGGAAGCATGTTAGCCCAAGAAGATGAAAATGGAGCCGAAAGGCCCATTTACTACCTTAGCAGAGTTTTGAACGATGCAGAAACTAGATATAGAGAAGTTGAAAAATTATGTCTATGTCTTTATTTCTCTTGTACAAAGCTCAAACAGTATATAAAACCAGTTGATGTGTATGTTTCGTCTCATTTTGATGTTTTCAAATACATGTTGTCGAAACCCATCTTGCACAGTCGAATTGGCAAATGGGCGTTAGCATTAACTGAGTATTCATTGACCTTTATGCCTCTTAAGGCAGTGAAAGGACAAGCGGTAGCAGACTTTATAGTCGACCACCCAATTCAGGTTGAAAATATAAATTACTTGGAGATAGAACCCTGGAAATTTTACTTCGATGGTTCCAGCCATAGAGATGGAACGGGAGTAGGGGTCTTAATTATTTCTCCAGAAAAAAATTCCAACAACATTCAAGTACAAGATAGAAGGTACTTGTTCGAATAATGGGGCTGAATACAAAGCTCTAATTATTGGCCTTGAAATATTGTTGGAATTGGGGGTAACTCGAGTCAAAATAATGGGAGACTCAGAGTTAGTCATTAAGCAAGTCACAAAAGAGTACAAATGCATAAGAGAAAATCTCATTATGTACTTTGTGATAGCAAATCGTTTATTGAAAAAATTCGAAGTGGTTAACATTCGACATATACCTAGATTGGAAAACCAAGTAGCCAATGATTTGGCACAAATTGCATTTGGGTATAAGATTTCAAAAACGAGATTACAAAGAGCAATCGAAGTCCGAGAAAAAAATAACGGCAACCAGTTTGTCTCCAACTGATTTAGAATCAACAAAACTAGGGTATGCCGATCAAAGGAATTTCGAAATTTCGTTCATAGACAATTTATCGGAGCAAGACTGGAGGAAACCCATTGTGGATTACCTGCAAAATCCAGCAGCTTTGACAGAACGAAAAATAAAATATAGGGCGTTAAGTTACGTACTCATGGGGAATGAGTTGTTCAAAAAGACGCCTGAAGGGGTATTACTAAAGTGCTTAAGTGAAACCGAAGCATACATAGCCCTTTCGACTACGCATGCTGGAGCATGTGGAGCTCACCAAGTAGGTCATAAGATGAAATGGTTGTTGTTTCGACAAGGACTATATTGGCCTACTATCTTGAAAGATTGTGTCGAGTTCGCGAAGGGTTGTCAGGAATGCCAAGTCCACACTGGTATCCAACATGTACCAGCAAGTGAGCTTCACTCAATAGTGAAACCTTGGCCTTTTAGAGGATGGGCGTTGGATCTTATTGGAGAGATTCGACCAGCATCATCGAAGAGCCAGAAATATATACTGGTAGGCATTGATTATTTCACTAAATGGATCGAAGCTATCCCTTTGGTCAACGTAGACCAAGAAAATGTCATTGAATTTATTCAAAAGAACATTATCTACAGATTTGGAATCCCTGAGACTATAACAACCGATCAAGGGCCAGTGTTCACTGGTCGAAAGATGCAGGAATTCGCTCGAGAAACAGGCTTCAGACTCCTAACATCAACACCTTATTACGCGCAGGAAAATGGTCAAGTCGAAGCGGCGAATAAAATTGTGATTGGCCTGATCAAAAAGCATGTGGGAAAGAAGCCAAAAAATTGGCACAAAATGTTAGACCAGATCTTGTGGGCCTGTCGAACGTCCCCAAAGGAAGCCACAGGTACAACACCATATCAGCTAACTTATGGTCATGACGCAGTACTGCCAGCATAAATTTGTCTTCAATCAGCAAGGGTTCAAAGACATCAAGATATTCCCTCTTAGGTTTATTGGGATATGATGTTAGATGAATTGGTAGATTTAGACGAAGAAAGACTATGAGCTCTCGACCTACTGAGAATTCAGAAGAAAAGAGTGGAAGACTCTTACAATAAGAAAGTAAAACCTAAGGCATTCACGCCTGAAGAACTAGTTTGGAAGGTAATTCTTCCTATGGATCGAAGAGATAGAAGCATGGGAAATTGGTCACCCAAGTGGGAAGGACCCTTCAAAATCATTCAAACTTTTTCTGGTGGAGCTTATGAGGTCGGAGAGTTAAGCGAAGATAAAAGACTCTTGAGAGTAAACGGAAAATATTTGAAAAAATATAAATCTATGCTCCAAGAGATCAAAATAAATAATAATTAATGACTAAGTTAACCATAAGGCCAAAATGGAAAATGACATTGATTAACCAAAATGGCTACATTGTATTACAAAAATTACAGTACGTGGTCAATTAAATACAAAGAAAATTAAAAGGGGACAGAGGCTTTGAGACGAAGATATTTGGCTCGTTGTAACTCCAGTCGTTTGTTACACAAGACATTCTCCTGAGAAATTTGGGCAATCTGGTCATCTAGGGCTTGGGCCCTTTCAGCGAACTCTAGGCCTCGAGCAACTTCATCTTGGCTCTCTGCGTCTGAAACGGTCGAAAGGAGTTCCTCTTTGCGCTTAGTGTTAGCGTTTAACCTGGCTTCCAACTCCTCGATCTGCGCCCGTATAGAGGCGTTATCCTGATCTATGGCTTCGATTTCCTGTTGCTTGGACATCGTCTGTTTCGACAATTCTGCAATTCGAGAAGTCAATTCAGCTACTCCAGTCCAAGCAGAAGAACTCTTGCCATGCAGCGTTTCGAGTTGGCTGTTGAACACCCTTCGACGATTATAATCTGCATAGACTTGGTCAATAATGGAGTATAACTCCAAGATGAAACTGGAAATCTCTGGAGAAACAGCAAGCAAATCGAATGCACCCAAGATAACCCCCAAACAAGACTGGGCAGTAGGATCCCCCTCCAAAGCCTTCATTAGATCCCTCTTAAAGAATTGAGCCTTAACTTTCTTTAAGACATCATCGAGAGGAGAAGTCGAAGTAGACTTCCCTGATGCAGTAGAAGCATCATGACTGGGGTCGGATGAATTTTCCCTGCTCTCGACGATGGCGTTCAGATAGCCAATTGGATCATTTTGCTTTAAGAGGGCTAAGTCCTCTTTAGATCTGGGCTTTGTCGAGGTAACCTTTTCTGTGGCATTGGTGGCTTGGGGCTGAGCATTTTCAGCAGCATCGACGTCAACATGACCCTCTTCATCATGTTGCTCTTCTGTCTTATTGACCACTTGAGTTTCCTCCTGGTGATGCTCCTCAGGGACATCCTCTGTTGCAGCAAGGAACTCATCATCCACCAGTTCCTCTTCACGTTGTCTGCTATGGTCAGCAGAGTCCCGCGGCTCCGAAGTTTGATTCACTTCGTTAGCAGAACTGACGAAAGAAGAAGGATTGAAAGTGGGTTCCCCTGCGCTGTTTACAAAGGTATCAGAACCTTCGACAGGATGCCCAGTTGGTGCTGAAGTTCCAGCCGTTTCTTAAAAATAGAAAGGGAAAAATATTCTGATTAGAGAGATGTACAATCGAAGGTGATCATCGACACTTAAGTTAAAAGTGGTCGGAGGCATTACATGTGCAGGAACCTCAGCCCCAGGGCTGGAGTTATCACTCTCAACAGGATTACGAAGCAAGACATTGAGCTCCTCCTCCTTGGGCTCTTTGATGATCACAGGGGGTGGCCTGGGTTTATTCCCTGTGACTTTAGTTCTCATTACAGGTCGAGATTCAGGGGCAGGGGCAACCTTTTTCAGCTTTCTCCGTTTGAGAGGAACAGGAGGAGATTCCTCCTCTTTGCCACTCGAAGATTCGACCGTTAATATAGGTCGCTTCTTAGGCGCAGGTTCCTGAAAGTCCCAAATGGAGTCGATTTAAAACGCAGCATCGGGAACAAGAATGTTTAAAACCAAAGCAGGAAACAAGAGAAATTTTTGTTACCTGTGCTGGAGGTTTTGTAGAGGGACCTCCACCCTAATGGTTGTCTGTGGCCTTCTTAACCACAGGTTTTCGAACAACTGAAAGAAAAAATGTTCACAAGTTATAATTGACAGATGTAGGTCGAAATGGAAAGACAAATACAATTTGAAGAGGGAACGTACATTTCTTTATTTTGTCGAGAACCAAGACGAATGACTTCTGGAGTTCGTCTGCAAAATCCTTTTCGTCGAAGAACTCTTCGACGTAATATCTCTTCCACCAGTCTTCAAAAGATGGTGAACAGAGGAAGTTGAGTTGGTAGTCGAACAATGATAGTACGGTCTGACCAACGTACCTACTAATATGCCTAGTAGCGGTATCCTCAGAGTAGTCATTACAAAAGTATAACAACGATTTCTCCCGAGGATAAATTGGAGAAGGAAGCGATTGGATAATGCCAAACAGTCGAGAGACAAGATTCGACTGGTAAGCAATCAGGCTCAACTGATTTTTTGAAGTCTTGAAACGCAACGGCATTATCCTTGGGGTAAGAAACGCTTCCCACATTGTTGTGTGCTCTTCAAGGTGAGGATCCTCTGATGATTTAGGATGGGGCCTGGTAAACCACCCTGGACCAAACTTTCGACCAACGAAAGGGGCCATGGTCGAGGTAAATTCCTTCCTCCCTGCAAACATCTGAACGAAGTTTGCAAAGGTCTTTTGTAGTTCCAGCCCATCTTCAGTAGGAGTTAATAAGGCAAGCCTGGTGCCTTCGACGTGCCTTCTGGCTATCTCAGGAGCCTTTTCATTTATTTGAGTCTTTTAGGGTAGAAATGACTCAAAAGTGGCATTTAGCCAGAGTTGAAGTAGCCAGAAGGGACCAGCAAGCAGCAAGCTGGCTCTATTTTCTATTATTTTTAATTGAGCCGCTCCACTGCTTATTGACTCATACAAGTTTGCCAGTATTAATTCGGCCAAACAGATGTTTTGGCCGTGATGAAGCTGAGTAGCGAGGGTGACCATTTTCTTCGTCACCTGTAGGGATTTCGTGCAGAACACGAAGCGCGACAACCAAAGGTCTAGAAATACGATGTGCTCCACATCAGTCACCACAGCCATCGATTTTTCATGGTAATGGTTGGTCTATGTGGTATAAGTGGGTTTGGTAGCAGAAAACCCAATCTGGTCTTCAGACATTTCCTCTGGGTCGAAGTAGTCCCCAGTTGGTCGAAGACCAGTAATAGCGGCCACGTCGAAGAGAGTGGGCGTTACCATTCCACAAGGGAAGTGGAAGGTATAGTGAGTATAGTCCCAAAACAGCAAAGAAGCTATCAGCATTTCAGGACAGTAGTTAAGACTAGTTTTGGACAGCATGACTAGGTCATAAATCCCCATGCCTTTCCAAATCGAAGCCTGACACTTCTCCATCTTGTTGAGCCAAGCGTTGTATTCTGGTGTAAGGTTAGGGCTAGACCTAAAAGCCCTAACCCCCCTGTTAAAAAACTGAAGATCTATTTTCTCTTTTGCAGGATCTTCGGTATCATCTGTCGCCTTCTTTGAGCACCCAATGGGTTTGAGTGCCTCATGCACGGGGAAGAAACCCTCTATTTTCGTTGGGTCAGCAATGCATGTTGAAAGAGGACCTGACATGGCAAAAACCTGGTTGGAATACCCAACAGGAATCAGCAGTTGAGAACCATAAGTTTCACGCTCAGCGTCTCCCATGGGTTCAGGAACCCTTCGCATTCCCATGGAGTTAACTATCGGAGCGGTTGAGAAGATTTCCGGTTGAGTAGTTTTAGAGGGAGTGCTAGATCTGGGGACATTGGAAGCACGAGTACGTGAAGCCATTTTTTTGGTTTGAGATGAAGATGGATGAAGATGAAGAACAAAGATTACTGGGTTTGGAGAGGAAGAAGCAAAGGTTTACTTGCAGAAAATTTCGTTCGACTGAAGATTTGGATGCAAGAAAGCGTAAAGAGTCCAACAGAGGCACTTAGTGCTATTTATAGTGATTGAAAAATCACAAGGCTCGAGGTCATTTAATGCCACAGACAAGAGTGGGGCACGTGGCACTCATTTGGTGTTGTAACCGTTCTGAAGAACGGAAACTTTGCAGCATGCGTCCTTGATTTCGGGAAATAGTCATGATGACGACATTTGAAAGGACATCGTGCGTGCAAAAATGCTTTACTGAAGTGACGTCTTGGGAAAAGGTGAAATGATAACTTTTTGAGATTGTCAGTTGGTTGATAGGAGACGAAAAGCACACAAACTAATTTGTGGCTGAGAATGAAGGACAGGTGTCGAATGGAATCTCAAAGAATGCCTTTTTCTTTTCAGTGTCGAAATAAGACATTCTTGGGGGGCAATTTGTTGGCTCCTAAATTCGACACCCATATTTTTTATCATATAGACCATTAATTATGAGTCAAAATAGTTTCCTACATAACAAGGCTTCGACCAACTGATCATGTCGAAGGCTCATCAAAGAATGACAAGATACTTAGAGAAATTCCTTTAAGTTGGAATCTTGTTGTCTTCGACGTTGAAGGAACCTCTCGACAAAGGTCCCTAATGCCCAAGGTCGGCCGGCTTTAGATTTGAATTGTTGGAGGGAAAACGGTTCCCAGCAGTTACCAAGTGCAACGTGTCGAGAACATAGGCGTCGAAGGTTGTGAGCGTGCCATGTGGCGTCATCTCGAAGCGGTGTAACTGTCCAGCGGTTACTTATGATTTTTCTTAGTATAAATACTAAGTTTTTATGTAGTTATTAGTGTGTTCATCATTTTATACAAGTCACTCATTTAGATTCAAGTACCCAACGTGAGAGAAAGAGTCATTGAGAATGTATGTGTGAAACACCATTTAAATTAATCAAAATCTTTTATATTCAAGCAATTTACCGTTGTTCATTTATTTACTTCCGTCGAAGCCTTTTATTTAACAATTCCTTAACGCTTTTATTTATTCTATCAAGCTTTTCTCCATGCAATTTACTTAAAGTATCTTTACTTTACTGGCATTAATCACCATTAGGATTAGTCAAACTCCAAAAATCAACCATGTCTTAGGATCAATCTGATCGATCCTGCGAGTCACCAAATAAGTAATTTTTTGGAGGATCAGCGGTTGTTTACCATTTTTCACGGTAAACAGACACATGTATATGAATTTTGGCCAAAAATTGATTTTTCATATATGAGACCAATGGATAAGCAAACCAAACTTGTTCTATATTCTTATTAGGGTTCCTAGTGACTTCTAATGCAAGGGTGCACGCAAATACTTAGAGATACCGTTCAATGTATATAAAAGCTAAATCAATTCCTAGTTTTGACATCATGCAAAACATCTATAAGAGAAATGCATCCACAACTGTAACCAACTTTTCTCTCATAACTGAATAATCGAGTTTGATATCATATTCCTTTAATATTTATATCTCTTTTCCACCATGTTAGTTGATAACTTCATGATGGTATCAGAGCTCTTTTGAGCTATGTTGCGCATCTTTACCTCCTTTTCGTCCATGGTTCAAGCTGGAAATGTTGTCGTTAATGGCGACGATGGAGATGGTGCACCAATTTTAGATCCTACTTAACAACCTGGTAGTGTTTACTATGTTCATCCTTTTGATGGTCCTGCTTCTGTCAAAGACACACTGGTTCTGACTCATTCAAACTATCATGCATCGACTTGATCAATGAGAAGAGATCTTAGAGTTAAGAACAAGTTCGACTTTGTTGATGGATTAATTCTTGTCCCTAATGAATTTGATCTAAGCTTTAAGGCTTGGAACCGATGCAACATCCTTGTGTATTTTTTTATTATGAATTTGGTTGAAGAATCCATTGCCTAAAGCATCATGTTTCTTGAAAATTCTGTTGATATGTGGAACAAACTCAAAGATCTTTTTTTAACAAGTTGATTACATTCTCATTTTGGAACTGCAATGCGAGATCTTTGGTTTAAAGTAAGATTCTAGATTACTATTTGAGTTCCTCACTACATTAAAGGTTCTTTGGGAGGATCTTGAAGTGTATCTCCCTACTCCAATTTTCTCATATCCACATCGATGTGTATGTGTTAATAGTTTGAGCAATTCAAAATATTAACATGAAATCACACGATCCCTTCGCTTACTCACTGGTCTTAATGAGTCTTTTGATCTAGTTTGTGCTCAGGTCTTGTTAATGAATCCATTTCCAAGCGTTAACAAGATCTTTTCCATGTTATGCAACATGAAAGGCAGTTTCGAGTTAGCATATTTGATAAATCAAAGGTTCTTGTTAATTCTGCAGATTATCGCAAGTCTCAAGGAAGAGGTAGTGGTTATCCTTCTTCATTTACTCATGGAAACAAGAAATGTGCACTCACTGTGGCAAGAGTGGAAACACAGTTGATACTTGTTATATGAAACATGGCATTCCTCCTTATTATGGCAAGACTCCCCTGGAAAAAAATTCTTCCCTTGAAATTCATGAAGGAGAGGATACTGATGATTCGAAGAGCTACAAAAGTAATGATGTTTTTGGTTTCACAAAGGATCAGTATGAAGAATTGCTGAACCTACTCAATGCATCAAATTCTACTCAAAATCCTGGTGGGACATCTTCCAGCAAAGTAAACTTACTTACTTAAGGTATGATAAACCTATCTTACTCGCTGAACCGTTCAAATGTAGGTTCTCGGATTATAGACTCAGGTGTAAGTGATCATATCTAATCTTCCATGCAATATTTTGACACTTACAAACAGAGCACACCAGTCCATATTATATTACCAAATAGACACATGGAAATTGCCAAATATTCAGGAAATATTAAGTTCTCATATGGTTTAACTTCTCTAGATGTTTTGTTTATCCCTGAATTCAATCTAAATCAATTATCAGTGCCAAAATTGTGTGTTGACCTTACTTTTATAATGATTTTTAATGTTGATAAATGCTTAATTCAGGAAATGAGGAGCTTGAAGATGATTGGTTCAACTGACTTAAATGAGGGACTGTGCTTCCTTGCCACACAAGCCTCACCATCAACTAATACAACATCATCACAAGCCACATCCTCTTGCATTCAAATTCCCAAAGAATTTCTATGGCGTTTCAAACTAGGACACCTTTCAAATAGAAGACTTTGTAGCGTACACCATAAATTTTCCTTTGTAGATGTAGGTGATAATAATGTATGTGATATTTGCCATTATGTAAAGCATAAGAAAATTTATTTCAATCTCATTAAAAATAGAGCTAGAAAATGTTATGAATTACTTCATTTTGACATTTGGGGTCCCTTGCCCATACAATCCACCGATGGTAATAAGTATTTCATTACAGCCCTTGATGATTTTAGTTGATTTACCTAGCTCATTTTATGGAAATCAAAATCTGAAGTCAAAAATCTTGTGCAAAGATTTATCATTATGATTGAAAACCAATACAATTGTAGAGTCAAAACTGTTAGGGCAAATAATGGTCCTGAATTCAAAATGCCAAATTTCTATGAATCCAAATGGATTGAACATCAAAAAAGTTGTATAAAAACTCCCCAACAAAATGGAAGGGTGAAACAAAAACACCAACATATCCTAAATGTAGCTAGAGCTTTATGTTATCAATCAAAATTACCTAAACAGTTTTGGTGCTATGCCATTTCTCATGTTGTTTACATCATAAATAGAGTTCCTAGCCCGTTGCATTAAAAAAAATCACCCTATTTTAATAAATTTGGAGATAATCATGACTTGAATCAATTAAAAGTGTTTGGTTCATTGTGTTATGCTTGCACTTTACAACATGACAAAACAAATTAGATCCTAAAGCAATAAAAGGTGTTTTCTTGGGATACAAGCAAAATGTAAAAGGTGTTGTATTGCTTGACCCACATACCAAAACGATATTTGTGTCAAGACATGTCACACACCATAAACACATACTTCCTTACCAAAACCTAAACCAACCCTTCCATTGGAATTTTTATTCTACTAACCCTACGCATGACCAAAACCATAAATCCGTAACCACTAACCTAGACAGTAATACACATCATCCACAAACATAATATAGATGATAATGACACACCACATGACCCATCACAATGATTTACATAGTCTAACTCAAAACCTTTCACAACCTAAAATACATGAGATACCTATAACACAACCCTTGAGAAAATCATCTAGAACCGCATATAGCACTACCCACTTATCTGACTACATATGAAGTTCCTCAAAGAATTAAGCTGATCAATCTTCCTCAGGTATACTCTATCCTATTAATAAATATCGTTCATTACAAAATCTTTCAACTTCACAACAAAAATTTTCCATGTCTGTTGCTACCAGCTTCGAGCCAGGAAGTTACAATGAAGCTAGTTAACATGAATGTTGGATCAAGGCTATAAAATCAAATCTAGAAGCCTTGACTCATAAAAATATTTGTATCTATGTTGATCCTCCTGCTAACATCAATCCTATTTGAATCAAATAAGTCTACAAGGTTAAGCACAAAGTAGATGGGACAATAGAGAGATATAAGGCAAGGTTTATGGAAAATGGGTACAATCAAGTTGAAGGACTTGATTTTTTTTTATACCGTTTCTCCTATGGCCAAGATTACCACTGTGAGGACACTTCTTGCAATGGCTTATATTTACTCATTGAATTTACATCAGCTCGATGTAAATAATGCTTTTTTGCATGGAGACTTACATGAAGAAGTGTACATGTCTATTCCTCAAGGGGCCATAAGACCTAAGTAAATCCAAGTATCCAAGCTATTGAAGTCACTTTATGCACTGAAGCAGGCTATTAGAAAGAGGTTTGAAAAGTTCACAAGTTTTCTTGCTGCACAAGGTTACCAACAATCAAACTCATATCATTCCTTGTTTAGATTACATAAGGAATATCAATTTACTACATTATTGGTCTATGTTGATGATGTAATCCTGGAAGGAAATTCCTTGGAAGAGATTCAAAGAATCAAAGGATCACTTGATGATGAATTCAAAATTAAGTAACTTGGGAAGCTAAAATACTTGCTTGGCATATTAGTTTCACATCCATGACTGGCATTCACATTTTTCAAAGGAAATATTATCTAGATCTATTAAAGGACACAAGTTTTCTTAGAGCTAAACTTGTCAAAACTCCACTTGATCCATCCATAAAGCTACACCAAGACAGATCAAAATTGTTGTACCCCAAAATTTTCCCTCCCATTTTTCTTCAAGACATTATCCTAAGGTCCTCATTTGCTCAAGGTTGCCTAAAAATTGATCAGGCAAATTCTCCTTCTAAGAAATAGACTCACAACTAGGATTTTGTATTTCTCAAGGAGGATTAGGTTTACAAGGTATCAAGTGGTTTTCATGGTTCTTCACATTTCCCTAAGAATTCTCATGTTAAATTTCAAGTCTTGCATCAACAGTTTTCTCAGTCAATGGCTCAAATGATTGAAAATCAACTATATTGGGTAAAAAGTCAATTATGGTCAACACACAATCAAACTTCAAGATTTTTGGTCAACATCAATATTTTGAAGCCACAATCATCATTTTATCATGGGTTGATCATGATTCCTCAAGAAAAGCTCTCAAATCATCAAAAGTCAAAAGTTGCCAAATTAGGGTTTCCTTAGGAGAAGTCAACTGGACTTTGACCAAGCATAACTTTCACATGCTTCATCAGTTTTCCCCAACCAAATTTCAATATTAAGGGAATTCAATTCTCTACAACTTTATCTCTCTAAGTTTAAGTCAAAAAATGCTTCATTTGAGAGATATAAGCCAATACATTACAAGTCATCTCAAAAGTTAACAAAAAGACACTTTTTGTCAAGGCAACTTACATCATGATAAAGTCTTCAAAATAAAAAACGATCAATATAGAGATTGTAAGGGACATATTGAGCTTTCCAAAAAGTCAAAGATCACCTTCAAAATATGAAAAGTGAGAGAGTTATGACCTGTGCAAGTTAGGAAATTTTGACTAAATGCATGAAGTTTAAATTGAGCAAGCTTGATATTTTGAACTATTGGGCCATGGTTTAAGAGTCCAAATGTGTATTATAATCCTCATACACATCAAATCTTATTCTTACACCCCTTGACCTATTTTCATTTTAATTATTTTAATTATTTTTTATTTTATTGATTAATAATGCAAAATAAATAAAATAAAATACATAGGCCTTTCTTACAAAGACCAAGCCCATATCTTTGCCCTAATTTCCATTATATAATCTCATCATTTTCATACAAACAAGGACAAGAAAAACCTTGCCTCTCAAACTTGTCAAAAATATCAAAAAATTTCAAGAACCCTAAAATCTTGAAACCCTTATTACAAACCCTTCCACTACAAAATGACCATCCCATTCACACCAAACAATCATACAGAGTAAGGCTGGTTTGGTTTTGATGTTTCAAAGCACACGAAACCCCATCGCATGGCATATCCTATTTCACATTCTTGAAAAATTCATATTTTTAATTTTGTTTTATTTCAAGCCATATTGATGTTACTAACATACTTCTGAGTTGTCTATGAACAGGTTTGGAACATCATAGTTATCCCATGTATGTTAAATCGTGGATCACCATGTTAGCACCAATCCATGAATTTTTTCTCATAGCTCTTAAACCAACCAGTTTTAGCCCACAATAATCCTTCCATTGGATTCAAAACCTTCGATTTAGAGGGGTAGGGTGCTTTTGATGTGCCAACGTCCTTGATTTTTCAGGTTTCGTAAGAAACAGGCTACCAGAGAAGACGATTGGAGCTAAGGCTCCAACGCCTCTCCCATCAATACATTCATGTTTATAATGTATATTTATTATTTCATTTAAATTAATGGAAGTATAGCCACCCCAACGATAGAAGCACGCGTAACTAGGCATTGGTCTCCCAGGTCACGGGTTCGATCCCCGATTTTTCCAAAATTTTCATATTTTCTTATGCTTGCAGATCCAGTACATCGCTTCTATGCCTCAGCCATGCGCCCTCAAATCTGAAGCCACCGGATCTCATCATCATCCAATCTAATGCTTATGGTTGTCTCCCCATGATGAACCCTTCCTGGAAGCCATGCTCGATCTAATGCGGGCATAATGGGGTTGCTGTTTTGGGCCTAGCAAATTTCTATTCTCACACCCCTATTTGCTTCTATAACAAGCCTGTGATACGGTGGGAGAACTGACTTGGGTGTTTTGCATTTTATCACAAATGTTGCGGTTAGCAAGAGTCGCCACCGACTTTTCTTTATCCAAAAGGAAAGGCTGAAAAGAACAGGAAAGACCTTTGAGATTATTTCTTGAGTTCGGGGGGTAGATTATGAAAAGGGAAGGTATTAGCACCCTTTTCATCCATAGTTATCTATGGGATCTTAGTTGCTTTCTATATCCCTTTCTTTTGTTTGAAAATATGCTTTGTGTGGTTTTTGAAAGTATTTTGAAAAGGTGCCTTCGTTTAGGCAAACATTGTAATAGTTATCGTTCGTAAGAACGTATACAAAGTGTTGGGCTTTTGAAAATGTTTCATGTTTGGAAAATGTTTTGAAAGTGTTTTTGAAAGTGTTTGGTGTTTGTCTTGAAAATAAGCAAGGATATTTGATTTGAAAATGAGCAAGCAACTAGGAACAATCTACCTACTCAAAAGTCTTTGTTCATTTCTTTCTTTCCTTTGATATTGTTATCTTACCATTGATTTGGTAAGAAGCCTTATCTTTGGATGTAAAGGGACAAGTGTGGGTCATCGTATAGCCATGATAGCAATATTGTGAGATGTCTTAGCATTTCTCTTTGAGGGACTAAGATCATTTTGAAAAGCAACATTGATAGCGTCACCGAGGGACTATAATCTTGTATTTTGATTGCTTTTTACTAAGACATCTCACATGCATAACATGGCCATTTTTGTAAGGCAACAAAGTGGAATCACCCTAAGGGTGCAAGTGTGCAAATGTGTTTGATTTACATGAATTGTTTATCTTGTATTAGGGTTTGCTACTTATTGATTTTACTCTTTACATACAAACCCTAATTACTAGCATTTATATAAAGTGATAAATTTCGTAAAGTAAAATTACTATGCTATTACATAATTAGGGGATGGGTTATACAAATTTACAAATGGGGATTGCAAGAAAATTAAACCTAATTAACTATTACAACCATATTGAATAATGTATCAGAATTGAAAAATATAATGTGCAAATGCAAATGGAAAAAGAAATGATTTTGTTTGGTTTTTGTTAAGGGTTTTAACCTAATTACTAAAATGGAAAAATAATTGAATAAATATAAAATTAAACCTAAATTAATTAAGAAAAGAAATTAGGTTAAAAAAGTATTTTTTTTATGGTTTTTTGTGAAAGGTTTTAAGTTTAATAAAATAAATTATGAAAATAAATTAATTAAAAGAAATATAAGTTCTAAGTTAATTTTAAATAAATAAAAAGAAAAATAATAATTAAAACTAAACCTAAATATTAATTAATTAAGAAAAACATAAATTAATTTATTAAGCAAATATTTTTAGTCTTTTTGTCTTTATAAATAAAATAAATAAGTGTAAAAAGAAATAAAATATTTTTTGGATTTTTTATTAATAAAAATAATAATAATAATATTATAATAAAAAAATATTAAAAATAAAAATAAAAATAAAAATATAAAAAGAAGTCAGGGGGCGAAAATTTAATTGGGGTGGTTTTGTAGTAAAAGTTGTTTTAAGTCTGGTCCAATAGGTTTTTTTATAAACAGAAACCAAGAAAATAAAAAAGTTAATGGGTTGTGTGATAGGAAGTAAGCAGGGGGTATTGCTTAGCGAAAAAAAGGATAAAGCCCAAAGGTGAGGGCCCAAACGCGCATGATGCAAAACAAAAAGAAGCAAAAATATGAAAAAATAACAAAATGAATGCTAGGGCTCGAACCCGGGTCCTAAAGGTGAAAGGCACGCGCTTCTACCACTGGGGTGACTATATATCTGTTAACTTGTATCAAACCATAAATATATATTATAAATCAAGTCCATGGCCTGAACTTCATCTTCAACCTCACGCCCAGCCAGACAACCTGTATCTTGCTTATTTCTCAATGAAAATTAAAATTGCAAACATGAAAGTTGTTCCATTTTTCTCGCGAATCCAACCATGTAAATAACTAAAGCTATAAATCAAAGATGAATGAGAATTTTGTTGGCCCTAATTTGAATCCTAAATTTTCCAGAAATTTCAATCTTAAAATTCTCTAAGCTCAAGACATATAAATGAAATCTATGGATATATACAGTTTCAGGGCAATGATATCTACATTTTGTCTTTGAAAATGCAAGCCTAACAATGCCTAAATAATAAGATGAAAAGTCAGAAAACTCACTCTGCAGCTGGAGATCGTGTTTTGAGTTAGAACTTAATTTAAGTTGTTGTGATGATTAGGTTAGCTTCCTCAAGTTCCCCGGAAGCTAATGCAATGATTAACTTGATTGGAGAGTGGATGAAATGGTCTGGAGGAGTCCACTTGCAATGCTTTCTTTTTGGTTATGGAATATGAAGAAGATGGTGTTACAGTTGGGAAACAAGGACAAGGATGAGTTGTATTTGATGTAAGGAAGCTTTGAAAATTATTTTGAGGGAAACTGCACGATGGAAATAGAAGATACAAGTTCAAGGTCAGAACCTGCACAAAAATGGAGTTTGTGTGCAATTTCTGGCTAGAGGGAGTTTGGGAGAATTTTCAGGCTTGCAAAATCGTGTCCTAAGTTGCATAATAGTGTATCAATTTATAGGAAAAGGTTTTGAGAGCTTGGGGTGATCAAAAGTACAAGTTCACATGTTATGGCTCTTTGGCTTATTTTTGAAGCAAGCTTGATACACATTGTCCCAATACATAGTACAAGGCTATCTAGAGTGGTTACAAGCTTTAAACATGTTTATCTGACTTTGTATGTTGAGTGTGTGCTGAACAAACAAGTTAGAAGCTTAAGACAAGTTGACTTTGTGATTAAAGCATTTTCAAGAATGGAATGGTAACTTTGTGCCATAAATGGAAATGCAACTTAGATAATGGATCAAATGCTTGGACAATGGATTTATCAGTTGTGTAAACATTTAATTATTGAGTGATTATCAATTTTGAATCCTGCAAAGAAAGACTTGTACAACATGCTTGAAGATTGGATCAAGTGTTCTTCACAAATTTGCCTTGCAAAACAAGAATGAAACCCTAACTTCTTGCCTTCGATTCTCCTTGCTCAAGTATGATATCAATGAGTTCTTGGACATTTTGGAAACCTTGTAACATCCTCTACAACCTCTATGTTGGACATTTTTGATGATTCATCTTGGAACTATGATAAAAATTCCCATGAAGTTAGGTCAGAATCCTTCCTAAACTAGGGAAAAATTTCACTAAGTTTTTCAAGTTTCATGAACATGTCTTCTTAAAATCATAACGTGAAATCCATGCATTTCTAGAAAAATTTGTGTTCTACAACATTTTAGATATCATTGAGATCTACAACTTTCATGTTGGAAGTTTCCTTTGAATCATCTTGCATCATGGTGAAAATTTGGCTCAAAGTTATGAAAAAAATATGAATTTTCCAACAATTAGAAAATTTTCTAAGTTTACAAATTTTGACTTTTCAAAATGAAATATTAACTTTATGATTTCTTGATGAACAAGTTTCATATTTTGACATGTATTGATGAACTGTGATCTTTGATACTTGATTTTGATCAAAAAGTCAAAGTTTGACTTTTCAGTAGACAATTGACTTTTTCATCAGTTGACTGAAATTCATTTATCAACCAATTGACCTTGAGCAATGTTTTGAGCCATGCCATTAGGTCAAAATGATGCATTTTAATCCTTTAGATCATGCCTTGAACCAATAAGTCATTTGCTAGGTCAAAAATCAGAAATTGCACCTTCTCAATCAAAATCCTAATTTTTTGACCATTTTGCCCTTTTGATGATCTGATCAAATTTCTTGAAGAATTGTAATCCAAACTAGATCAAATGATATATATGAGTTCACAATGTTGATATGGATAAAAAATTATGATGTTTGACTGTAAATTGACCATAGTTGACTTTTTTTCTCCCCAATATAGCTGATTTTAGGTCAACTCATCAATTGACTGAGCAAAAATGTGATCCAAGACTTGAAACTTGACATGAGCAATCTTGAGGGTCCAAAATGATACATGAAAGTCATATGGGGCATTAAAAGTACATTTGTCCTTGTGCAAAATCAAACCCTAATTTTCTGCTATCAGTGCTTGAGGTGGTGTCTTGAGCTGATCAAACCTTGTGTAGTCTTGAATCCAACGAGATCTCGTGAGAGATTGCTTGAGAAATGAGAGGGCAAATTTTGGGGTACAAAAAAGCCCAATCTTTTTTATTTTATCTTTTTTTTAACATAATTAAATTAACTTTTTTTTTCTTAATTAAAATTAATCTAGACCTTAGGTTTTTTTAATTAACTTAATTAATCATTTTTTGATTAAATTAATTTAAATTTTTTTCATTTAATTAATTAACTTAGTTTTTTAGGTTTTTCACTAATTAACTATTTTCTTAATTAAAATCAACTTAGATTTTATGGTTTTGTTTAACTTAATTAACTAATTTTTTAATTAATTAAAATCAATTAGGTTTTAGGTTAATCATCGAACTTTTTTCATCAAGCAATCACAATGAAATTTCTTTTCCCGTTCTCTTTTATTTTACCGCTTCGCGTATTTCATTATTTTTATCATTATGTAACTGCTTACGTTTGTAATAATTTAGTTAGGGTTTACTATTTCCCCCCGGTTTTATTGTTTGTACCCCCTTTCTCAAAGCTTTGTAATAGCGTAGGACCCTTTAAATTCTGCCTTTACTTTGTGCATTTACCGCTTCCCTTATAACTGTTTAGCTTAATAAGATTATATGGTAAGATATAAAAGAAAACGTAGCTAACCCTAATTACAGACTAAAATAAATGAACATGAATCACTATTCACACTTGCACCTCTAGGGTAACCTCACTCGTTGCCTCGAAAAATAGTCATGTCCCTCGAACGTGGGGACGCTTTAGCAAATACCCTTGATACAAAAGATCGTAGTCCCTCAATGAACCTTCAATGCTGCCTTCGGTAAACGATCTTAGTCCCTTACGATAAATTGCTAAAGTTCCCCTACGAGATGCCTTTATGACTGTACAATCACCTGCGCTTGTCCTTTCACATCTAATAGATGGGGATTCCTACTAACTAATGGTAGGGTAGTACTATCTAAAAGAGGAGGAAAATAACACGAAAGACCACGAGTAAGGGTAGAATCCTGTTAATCGCTTGCTCACACTTTTCAAAACATCTTTTTCACAAACACTTTCTCTGAAATATTTTCAAAAACAAAAACTTTGTATGCATTCTTAACTGATACAAGAATATTTACAAAGTTGCCATACTTAGGAATTTTTTTTCAAAATATTTTCAAAAACACTTACACACAAAAAGAAAAACAAAAGTGAGCTAGCATTTAAGAGCCTGTAGATAACTACGGATGAAAAGGGTGCTAACACCTTCCCTTTTCATAATCTACCCCCCGAACTCAAGAAAATCTCTAAGGTCTTTCCTATTCTTTTCACCCTTTTCTTATTGGATAAAAGAAAAGTCGTTGGTGACTCTTGCTATCCGCAACATTTGTGATAAAACGCAAAGCCAAGTCAGTTCTCCCACCTTATTACAGAACTAGCAACTCTGTTGGGGAGAACTAAAAGTGGGGTTTCCTTTAGAGTTAGATCACTTTTAATGCTTTACTTGTTTCCTTTGATTGATTTTATATTTTGGGGTTTGCTCGGGTTTATTTTTTGCAAAGATCCTACACCCGGATTTGGGGGCATTTTAGGTAAGTAGCAATAGATCATGGAAAATAAATGGCGTATACCGATATGGTTGAAGTGATGGCTATGTTAGTGCGACACATTGGTTTGTACTGGTATCCCTCGAGTCAGTCGGGGAGAATATTAGGCTTCCGTGTGGTGTCATAAGCACTAACTGACCTTAGAACCTGAATTGACCCAACTTAGCAATTAGAAGGTAGTGAGATTGTCGGCTTTGGTGCATTCCAAAGTTGGTTGATACTTGATACTATACTTGTTGAGATTTGGCTCTCGGGTTTTGTTTGGTGGTAAGTCAGTTTCCGTGCTAGACAAAATTTGTGGGAAAAATCAGTGATATTGAGATCCCTAAAACCCGGTTACATCTTTAAGACAGGTTGAGCCAACTAAACTTCAAGAGGATACTTACCTACAAACCCCATGCAAGTGTTAAACCTAAGGCCTTTACGTGCTTTGCTTGTGTTTGATTATCTATTTTAATATGTGTTGTACCCCAAAATTTGCCCTCTCATGTTTTCCAAAGTCTTCCCCCTGCATGGCTGATCACAAACCCTTGCCTAAGGAAAAAGAAAATTTTTGAGTGGTGCTTTAAGCACTTCGATTGGAATTCTGAAAGACCCTTCGATTGGTATTCTGAAGGAGCATTTCGATTGGCATTATGGACAAGCACTTCGATTGGCATCATGTCAAGGCCTTCGATTGGAATTCTGAAAGACCTTTTCGTTTGGCACCCTGGGCCAAGCATTTCAATTGGCATACCAAGGGATCCTTCGATTTAGCATTGTGTCAAGGCAGCTTCGACAGGCATGTTAACCATGTCCTTCGATTAGCATGAACAACACCTTTCGATTGGCCTGTTAACAAAGCCATCAAGAGGGCACTCAAAAAAACATGTCCAGGTACACTGAACATGAGAAAATGGCGTGTTTCCCTTGCAAATATAGAAATAATTAAATGTTGATTGTGGATTTAATTCCTGAGTTAAAGGCCAGATTCTTGCCTTTTCTGTTCCTAAAGAGCTGATTCGACCAGAGGGGTTCTTTTCAAATCAGGACCAATCGAAGAGCAGGGCCTGAATGCATTCGAAATTCAAAAGTGTCCAGGTTCATTCAAGATTCATAAGAGACATGCATATTTCAAAAAAGGAAAACTTTTAATGTGTCTGATTCTTGTCTCATGGATTTAATGGCCTGGTTAAATGGTTGTCCCTTGCCATTTTCATGCACCCTCACAACCCTATAAATACAAGGGCCAGCATACAGTGCAAAGGGGAAAAAAAATCACAAAAAACATTAGGCTAGTTTTTTCTATTAAATTAATTATGTTAATTAACCTTTTAATTATCTTAACATTTTCTCAAAACTAAAATTAAGTAGATTTAGATCATTTTCTCAAAATAAAATAAAACAACAAAAAGATTTTATTCTTAGGATTTTTAGAAGTTATGTTCAGATTCGTGCGCGTTTATTTTATTGTAACTGCCTACTGGTTTGTAATAGCTTAACTAAGACTTTTACACTTTATTGCTTTATTCCCCCAATTTTGGACATGTAAATAATCCCCCTCCCTGAAGCTTTGTAATAGCGTGGGATTTACAATTCCCGCACTTTAAATTCTTGTACATATATTAACTGTTTAGATGTATGCTAACTAGGATTGCATGACAAGATTAACCTTTAAATCAACCGTAGCTCACCATAACATGTACAAAGATAATATAAACTGAAAATTGACACACTCGCACATGTCACTCTTAGGGTACGCCTCACTTGGTTGCCTCAAACGTGGTCATTGAGTATAGGAAGTCTTAGAGGTCTCCCTCCTGTCCAAAGATCAAAGTTGCCTCGAAATGGTTGCCTCGATAAAAATGATCTAAGACATTAGGGTTACCACTAAGGCGTCCTAACATTGCTTTAGTGACCACACGTCCCTTAAATCGAATTGACCCGAAAACTCCAACGACGATGCTACCTACTCCTCAATAGTGGGATAGCATTGTCTAAAGGACATTTACACAGTTTAATTCCTTTTTGAGTAGGTAGATGTTCTTAAGTACTTGCTCCTTTTAAAACAAAAACAAATTTTTCGCACTAACACTCTCTTCAAAAATAAAACTCTTTTCAAAACCCACAAACACAAAGAAAAGCAAACTTTTGAAAACATAGTGAGCAAGTACCTAAGAGCCCGTGGATAACCACAGATGGAAAGGGTGCTAACACCTTCCCTTTCTATAATCTACCTCCCGAACCCGAGAAACAATCTCGAAAAGGAATTTTTCTGTGCTTTTGTCCTTTCCTTGTTGGATAACATAAAAGACGGTGGCGACTCTTGCTTATCGCGACATTTTGCAAAAACAAACGCAAACGCGAACCAGCATTCCAAAAACAGTCAGTTCTCGTTCCCACTGATCACAGAACTGGCGACTCTGCTGGGGATTTATATAAGTGAGGTGTACCTTAGGATTAGATCACTTGTCTTTTCAATTGTATTGCTTTGGATGCTTTTAATTGTAGGCTTGTATCGGAGTTCTATAGATCCTAATCTGGATTTGGGAAACATTCATAGATAGCAATACATTGTGGAAACTGTGCGGGGTATACCGACACGGTTGAAGCAATAGCTATATTAGTGCGACATATTTATGAGTACCGGTAGCCTTTGAGTCAATCAATGAGAATACGGGGCCGCTGAGTGATGTCACTAAGCACTAATGACCTAGAACCTTACTTGACCTTCTTGGCCTTTTTTAGGGGTAGTGAGATGACCGACTTTGGTGCAGTCCGAAGTTGGTAGATACTCGATACTACACTCATTGAGGATTGTTTTCTTGGAATATTTTGGTCGCTAGTTCAGTGGCTAAACCAAAACGATGAACATAGAAAACAATCCAATTATATTGAGCTCCTTAGAACCCGGTTACTATTTATAGGACAGGTTTCGAGCCAACTAAACTCAAGAGGGTACTTACCTATGAAACTCCACGCCAGCCTAAACTTAAGGCTATATGTGTGACTTGTGTGCCTTCAAACTTGGACTACTTGCACATACTTGTTATCTGACAACATGACTTCCTTGCAGGTTTTGTTTACAGTCCTTATCCAATAATTTGGGCTTAAACGCATAGAATACACATCATAGCATCATGCCTTAGCATTTCTTTAACCATTTCAAGGATCTCAAGGGTCTGTGATGCATGTTATGGTAAATCAAATGGCTAGCAAGGGGCAAAGGGGATTTATTTTCCTCTAGCCAAGGTTGTCTAGAAATCCAAGCCTGATAACTTGAGTCAGGGGCTATGACCCACTCGATATGGTGAGCTTGACTCTTGAAGAAGGACTCTCAGCAACATGAAGTTCCTTCAATCAAGCTACCAGATTCAGATTCTAACAGTTTCTTGTTTACCCCGCGAGATCCTTGAAAACATTGCATACATATATCATACATATCATTGCATAACAGGTCTCCCAGTACAGGTCTCTTATCTTCTTCACTGTTTATTTCAACAATCATGATGTCTACTGAACCTTCAACCGAGCAAGCTATCAAGGCCCTCCAGGCCCAGAATGCCCAATTTCAGGAGTTGGTCATGAGCCTAGCTAAGGGTCAGCAGGACCTGAAGACCCTGATTCTGAAAGAGAGGAAGAAGAAGAAAAAGAGGACCATCCTGTTTAACACTAGACGCGGGTTTGGGAACGGGCTACATAATGAAGTTGATCTGACCACCCCATCTGGAGGGAAAGATAGTCCACAAGAAAGGAGGGATCCTAGCCCTATAGTCTCCGACAATGAGACGGACTATGATGAAGAACAGTATCCTTCTGCTGAGGATAAGTACAAACAACTGGAAGACCATTTGAACGCTATGGAAATACAGAAGGTGCCCGGTCTGGACTTCGGAGATCTAGGTCTATCCTCTGGGGTGGTGATTCCCCATAAATTCAAGGCACCTGCCTTTGCCAAGTATGACGGAGCTTCCTGTCCAAAGCTGCACCTCCGGTCATATGTGAGGAAGATCCAACCTTACACTGCTGATAAGAACTTGTGGATCCATTTCTTTCAAGATAGTCTGTCAGGGACTCAACTTGAATGGTTCTATCAACTGGAAGGAGCTAACGTTCGCAACTGGGAGGACCTTGCTGCTGCTTTTTACAAGCAATACCAGTATAATGCCGACCTTGCTCCCACGCTACTCAGCTTCAAGGTATGTCTATGGGTACAGGCGAAGGCTTTAAGGACTACGCTCAGAAGTGTAGAGATCTTGCTGGAAGAGTCCAACCCCCTCTGTCTAATAGGGAGTTGGTGGACATGTTTCTTGGGACTTTGTCTGGGACATGAAAGTCAAACGAGGCTGGGACATATTGGGCTTCACAATTGCTGATTTCACACTCAATCAGGCCAAACACCCCCCATATTTGGTTATTTCTTTTCATATTTCACCTTTTTTATTTAATTGTTTTTATTAATTATTATTATTATACTAATCAATTATTTTTCTTAATAAAATCAGAAAACAATAAAAATATTATTTTTATTAATTTCACTATTTTTGTAAATAAATAATTTAATTGACTTAGTTTTTTTTAATTAGGTATAATTTTAACATTTTTGCAATAAATTAAAAATAATTCAGAATATTAGATTTTTAATAATTTCAATCATTTTATTTTATTTCCTTAAATATTCAAAAACCCCAAAAAAATATGTTTTCATTAATTAATTAATTTTTAGTTTAGGTTTAATTCCAATTAATTCAAAAAAATAACAAAAATCCCTTCTTTAATGAAAAAGGGTCAAAACCCTAAAAATGCGCCGATTTAATTTTCGCACGCGATCTATTTATTTCCAATATTGTAATTGCTCCCGGTATGTAATAATTTTTTAATTAGGACTTTTATTTATCGCTTTCTTTTATTTTCGCAATTTAAATTAAAGGGTTTGTTTTTGGCGATGTAAATACCCGACGCCTTGTAATAGCTTAGATTTAATTTCCCGCAATTTAATTTCCGCACAATATTAATTGTTAGATGTTTGATAAATAGAAAATGCATGACAAGATCAATCTTTAACCTAAAATCAACAATAGCTCACCATTGACATGTACAGATAAAATTAACCGAAATAACACACTTGCACATGTCACTCTTAGGGTAACCTCACTTGGTTGCCTCGAATGTGGTCATTGAGTATAGGAAGTTTTAGAGGTCGCCCTCTTGTCCAAAGATCATAGTTGCCTCGAAACGGTTGCCTCGGAAAAATGATCTAAGACATTAGGGTTACCGCTAAGGCGTCCTAACATTGCTTTAGTAACCACACGTCCCTTAATCGAATTGACCCGAAAACTCCAACGATGGTGCTACCTACTCATCAATAGTGGGCTAGCATTGTCTAAAGGACATTTGCACAGTTTAATTCCTTTTTGAGTAGGTAGATGGTTCTTAAGTACTTGCTCCTTTTAAAACAAAACAAAACTTTTCGCACTTACACTCCTTTCAAACAAAAAACTCTTTTCAAACCCATAAACACAAAGAAAAGCAAGCTTTTGAAAACACAATGAGCAAGTACCTAAGAGCCCGTGGATAACCACAGATAGAAAGGGTGCTAACACCTTCCCTTTCTATAATCTACCTCCCGAACCTGAGAAATATCTCAAAAAGGAATTTTTCTGTGCTTTTGTCCTTTCCTTGTTGGATAAAATAAAAGACGGTGGCGACTCTTGCTTACCGCAACATTTTGCGAAAACAAACACAAACGCGAACCAGCATTCCAAAATAGTCAGTTCTATTCCCACCGATCACAGAACTGGCGACTCTGCTGGGGAATTATAATAAGTGAGGTGTACCTTAGGATTGGATCATTATGTTTTCAATTGTATGCTTTGTATGATTTATCTTTGTGGACTTGTATCGAAGTTCTATAGATCCTAACCCGGATCTGGGGATACCCTTTAGGTAAGTAGCAATAAACTGTGAGGGAACTGTCCGGCGTAGACCGACACGGTTGAAGCAGTAGCTACGTTGGTGTGGCACTTTAGTCTGTACCGATATCCCTTGTGTTGGAACGAGGAGAATATGGGTCTTCTAAGGGGTCATTAAGCACCAACTAACCTTAGAACCTTTAAATTGACCAACTTGGCCATAGAACAGTAGCAGTATGCTACACTCATTGAGACTAAACTCTCGCGATGATTCCGGCCGCAAGAAAAGGTTGCTAAACTGGAATTATGACCGATTGAAGGTAGTCAGTGATATTGAGATCCTCTAGAACCCGGTTACTATTTTTAGGACAGGTTTAAACCAACTGAACTGAAAGAGGGTAGTACCTAAGCTCCATGCCAGCCTGAAATCTAAGGGCTCTCAGTGTGACTTGTGTGCCTTTACCATGTTTGCTTTTTGTGGATACTTGTGGTGTGCTTACTATCATGACATCATGACATCATGACATTGCATACATCTTGCATAAGACTAACCTATTTCAAAGACAAGAGGGTTTCATCTTTGCTCTGTTTTGTAGGTCATCATGATGCCCATGCATAAGAATACTATCCGGATCAACTTTGTCCAAGTCCCTACCTTGCTTAAAGAGTTGGTTTCCAAGATGCCTGACACTACTTCCTTCATCAGGAGGCATGGTTCTCTTCTCAGTTTGGTCACCTCTAAATTGGACGAGCAGATGATGAGTGTCCTGGTCCAATTCTATGATCCGATGTACCATTGTTTTACTTTCTAGGGCTTCCAGCTGGTTCCCACCCTAGAAGAGTTCTCTGAGCTGCTTGGTATCTCTGTTTTGGAGCAGACCCCGTTTACTGGTTGGGAGAAGACTCTTAGGCCCAAAGAAATTTTTGTAGCCCTTCATTTGACCAAAGAGGAGGTAATGGCTAATTGGGAGACTAGAAGTGGAGCAAAGGGATTTCTGACTAAGTTTTTGGTTGGCAAGGCTAACTACTTCTGGGATAGCCTAGACTTTAAGGCCTTCGAGGATATTCTGGCTCTTCTGATTTATGGCTTGGTACTGTTTCCGAATCCTGATACTTTTGTTGATATTAATGCCATAAAGATCTTCATTTCTCAGAACCCGGTACCCATTCTCTTGGGTGACATTCTTCATCAGCTCTATGCTCGTACTGCCCGAAAACGGGGAACCTTGATGTGCTGTGCTCCTTTATTGTCGAGGTGGTTTATTTCGCACCTCCCTAAGTCAGTATTGAAGAACAAAGAAGGAATGGGTTGGGCTTATAGGGTGATGTCTCTTTCTCATAATGACATTATCTGGACTCTCAAAGGTATGGATGAGGTGACTGTCATTGATCATTGTGGAGAGTATCCTAATGTTCCATTGATAGGGACCCATGGAGGAATTTCTTACAACCCATGCTTAGCTCTTCGTCAGTTTGGAAGAGCCAGAAGAGAAGGACCTCACGAGATACTAATGCCTCATATCATCTTTGATTTTTAAGGGGATAGCGACGAGCAGCGTCGTAGATTCATAAGGGCTTGGGACAGAGTTCACCAATCAGATCCACATGAGTTGGGTCCAAAGACTTCTCTGCCAATGGATCCATATCTCAGATGGGTCCGCATCCGTGCCCAGAAGCTAGGTATGCCTTATGAAGTTGTCCGGCCTGTCACTCTTGAAGTTGCTAATGAAGAAGGGGTTCTTCCAACCATTCTCCACCCTTATATGCCCACTGACATTGGGGCACTGAAGAGGTCTTGGATGCAGTTGAGGGATGAACGGGATTCTTACCGAGAGAAGTTCAATGAACAAGAGCAGAAGATCCAGAGGTTGACTAGACAGTTAGAGAATGAGTGGATTCTCAACGATTATGTCCGCACTAATAAGAAGAGACCATGGGAGCATTGATGGACCTTTGATGATTTCCTTTACAGTTTTTTATTTACTTTTTAGTATTTCCATTCTTGTAACGCCTTAAGGGCAATTTGTTGAACAATTTAAATTTTGAAGTTTAAATCTAATAAAGTGTGTTTCCTTTCTTGTTTACAAATTTGAATCTCGATTGTCTTTAAAATCATAAATCATACGCATTTCATCCCATGCACTTCATAAACAGGTACCCTTTACAGGTCTCTTATCTTCTTCGCTGTTTATTTCAGCGATCATCATGTTTACTGAACCTTCAACTGAGAAAGCTATCAAGGCCCTCCAGGCCCAGAATGCCCAATTTCAAGAGTTGTTCATGAGCCTAGCTAAGGGTCAGCAGGACCTGAAGACCTTGATTCTGAAAGAGAAGAAGAAGAAGAAGAAGAGGACAGTCCTGTTCAACACAGGACACAGGTTTGGGAACAGGCTACAGAACAAAGTTGATCTGACCACCTCATCTGGAGGGAAAGATAGTCCACAAGAAAGGAGGGCTCCTAGCTCTGTGGTATCCGACAACGAGACGGACTACGATGAAGAACAGTATCCTCCTGCTGAGGACAAGTACAAACAACTGGAAGACCGTTTGAGCGCTATGGAAATTCAGAAGGTGCCCGATCTGGACTTCGGAGATCTAGGTCTATCATCTGGGGTGGTGATTCCCCATAAGTTCAAGGCACCAGCCTTTGCCAAGTATGACAGAGTTTCCTGTCCGAAGCTGCACCTCCGGTCATATGTGAGGAAGATTCATCCTTACACTGCTGATAAGAACTTATGGATCCATTTCTTTCAAGATTGTCTCTCAGGGACTCAGCTTGAGTGGTTCTATCAATTGGACGGAGCCAGTATCCGCAACTGGGAAGATTTGGCTACTGCATTCTACAGGCAGTATCAGTACAACTCCGACCTCGCTCCTACGCGTACCCAACTCCAGGGTATGTCAATGGGAACGGGTGAAGGATTTAAAGATTATGCTCAAAAGTGGAGAGACCTCGCCGGAAGGGTACAACCACCTTTGGCTGATCGTGAGCTTGTTGACATGTTTCTGGGGACCCTGTCTGGTCCATTCTTTAACCACTTGATTGGAATCTCTTCATCTGGGTTTACAGATCTTATTTTAACTGGTGAGAGAATTGAGGCTGGTATTAAGGCTGGGAAGATACAGAAGGGTGCCTCATCGAGCACCGAGAAGAAGCCGTTTAAGAAAGAGTCCAGTGCTGTCTACAGTGCAAGAAGACAAAATAGACCTGAACACCGCAAAGCTGTCAATGCGGTTGTTATTTCAAAACCTGCCGGTACTCCTTATTACAACAATCAACAAAAGGACGAGAGACCTAAGAGGCAATTCACTCGTCTCAGCATGGCCTTATCTCAGATTCTGCCACAGTTGCTGAAGGGTAATCTGGTGACTCTAAGGGAACCCCCAAAGAATTCAAATACAACGTCACCATGGTATAACCCTAACGCCCGCTGCGCTTATCACTCTGATAGCCCGGGGCATAATACAGATGATTATTGGGCTTTAAAGAACAAGATACAAGACTTAATTGATGCAAAGGAGATTGAGTTCGAGGAGCCCGAGAGGCCTAATGTTGTGACTGCCCCCATGCCCAAACATGGAGTAAATGCTGTAGAGGAAGACTTGTTTGTAGTTTCTGTGGATGAAATTGTTACCCCTCTGATGACTGTCAAGAAGAACTTGTTGCTAGCCGGTTTATTTCTGGGTTGTGACGAAGGTTGCCATATGTGTTCTGTTTTACCTACCGGTTGCCCATTCCTGAAGTCAGGTATCCAAAACCCGATGGATAGTAAGGAGATCCTGTTTGAGAAAACTGTTGTTCCTTCTATTCCTACTGAAAAAGTCGCCATCATTACCATTTTCGACAATTCTTCCAAGGCTCCCTTGAGGAAGCCTGTTAGAATTACATCTGTTCCGAAAATCGCACCTGTGGTTATCACTGTTCCGGGGCCCATCCCATACACCTCTGACAAAGTTGTCCCTTGGCACTATGGGGCTAATGATTATTTTCATGGAGTTAAGCAAGAGTTGGATGCTGATACTGGCGTCAGCGGCATTACTGGACCTGCCAAAGTCACCCGCAGTGGAAGACTTTTCTCACCTGATATCGTTCTACCAACAGCCCGAAGACATGTTGTCATTACACCTGCAAGTGTACCTACTGCCGTTCCTGATCAAGTTCCTAGTCCTACCCTTGTCGCCGAATCATCTGACGCCCGGGGCAAAGGGATCACCACTGATGTGCCTGCCCAGACAGAGGCACCGAAGACAATTACTGTTGAAGCTTCCAAACAGGAGATGGAAGAGATTCTGAAGATTATTAAGAAGAGTGATTACAATGTAGTTGAGCAACTGGGGCAAACCCCATCCAAGATTTCTATGTTGTCACTATTGCTGTGCTCAGAGGCCCATGCCAAGGCTATGATTACCTTCCTGAAGACTGCCCACGTGCCACAAGAGACATCAGCTGATCAGTTTACCGATTGTGTGGCCAATTTAACTGCTGATAATGGTTTGGGTTTCTGCGACGCCGATTTGACTACCAAAGGGAAAAATCATAACGATGCTCTGCATGTCTCCATTGAATGCAGGGGCACTACTCTTGCACATGTATTGGTTGATACTGGTTCCTCATTGAACGTCTTGCCCAAGAAAGCTCTAGACCGGTTGGATTGTGAAGGGTTAGAGTTGAAACCAAGTAACATCATTATCAGGGCCTTTGATGGGTCAAAAAGGATGGTGCACGGTGAAGTTGATATTCCAATTAAAGTTGGTTCTCAGGTCTTCAATTCTATGTTCTATGTGATGGACATTCGGCCATCCTACTCTTGTTTGCTGGGTCGTCCATGGATCCATAAAGCTGGGGCCGTAACCTCAACGCTCCACCAGAAGTTGAAGTACCCGGTCAAAGGAAAGATTGTGACAGTTCAAGGAGAGGAAGAGTACATGGTTAGCCACCTCAACTCGTTCCGATACGTAGAGATGGATGGGGAGTTCATTGAGACCCCATTTCAGCACTTCAAAGAGGTTCCCCAGACACTGGCATCAGCTGAGATTGTGGTTGAAGATTATCCTATGAAGATGGCTTCCTTAAAAGATGCCCGGGCTGTTATTGAGAAGGGTAGTGTGTAAATTGGGGCCGACTCCCTGATTTTACACATAAGACTAACAAGTTTGGTTTGGGTTTCACTGCAGAAGCTCAAAGGGCTGTTCAAAATTCAAGGATCGGAAGACCTCCTGTGTTCATCAGCAACTCGGGAGTAAATGCCATTGAAGATGATGTGGAAGAGTCTGAATTCGACAACTGGATCTATCCTACGACCGACGATGGACTAAGCAACTGGACAGCAAAGGGCTTCATCCATATTACTTTTGTTACCCAGTAATGAAACTTTTTGTTTTGAATATGTAACAAACAATGTCTTGAACTTTATGGCCCGGTGTCTTACTCGGGGCACCGTGGCTTCATTTGTGAGGGCTTTTGTGTGTCATTTTCATATATCATTAATAAAAGCATTGGACATTCTTGCATTTCAAATCTTGCGCTCCTTGTCTTTCTTTATTATATATTGCAAAACAGCTATTTTACACACACTCACATATACAGGTCCACATCCACTCTGGATCTCACTGGTAACGACTCTGCTACTGCCAGTTATGACTTCGAAAATCCAATCAACTTAGCCGAAGACGAAGGTGAAGATGATTGCGAAGTGCCTGGTGAACTTGCAAGACTGCTACTCCAGGAAGAAAGGGCCATTCAACCACATGAAGAGCCGGTGGAATCAGTGAATCTGGGTACTTAGACAGACAAGAAGGAAGTCAAGGTTGGTGCCAATCTGGAGCTTAGTGTGAAGCAACGGTTGATTCAGATGCTGCATAACTATGTTGAGATCTTTGTCTGGTCTTACGAAGATATGCCTGGTTTAGATACTGACATTGTGGTTCATTGCCTGCCTACCAAGGAAGATTGTCCTCCAGTAAAACAGAAGGTCCGCCGAATGCGCCCAGAGATGTCTGAGAAAATCAAGGCTGAAGTTATAAAACAGTTCGACGCCGGTTTTCTAGAAGTTACCTCTAACCCTCAGTGGGTGGCCAATGTGGTTCCTGTGCCAAAGAAGGATGGTAAGGTTCGAATGTGTGTCGACTACAGGGATCTGAACAGGGAGAGCCCCGAGGATGATTTCGCTTTACCTCACAAAGACGTTCTGGTTGACAACACCGCTCAGCACAAGGTCTTCTCCTTCATGGATGGTTTCTCCCATTATAATCAGATCAAAATGGCTCCCGAAGACATGGAGAAGACCACCTTTGTTACTCAGTGGGGTACCTTCTGCTACAAGGTCATGCCTTTTGGATTGAAGAATGTTGGGGCAACATATCAGCATGCCATGGTTGCTTTGTTTCATGACATGATCCATCATGAGATTGAAGTATACGTCAACGATATGATTGCAAGGTCCCAGACTGAGGAAGAACACCTTGACCATCTACATAAGCTGTTTGACATGCTAAAATTGTACAAGCTGAGGTTGAACCCGAACAAGTTTACCTTCGGGGTGAGGTCTGGTAAGCTGCTAGGTTTTATTGTAAGCGACAAAGGTATTCAAGTGGACCCTGCCAAGGTGAAAGCTATACAAGAGATGCCAGCTCCCAGAACAGAGATAGAGGTCAAAGGCTTTCTGGGACGTTTGAACTACATTGCTCGATTCATCTCACACCTAACTACTACTTGTGAGCCAATCTTCAAGCTACTGAAGAAAGATCAAGTGGTACGTTGGAATGATGAATGCCAGGCCGCTTTCGAAAGAATCAAAGAGTATCTCCAAGATCCACCTATTCTAATGCCACCAGTTGAAGGGAGACCTCTAATCTTGTACTTTACTGTGCTCGATAACTCAATGGGGTGTGTGCTGGGGCAGCATGACGAGTTTGGCCAAAAAGAGCATGCTATTTATTACCTTAGCAAAAAGTTTACCGACTGTGAGACCCGATACTCACTGCTCGAGAAAACTTGCTGCGCTTTGGCATGGGCGGCTCGCCGGCTGAGACAATATATGTTGACTCACACTACTCTGTTGATTTCAAAGATGGATCCAATCAAGTATATCTTCGAAAAGTTTGCCTTGTCCGGAAGAATAGCAAGATGGAAGATGATTTTGACTGAGTATGACATCCAATATACGACCCAAAAGGCAATCAAGGGAAGTGTATTGGCAGACCATTTGGCACATCAGGCAGTGGATGATTACCAGTCTATGAACTTTGAATTTCCGGACGAGAATATCATGTTGATAACTGATTGCGAGATACCTGGACCGGATGAAGGACCTGAGGAAGGATCCCGATGGTCTATGTACTTTGATGGAGCTTCGAATGCTTTGGGCAATGGCATTGGTGCCGTGATCATATCTCCTAAAGGCCCTCATACTCTGTTTACTGCCCGACTATGTTTCAACTGTACCAACAACATGGCGGAGTATGAAGCATGCATCATGGGTCTTCGAGCAGCAATCGACCTAAGGATTAAGTTTCTAAGTGTCTTCGGAGATTCCGCTCTTGTGATCAGTCATATCAAAGGCGAGTGGGATACAAAACACCCGAATCTTATTCCTTATAAGGAGTATGTGTTGACATTGCTTCCCCATTTCGAGGAGATAACCTTTGAACACTTCCCAAGAGAGGAGAATCAGTTGGCTACGATGTCTTCTATGTTCAAAGTCAATTGGGACAACGAAGCTCCCGGGATCATTATTGAAAGATTGGATGAACCTGCACATTGCTGTGATCTTAAGACTGACGAGGTAATAGAAAAGCCCTGGTTTCACGAAGTAAAAAGGTATCTTGAGGCCCAGGAATACCCCGAGGGTGCATCTGTTAATGATAAGAAGTTTATGAGGAGGTTCGCGGCGAAGTTCTTCATCAGCAATGACATTCTTTATAAGCATAACCATGATTCAACCTTGCTGCATTATGTGGATAAGATTGAAGCAGAAAGGATCATGGCAGATCAACATGAAGGTACTTTCGGAACTCATTCCAGTGGACATACCATGGCAAAGAAAATCCTCCGGGCAGGATATTACTGGTCCACAATGGAAGCCGACTGTTATCAGCATTCTCGGACATGTCACAAGTGCCAGGTCTATGCTGATAAGGTGCACATACCTCCAGTTCCTCTGAACGTCTTAACGACACCGTGGCCTTTTGCAATGTGGGGCATTGATATGATCGGCGAGATCAGACCTACGACATCCAACGGGCATCATTTCATCCTGGTAGCTATTGATTACTTTACGAAGTGGGTTGAAGCAGTTTCCTTTGCTACCATAACCAAGAACGTTGTGGCACGTTTCATTCGGCACAATCTGATCTATCGATACGGTGTACCAGAGAGGATCATTATGGACAATGGTACCAATCTCAACAACAAGATGATCACTGAGCTCTGCGAGCAATTCAAGATACAACATCATAACTCTTCTCCCTATCGACCAAAGATGAATGGGGCTGTAGAAGCGGCTAATAAGAACATTAAGAAGATTGTGCAAAAGATGACAGTGACATACAAAGACTGGCACGAGATGTTACCATTTGCTCTTCATGGATACCGTACCTCAGCACGAACGTTAACAGGGGCAACACCCTATTCCCTGGTTTATGGCATAGAGGCAGTCTTGCCTATTGAAGTTCAGATACCCTCTTTTCGGATTATGAAGGATGCAGGTTTAAGCGAAGGCGACTGGATTCAGACCCGACTTGATCAGCTGAACCTAATTGACGAAAAAAGACTTACTACTATTTGTCATGGTCAGGCGTACCAAAAATGGATGATCAGGGCATTTAATAAGAAAGTTAGACGACAAGAGTATCAAGTTGGAGACCTGGTAATCAAGCTCATTATCTTACCTCAAGGTGATCCCAGGGGCAAATGGACCCCTACTTACGAAGGTCCATTTGTGGTTAAGAACATTTTCTCAGGAGGAGCTATGATTCTAACCACCATGGATGGTGACGACCTTCCTCACCCCGTCAATGCAGAAATAGTGAAAAGATACTACACATAAATCAAAGACCCGCTAGGTTGAATGGCCTAGGCAAAAATAAGGGCTTCCCGGCGAACCAAAAGGGTTCGGGAAAAAATAAGGGATGAAAATAAAAAAATAAAAAATGTACACCCGACAAGTCGAAAACCTGAAAAGGCGGCTTGGGCAAAAATGGGTATCCCGATGGACTGAAAACCCGAAAGGGCAGTTCAGGAAGAAGTTAGGGATCAAAGCGTAACACTATGTCTCATTGGATCACCTCGCATCCAGACTTCGGTATGGACTATCAAGCTCGGACGACACTAATCAATCTGATTCACCTTCAACCAAGCAGCAAAGTGATGAGATGCTTGAGGACATAAAGGCAATAGCAGAGTTGGAACCCATTGGGATTATTCACATAGTTGTTTTGTTTCCTTTTCACAACTTATATAAATTCTATTTGTTCGGCGGTGTTCTCTTACTAGGACATCAGCCTCTTGTACAAAATGCCTATTTACAGGCCAAACTTCAAAATCAATACAAATTCATTTTCAGAAATTTCAAGCTGTTTTTCCTTTATCTGTTTTGTTTTGCAAAGAACGTCCAATGTTCATTTTTGATATATGCATTTGTCATTAATTGCTGATCATAAATATTTACATTCGAAACGAAAATTGAGTTACTGGTAATAATAGAAACAGGGGCAAATAAGAATTTCCCGAACTGTACAAGTTGCTCTGTCCACCAGGTACCAAGATAGATTCAGCTGAAGGATATGGCTAAGATACCTTCACTCCCCGCAGAATAAGGAAATAATGGTAGCTCTCCCAGCTGAGACTTGCAGCTACGGACGAATCAGCAATACTCTCCCCAAGAAGAGTTCATCCACCATCAGCACTAAAAAGGTTTGGTATCCCCAGAAGGTCTTAATATTCCTCAGAGGGGTATAAAGATATTCCCCAGCAAGCATAAAATCATCCCCAGTGGAGTTTATCATTAAAATCATCCCCAATAGAGTTTATCATTGAAATCCCCAACAGAGCTTATCAACGGAATCCCCAGCGGGGTTTTTTGTTAAAATCTTCAGCATAATATCCCTTCCCCACAGAGTAATTCCCCTCAGAGTAATCTGTTCATCAGTTTATTCCCCAACGGAGTTCTTTTCTCCTGCAGGTTTATTCTCACAATCATCTTCGTTCACCATCCCTGGCGGAAGCAAAGCATTCAACTTTATTCTCCAGCAGCTCCGGGATTTATTTTCCCCAGCTAAAACATTACATGTCCATACATCATGATACATGCATATACGCATCATACCATACAATCTCATTTATTTTGAGAACATCATTGCCTGATACATATCATGCATTACATACAGCTAACCTTTACCTTTCAGGAAAGATACAATCAAAATTCAAGTTATGAAGCCCGGGTACGACCAGGATAGTATCTTGATTTCTACAGCATATTGTGAAGCCCGGATTACGACCAAGAATGGCAATGTTAACTTTGTGCCATTAATGGAACTGCAACTTGGATAATAGCTCAATTGCTTGGATCAAAGCCCTAACAGCTGTGTAAACATTTAATTATGGAGTGGCACACACGTTTGAGGCCTGCAAAGCAAATATTATGCAGCCTAGCATGGATTTGTTTCATGTGTTCATAAAAAATGACTTGTAATTCAAGTGATAAAACCCTAACTTCATCTCCTCGATTCTCCCTACTCAAGAATGATCTCAAGGAGTTCTTGGATATTTTGGAAAGCATGCAATGTGCTCTATAACCCATCTTTGAATTTCTTTTGAATATTCTCCTTGGAACTATATGAAAAAGTGCCATGAAGTTCGGTCAAAATCCTGACCAAATTAGGGCAAAATTTCACTAAGTGTTTTGTTTCATGATCCTATGTTCTTAAAATTATAACTTGAGATCCAAGCACTTTTGGAAGGATTTGTGTAAAGAAAAGTTGTATAATTCATGGAGATCTACAACTTTCATGTTGAAAGTTTCTCTTGAATCATCTTGCATCATGGTGAAAAATTTGTTCAAAGTTGTGAAAAAATATGAAATTTCCAACACTTTGAAAAATTTCTAAGTTTAGAAATTTTGGATTTTCAAAATGAAATCTAGACTTTTTGATTTCTTGATGAATAAGTTTCATATTTTGACATGTTTTGATGAATTATGATCTTTCGCACTTGAATTTGACCAAAAAGTCAAAGTTTGACTTTTCAATATACAATTGACTTTTGATCAGTTGATTGAAAAATTCATATGTCAATCCAATGGACTTGCAACGTTTTGAACCATGTCATTAGGACAAAATGATTCAATTGGACTCTTGAGATCATGCATTAAACCAATTGACCATTTGCTAGGTCAAAAATCAAAGATTGCCCTCTCCCAGTCAAAAGCCTAATTTTGACAATTTTGCCCTTTTGGAGATTTGATCAAATTTCTTGAGGAGTTGTGGTCCAAGCTTGATAAAATGATACATATGAGTTTAAAATGTTGATGTGTATAAAAAATTATGAAATTTTACTTTAAATTGGCCATAGTTGACTTTTTCCCCAATACAATTGATTTTTAGGTCAACTGCTCAATTGACTGATAAAAAATGTGATCCAAGCCATGAAACTTGACATGAGTAATATCGAGGGTCCATAATGATCCAAGAAAGTCATATGGGGCATAGAAAGTTCAAAAATATTTGTGCAAACTCAAACCCTAATTTTGAGTCATCAGTGCATTAGGAGGTGTCTTGAGCTGATCAAACCTTAGTGCAGTCTTGAGCCCAAGGAGATCTTGTGAGCAAATTCTTGATAAGTGAGAGGGGAAATTTTGGGGTAAAACAGCTGCCCCTGTTCAATCTTCTTAAACCTGAAGAGTTAGATTGGCGAGTTTTACCATTCTTGACTCGAAGGTGGAAGATGATTGGACACTAGAGTGCCCTGAAATTTGCACTCGGTGAAGTGATTGTAGAGGAAATGGTCTTAAAGATGCCATTTGGAAAAGTGATAGAAAGTGGTTGGAGATGGGCTTGTAGATGCCATCCAAAAGTGATTGTTGAATCTGAATGAGTATCAGAATGGCGTCCATGTTTGGAGCGTATCTGCACTGTATCTGAAAGTTAAGATTTTGAATGAGCATAAGAATGGCATCCGTTTCTGGAGTGTATCTGTACTATATCTGAGAAAGAAATTGAATGAGTATCAGAATGGAATCAGCGTCTGGAGCGTATCTGAACTGTATCTAAAAGCTGAATCTGAATGAGTATCAGAATGGCGTCCGTGTCTAGAGCGTATCTGAACTATATCTGAAAGTTGAAAACTAAAAGAGTATCAGAATAGCATTCGTGGCTGGAGCGTATCTGAAAGTTGAAAACTGAATGAGTATCAGAATGACATCCGTGTCTGGAGCGTATCTGAACTGTATCTGAAAATGTTGAACATTGTTAATGGTAGTTGTTAACCTTATCCTGAAAAGGGTAAAATGTTAGCTAAAATACAAAGTCATGTTATATGAAATGCATGGTATGATGCATTCGTGCTATCAATGTTTATGTTATATGGATGCGATGTATGTGTATATGAGCTAATCTGTTGTGCTGTTGTTGGATTGGGGAAAATAAATCCCTGACTGCTGCTGAGGATGTGGAGTGTAAGTCTTCATGTTGTGAAGTCTAAGTGTTGATGAATTTCTGCTTGGAGAAATAAACTCTGTTGTAAGGGAAATTTTGTGTACTGCTTATAAGACCTTGTTGGGAAATCCTGAGAATTTGAACGACTTCTACTGGGGATTGATAATTGGAAGCTTTGCTCCGCTGGGGATTAAACTGCTAACTGCGGGGGACTTATGGAAATAGCATAGAGATATTTTCCTACCTCTAAAAGCCATATGTGATTATATTTCTATTTTGTTTTTTTTGTAAACAGTAATTATGTTCAAATGCATATGTTCAAAAATGAATCATTTGGACATTTTTTTAAACAAAACACAAAAGTAAAGAAAAATAGATAGTTTTACACTTTCAAAGGGGTATCTTTGTATTGACTTTGAGTAAGTATTTTTGTACAATGATACAAACATTCTAGTAAGAGAATGCCGTCGTAAAAAATGAAAATTTTGATACAAAGAAAAGATAGCTATGTTCTATAATCCCATGGGGTTCCTATTCTGCTATAGCCTTTGTATCTCTGAGCATCTTGTCTATTCATTGCCTCGTCTGAAGATGATTGAATTGATCAGAACCTCTGAGCTTGTCAGGTTGTTCATAAGGTGATCCAACAGAACATAGTCATATGCTTTAAATCCCTAACTTTTGCCTGGACCACCCTTTCGGGTTTTCAGTCCACCGAGATACCCTTTTTTTGCCCAAGCCACCCTTTTGGGTTTTCAGCTTGCCGGGTGTACAAATTTTTTTTTGTTTTATCCCTAATTTTTTCCCGAACCTTATTGGTTCGCCGAGATGCCCTTATTTTTCCTAGGTGTGTCAACCTAGTGGGTCTCTTATGCGTAATATCTTTTGACTATGTCTGTGTTCGCAGGGTGCGATAGGTCGTCGCCATCCATGGTGGTCAAGATCATTGCTCCACCAGAGAATACGTTTTTGATCACAAATGGTCCTTCGTATGTAGGAGTCCATTTTCCCCTGGGATCACCTTGAGGAAGTATGATACGTTTGATCACCAAATCCCCGACTTGATACACTTGGCGTCTAACCTTTTTGTTGAAAGCCTTGATCATCCGTTTTTGATACATCTGACCATGACATACATCAGTAAGTCTTTTCTCATCATTCAAGTTTAGTTGATCAAGTCGAGTCTGGATCTAATCTTCTTCATTCAGCCCTGCATCCTTCATAATTCTCAGAGAGGGGATCTGGATCCAATAGGAAAGACAACTTCCATGTTGTAAACCAGAGAGTACAGTCAAACTTCAAGATTTTTGGTCAAACTCAACATTTTGAAGTGATATCCATCATTTGATCAAGGGTTGATCATGATTTCTCAAGAAATGATCCTAACTCATGAAAAGACAAAAATGGCAAATTAGGGTTTCTATAGGAAAAGTCAACCAAACTTTGACCAAGCATAACTTTCTCATACTTTATCAGAATTTTTCCAACCAAAGCTCATTTTGAATAGAATTCAATTCCCTAAAACTTCTATTCAGCTCTCAAGCTCAAGAAATTCACCATTTGAAAGATACAGGTTCAAACATTACAAGTCATTTTTAGAAAGTCAACAAAAGCCACTTTTTCCAAAACCTTTTACATCAAGCTAACATATTCAAATGCAAAATTGATCAAAAGAGGGATTTAAGAAGACATCTCGGGCCTTCCAAAAAGTACAAGATCATTATCATGAGATAAAAATTGAACAAGTTATGGCTTTCCCAGGTTGGGAAAATTTTGGAAATTTCAAGAATGATGCATTGAGCAAATTTGAATTTTTGGGTTAATGGCCTAACTTTTTAAGATTCCAATATCTTCCTAAGGTCATAGAGGACCTATAATCTTATTTTTTTCATGGCCTTGTATTTTCTACCTATTTATTTTAATTTATTTCAAGTAAATATAAAATAGATTGTATAAAATATTTAGAAATGGGCTTAGGCATGTGGGCTAGTGTACTGGCTTGCTTAGAGGCCCAAGATTTCATGCACAAGTGACCAGATTCATCCTAGAAAAGATAAGGCATGTTTTGACAAATTTGGAAAGCCTTGAATTGGTTGGATTCTTGTTGGAAAACATGAGTTATGGCCATAATCTTTCACATTCAATGGTGTCTCCTCCTTCTATACTATAAGAACAACACATTGGCCAGCTCAAAATACACACAAAAGCCTAAAGAATTACTGCACATTTCATTCAAAAATTCCAAAGTTGTAAAACTGAATTTCAAATTGCAGGTGGTTTTGATCCAAAACAAAGGCCCGGACGCGTTCTTGGAAGTCCCCAGGAACTTTTCCAACCATCACCAAGTCCTAAAATGCCATGAAATGATCCAGCCAACTCTCACGTTTTGGTACGGGAATCGTACGTCACCATTGGTAGGGTTATAAGCTCAAAATTGGAGTTTCTTAAAATACCCAAAATTAAGACCAACCAAGGATACCATCTTGCTCAGGACGTTGAGAGCAATCAACCCATGGCCTCAAAGTGAATTTATTTTGCGTTTTGTGCTTGTTTCACGTGCAGGTTTTATAGTGACGGACAAAAATCTGTCACTATAGATATTTCTACCTAAGACGACGGAGGGAGGTAGGAGATGAGTGTGTGGAAGCCCCTTACTGGGCAATTCAAATCCACACACATGTTTTTTTTATATATTTATAATCATTGTTTTCTTTGCATCATATTCTTTTATTGTGTTAGGTATAACAACTTGAACATCTAACTCAGTTGGTAAGAAGCACGCTTATAAGGGAAGGGACCTGGGTTCGAATCCCAGGTCCAGCGTTTTGTTTATTTAATGTTTGTTGACTGCAGATCCAGTACTCTGCCTCTCAAGCACTTACCATACACCCTCCAGCTCCAGCCAGTGGATAATGATGAGGCCAAATACAAGGATCCCAAATGCGTGGACCACCATGGACGCTCAGAAGCTGCCTCCATAGGATCTCAGGATACCTGGGCTATCTATTGGGCCTAGCACGTTTTCAGATCAACACCCTCCTATTTTTTTCAAGCCTGGCCCATTTCTTTTATTTATGTCTTTATTTCTTTTTATTTTATTAATTTCAAAATAATTTTTCATTTAATAATAATAATCATAGATTTAAGATTTTTTTTCCAATTAATTTAATTAATTAATTAAATTATTTTTGACATCATTTTATTAATTTAAAAATAATTAGAGCTAGGTTTTTATAACTCAAATATTTTCTTAACAAAAATACCAAAAATAATAGAAGTAGTTTTATTAGAACTAATTTTTAATCAACACCCTTTTTTTAATTAATTAGGATTTTATTTTTATTTTTTTTAATTTAGTTTAATTATTTCCTTAAAACAAAAAAAACAAAAAGATTTTTTTTACTTAAACTTTTTTAGGTTGTTAGACGTCATTTTCCATTTTCACGCGCGTTTATCTTATTCTCGCATCTTTTAAATATTGTACATGCTGATGGGATGTAATAGATTAAAATAGTACTTTACTGCCTTAATTTATTTTCTTTCCCCCATTTGGACATGTAAATACCCCCTCCCCAAAAACATTGTAATAGCGTAGATTTAAATTCATGCACTTTAAATTTCTTCTAAATATTAATTTTTAGTAAGTAGGCGTGCATGACAAGATTAATCAAATTAATCGTTAGATCACTAACCTCAAGATAATATAACTGAAAAAAAACACTTCTCACACTTGCACCCTTAGGGTATACCTCACTTGGTTGCCTCGGAAATGGTCATGTCCCTCGAACGTAGGGATATCTTAGCAAAGACCCTCGGTATAAAAGTCATCATAAAATATCGTGGTCCCTAAACGTCTCTCGAGTTGCCTTTCGGTAAATGATCTTGTCCCTCGATGTTGCCTATATGATGACAGTCCCTTCGAAATGCTAAGATATCTTTACATGTTGCCTTCAATGACCATAGCGTCCCTTTCGATAGTCCCTCAACTTCCAACGATAGGGCTACCTACTCACTAATAGTAGGATAGCACTGTCTAAAGGATAGGAGGAAAAGAACGTCCTTTTTTGAGTAGGTAGATAACTCTTAAGTACTTTCTCAAACCTAAGATTTTACACTTACACACTTTCAAACTTCTTTTCAAAAATGATTTATCACACTCTTGAGGACTGATACAAGAGTTACCATAAAGCAAACAAAACTTTCAAAACACACAAACATAAATAGTTTTCAAAAATGAGCAAGTACCTAAGAGCCCGTGGAAAACCGCGGATGGAAAGGGTTCTAACACCTTCCCTTTCCATAACCTACCCCCTTACTCAAAAAATCTCGAAAAAAGGTCTTTTTCTGGTCTTTTCACCCTTTCCTTTGTTGGATAAAAGAAAATTCGGTGGTGACTCTTTCTTACCGCGACATTTGCGGAAAAAAACGCAAAACCAGTATTAACAGTCGGTTCTGCCACCGTATCACAGAACTGGCGACTCTTCTGGAAAGGGATTATAAAAGTGGGGTTTACCTTAGGGTCTAGATCATTTCTAAAATTGTTTGCCTGTTTGTTTGCTTTACTTTTAAGGGATTGTTTAGGTTACTATAGATCCTACATCCAGATCCGGAGAAACCTGTTAGGTAAGTAGCAATTGATCGTGGAAACTGCACGGGGTATACCGATACAGTTGAAGCGATGGATATGTTGATGGGACACTTTGGTTGGTACCGGTAGCCCTTATGTTAATCAAGGAGAATACTGGGCCGCTGTGTGGTGTCATAAAGCATCAAATGAACTTAGAACCTTTAAATGAACAACTTTGCCATTAGGACGTAGCGATATGGCCATCTTTGGTGTATTCCCAAAGTCGACAGCTACTCGATGCTACACTCATTGAGACTTGACTCTTGAGTTTTTTTTGGTTGCGAGTCAGTCGCCTATCAAATGAAGCTTATGGAAGAGGTCAGTGATATTGAGATCCCTTAGAACCCGGTTACAATTTATAGGACAGGTTGAACCAATCCAACTTTAAGAGGGTATGACCTTAAAACCCATGCAAGCCTTAAACCTAAGGTTTTGGTGTGATTTGCTTGTGCTTGCTATATATGTGATTTCTTAGCATAATCATGACATCATAACATGACATATCATACTAACCATTTCAAGGATTTTCTAGGTCTTATCTTTGTCTTGTTTTGTAGAACATGACATCCGCTCGCAGGAACACTATCCAAATCAACCTTGTGAAAGTGCATCCTCAACTCAAGGAGTTAGCATCAAGGATTCCTGAAATCTCTCCCTTCACTGAAAAACACGGTCGACTTCTCAACTTGGTCACTGCAACCCGTGATAATGAAATGTTAAAGGTGATATTTTAATTCTTTGACCCGTTGCACCACTGCTTCACTTTTCCTGATTACCAGCTAGTGCCTACTATGGAGGAGTTTTCTCAGTTATTGGGGGTACCTATCCTTGATCAGTTACCATTCAACGGCACAGAAAGAGACTCAAAGCCTGAAGAGATTGATCAAGCTCTGTCTTTACAACGGTCTGATGTAGTGGCAAATTGGGAAGCCAGAAGAAGTGTCCAAGGATTTCCATCTAAGTTTCTATTTGTGATAGCTCACTATTTTTGGGATAACCTGGATTTACAAGCTTTTAAAGAGGTGTTATCCCTTCTCATATATGGGATGGTACTATTCCCTAACATGGACCAACTCGTAGATGTGAATGCGTTTAAGGTTTTTCTGTCACATAATCCAGTGCCTACCTTACTTGGGGATATTCTACACTCTCTGCATACTCGCCCTCTAAAGAGAAGAGGGACCCTTCTGTGTTGCACTCCCCTATTGGCTAGGTGGTTTATTTTTCACCTACCCCGGTCTATTTTGAGAAATGAGCAGGGTATGAGATGGTCTCATAGGCTGATGTCCCTTACACATTCAGATATTCATTGGTGTTCACGATCCTCGGAGAATGTTTCCATCATTGATCGCTGTCGGGAATTCCCTAATGTCCCTCTCTTAGGCATTAGGGGAGGAATCACTTATAATCCTTGTTTAGTATTGTGACAGTTTGGTTATGCTAGAAGGGATGGCCCTCATGATACACTCGTCCAAGGAATCATCTTTGACTATGAGAATGAGGTTCAGGGTTATCGCAAGAGGTTCATTCGAGCTTGGGGCATGATAAACAGGGTTGATAACAAGACACTGGGGCACAAGAATTCCATCCCTCTTGAGCCTTACCTCAAATGGGTGCGATCTCGTGTTCAATGTCTTATTATGCCTTACCCTGCCATCTTACCTATGATTGTGGAGCCAATTGCTGAAGGAGACACTCCTTACGATGTTCTTCATTTGGATATGCCAACTGATTCCGAGGAGCTACGGAAATCCTGGATCCAACTTAAAGAAGAACGAGATACCTTTGAAACCCAATTCTACACCAACGAGAAGAAGGTTTTAGAGATCACCCGGTTACTTCATGAAGAGAGAAGCATAAATGCCTACATTTCACTAAAAAGGATGCGCCCGTGGGAAGCTTGAAGTCTTCCTTGTGCTTGGAAAATTTTATTGTTACTTTGTTCCCTTTGTAAGCCCAAGAGGCATGGTTGTGACCAATAAAACTTCTTAATGCAATTAACGTTTGTTCTCTTTCTGTTTAAGCAAATTTGAGCCTTAGAAATCCTTGAAAACATTGCATACATATATCATACATATCATTGCATAAGAAGGTTTCAAAGCAGGTTTATCATCCTCTTCATTGTTTATTTCAGCAATGGCTCTAGAACAAAAAGTGAAGGATCTACAGACTCAGAATGCCCAGTTTTAACAGGTGGTCATGGCTCTGACCAAGGGGCAAGAAGAACTGAAAGCCCTTCTTATTAAAGAAAATAAGAAGCCAAAGAAGCCAACTGGGTTAGTGAATCTGGGAAGAAGGATCAGAGGACCTGTGCAGCGAGCCTCTGAACTGATAGATTCATCAAAGGAAGGAAACAATCAAGAGGAGGAAACAAGAGAAGAAGACTCTAGTCCAAAAGAATCCGATGATGAATTTGACTAGGATGAGGAACAGTATCCTCCTGCTGATGAAAAATATAAACAGCTAGAGGATCGTCTGAATGCAATGGAGGTCCGGAAGGTCTGGATTTTGAAGAGCTAGGTTTGGTCTTTGGGGTTGTCATCCCACAAAAGTTCAAGGTGACAGTGTTTGCCAAATATGATGGGGTTTCATGTCCCAAAATTCACCTCCGATCTTATGTGAGGAAGATCCAGCCTCACACTACTGACAAGGACTTATAGGTCCACTTCTTTCAGGATAGTCTGTCTGGAACTAAACTAGAATGGTTCTACCAGCTGGAAGGGGCCAGCATTTGTAATTGGCAAGACCTGCATGCTGCTTTCTACAAGCAGTATCAGTACAACGTAGACCTTGCTCCCATCCATACTCAACTCCAAAGTATGTCTATGGGTTCAAGCGAGGGCTTTAAGGACTATGCTCATAAGTGGAGGGACTCAGCAGGAAGATTTCAACCTCCCATGTCTGATAGGGAGCTAGTGGATATGGTTTTAGGTACCTATCTGGACCCTTCTTCAATCATATGATTGGAAGCTCCTCGGTCGGCTTTACTGAATTAATCTTGACAGGAGAAAGGGTGAAAGCTGGAATTAGGAGTGGTAAGATCCAGAAGGATGCATCCTCCAGTGCAGCAAGGAAACCATGTGCTGGGAAGAAAGAGGTTAGTGTTGTGTACCATCAAAGGATTCAGGATAGAACTGAACACCGTCCAGCGATAGGGGTTGTCATGATCTCTAATCCTGCACCTACTCAACAAAGGAATAATCAACCGAGAACAAAAAGGTTGGTAAGACAGTTTACCCAGATAAGTTTGACCCTGTCTCAAGTTTTGCCACAATTGTTGAAATCCAATCTGGTAACTCTGAGGGAAGCTCCGAAGAATCCCAATACTACCTCTCCTCGCTACAATCCAAACTCTTGATGCACCTACCATTCTGAGACTCTGGGGCATGACACGAACGACTGCTAGGCTTTGAAGAACAAGGTGCAGGATCTGATTGAGGCAAAGGAGATTGAATTCGATGCTCCGGAAACTCCCAACATCATAACTGCACCCATGCCCAAGCATGGCCCAAAAATCAATGCTATTGATGTTGTCTCCATCACAGAAGATGCTGACAATAGCTATGACATGGATATCTGGATCTTCCCTACTACTAACGGTGGACCCAGTAACTGGACAGAAAAAGACTTTGTAGCGATTACTTTTGTTCAGAAGTAATTGTCTTTCTTGTTTTTTGGATATGTAATAAACAATATAAACTCTATGGCCATGTGTCTTACTCGGGGCACAATGGTTTCATTTGTGAGGGTTATCATGTTTAATTTCATATGGAATTAATAAATAATTGTATGTTTATGCATACAAATTTTGCGCTCTCTATTTTTCTTTTCTGCTTTTTACTTTGTCTATACAGCTATTCTCTTACACACACACGTATCAAACAGCAGATCCATATCCACTCTGGATCCCATTGATAACAGTTCTGCTATTTCCGATTATGACTTTCAAAATCCGATCAACCAAGCCGAGGAAGAAGGTGAGGAAGATTGTGAGGTACCCGGAGAACTTGCCAGACTGTTACAGCAGGAAGAAAGGGCTATACACCCTCATGAAGAGCCAGTTGAGACAGTGAATTTGGGCACAGAAGAGAATAGAAAATAGGTCAAGATAGGTGCAAAATTGGAGCTTCGTGTCAAACAACATTTGATTCAGATGTTACATGATTACGTTGAGATCTTTGCTTGGTCATATTAAGACATGTCAGGACTAGACACGTATATTGTGGTTCATCGTCTGCCAACTAAATAATATTATCCTCCGGTAAAGCAGAAGGTTCGTTGTATGCGCCCTGAAATGTCAGAGAAGATTAAAGCAGAGGTTATGAAGCAGTTCAACACTGGGTTCTTAGCTGTCACCTCCTATCCACAATAGATTGCTAACGTAGTCCCGGTGCCTAAGAAGGACGACAAGGTACGGATATGTGTGGACTACAGAGATTTGAATAGGGAAAGCCCCAAGGATGACTTCCCTCTTCCCCACATTGACGTTCTGGTTGACAACACCACACTCCATAAGATCTTTTCCTTCATGGATGGTTTCTCTGGCTACAATCAGATCAAGATGGCACCCAAAGACATGGAGAAGACGACCTTTGTCACATAATGGGGCACTTTCTGTTACAAAGTGATGCTGTTTGGATTGAAGAATGTTGGGGCAACCTATCAGCGAGCCATGGTAGCTTTGTTCCATGACATGATTCACCATGAGATAGAGGTTTATGTTGATGATATGATAGCCAGGTTTCAAACTGAAGAAGATCACCTTAATCATCTACAAAAGTTGTTTGATAGGTTGAAGACGTACAAGCTGAGGTTAAATCCGAACAAATGCACCTTCGGGGTAAGTTCTGGTAAACTTATAGGTTTTATTTTCAGTGACAAGGGTATTCAGGTAGACCCTGCAAAGGTGAAGGCCATACAAGAGATGCCATCTCCTCGCACTGAGAAGGAGGTTAGAGGTTTCTTGGGACGCCTAAATTACATTACGAGATTCATTTCCCATTTAACTGCTACATGTGAGCCAATCTTCAAACTCCTGAAGAAAAATCAAGTGGTAAAATGGAATGATAAATTCCAGACTGCCTTCGAGAGAATCAAAGAATACCTTCAAGAGCCTCCAATTCTGATTGAAGGAAGACCTTTGATAATGTACTTAACAGTGTTAGATAATTCAATGGGTGTGTGCTTGGGCAGCATGACGAGTCCAGTCGAAAAGAGAACGCGATATACTACCTTAGAAAAAAGTTTTCCAACTGTGAAACAAGATACTCACTACTCGAGAAAACTTGCTGCCCTTTGGCATGGGCTGCTCGCCGACTGAGACAGTATATGTTGACCTACACCACTTTGTTGATATCTAAAATGGATCCGATCAAGTACATCTTCGAGTAGCCCGCTCTCTCCGGAAAAATAGCAAGATGGAAAATGATCTTGACTGAATACAATATCCAATACACGACCCATAAAGCAATCAAGAGAAGTGTACTAGTTGATCATTTGGCTCATCAGGCTGTGGATGACTACCAGTCCATGAACTTTGAATTCCTGGATAAGAACATTATGTTAGTGACTGACTGTGAAGAACCTGAGGAAGGATCCCAATGGACTATCGTTTTTTATGGAGCCTCCAACGCACTCGGCAATGGCATCGTTGCTGTAATTATATCTCCCAAGGGCTGTCATACTCCTTTCACGGCCAAATTATTGTTCAATTGTACCAACAACATGGCAGAGTATAAAGCCTGCATCATGGGTCTCAAAGCTTCCATTGATCTGAGGATCAAGTTCTTGAGCATTTTCAGGGATTCAGCCTTGGTAATAAGTCAAATCAAAGGGGAATAGGACATGAAGCACCCGAATCTTATCCCTTACAAAGAACATGTGCTGACATTTCTTCCACACTTTGAAGAGGTCACCTTTGAACATTTTCCACGAGAAGAGAATCGGTTATCGGACGCACTAGCTACTATGTCATCTATTTTCAAGGTCAGATGAGACAACGAGGCTCCTCAGATCACCATTGAGAGGTTGGATGAACCAGCATACTGCTACGAGATTAACACTAAAGAGGTAGTAGATAAGCCTTAGTTTTATGAAGTAAAGAGGTATCTCGAGGCTCAAGAATATCCCAAGGGGGCGTTTGTCAATGATAAGAAGTTTTTGAGAAGGTTCGCTGCAAAGTTCTTCCTCAGTAATGGAATCCTCTACATGCACAACTATGACTCTACTCTACTTTGGTGCATAGACAAGAGTGAAGCAGAGAAGATTATGGAAGATCTACATGAAGGTACCTTTGGAACCCATTCTAGTGGACATACCCTGGCTAAAAAGATCCTGCGGTCAGGATACTATTGGTCCACTATGGAAGCAGACTGTTATCAGCATTCTTGAACTTGTCACAAATGCCAGATCTATGCTGATAAAGTGCATGTACCTCTGGTTCCCTTGAATGTCTTGACGGCTCCCTGGCCCTTTGCAATGTGGGACATTGACATGATCAGAGAGATTAGGCCTACCACTTCCAATGGGCATCACCTCATCCTAATGGCCATTGATTACTTCATGAAGTGGGTTGAGGCCGCCTCTTTTGCTATTGTTACCAAGAATGTTGTGGCGCGGTTTATTAAGCATAACCTGATTTGTCGGTATGGTGTGCCAGAGAAAATCATCACAGACAATGGTACAAATCTCAACAATATGATGATGACCGAACTTTGTAAGAAATTCAAGATTCAGCATCATAATTCTTCCCCTTACCGGCTGAAGATGAATGGCGCTGTGGAGGCTGCTAACAAGAATATCAAGAAAATCATACAGAAGATGACATTGACATACAAAGACTGGCATGAGATGTTACCATTTGCTCTTCATGGTTACCACACCCCAGCACGTACGTCAATAGGGGCAACACCTTATTCTCTGATATATGGTATGAAGGTTGTCTTACCTATTGAGGTCCAGATTCCTTCTTTGAGGATCATGAAAGATGCAGGTTTGAATGAAGATGATTGGATCTAGACTCGACTTAATTAACTGAATCTGATTGATGAGAAAAGGCTTGCTGTTGTCTGTCATGGTCAGATATACCAAAAACGAATGATCAAGGCTTTCCACAAAAGAGTCAGATGTCATGTATATCAAGTGGGTGATATGGTAATCAAGCGCATCATACTGCCACAAGGTGTTCCCAGGGGAAAATGGACTCCCACGTACGAGGGGCCATTTGTAATCAAAAACATATTTTCTGCTGGAGCCATGATTTTGACCACCATGGATGGTGACGACCTTCCTCACCCTGTTAATGTGGACATAGTAAAAAAATACTACGCATAAATAAATACCCGCTAGGTTGAGTTGCCTAGGCAAAAATAAGAGCATCCTGGCCAACCAAAAGGGATACATACAAAAAAATCTGTACTCTCGGCAAGTCGAAAACCTGAAAAGGCGGCTTGGGCAAAAAAGGGTATCCCGGTGGACTGAAAACCCGAAAGGGAGGTCCGGGCAAAAGTTAGGGATTCGAAGCGTATAACTATGTCCCATTGGATCACCTTGCGACTATACTTCAGTATCAACTATCAAGCTCAAACGGTACCAATCGATCTAGTCAGCTTCGGACGAGTAGCAAAGTGATGAGACGCTTAAAGACATAGGGGCAATAGAAGAATTGAAACTCAATGGGATTATTACACATAACTGTTTTCTATTTGTACACTATTTTATGTAATTTTTATTTCTTATGACGGCGTTCTCCTACTAGAACGCCAGTCTCTTTCTACAAAATGCCTGTTATAGACGAACTTCAAAAATCAATACAAATCATTCTTTGAAAGTACAAAACTGTTTGTTTTATTTTTCTGTTTTGTTTTGCAAAAAAGTCCAATGACTTATTTTTGACATATGAATTTAAATATGATTACTGTTCACAAATACTTGCATAAAAAACAGAAAGATAGTTACTAATGGCTGTAAGAAACGGGGAAAATTCTGAAAAGCCATTCATAGTTCCGACAGTTACTCCGTCCAGCATGTACAGGGGTATAGACAGTCACCGCTACATACGACCCCATGACGTCAATATTCCCCACAGAGCAGAAACAACCAGAGTTTTGATCTCCTTCTTCCCCAAGCAGGAATTATCTCCTCCAGCAAAGCGGCTTCAAAGAGCTGAAATCTGTTTTCCCCAGTCGAGTTTTATAATTTCAAACAGTTCATAACACTTCCTCCCTGAGTAGAGTTTATTCCTCTATCTGCGAAATAATCCATAACAAAGTTTATGTCTCTACATCGGAAGAATCTCCCAATACATTATCTCTCTCCATAGAGTTATGCTCAAGCAGAGTCAATCCCCGACAAAGTATTCTCAAACAGAAAGAGGAAATCCTCAGAAAATCATCTATGTGCATCAACCCCAGTGGAAACGAAGGATTCAGCGTACCAATACTCTTCAGTAGCAGTCCGGGATTTACTTTCCCAGACTGGAAAATATCGCAATAGCATCCCATATTCATACATCATGGCATGCGCATACACATCACATATAGTATAATCTCATTTATTTTGAAAACATCATCACAATGCATTTCATACATCATGACGTTTCATATGACTAACTCTTTACCTTTTTCAGGAAAAGATCAAATCAACAAACACCGTTGACTACTTATGTGACATGGTAGTATTATTGAAAGCTATATCTAATGAAGGGCTATTTCAGCATTCTCCGCATAAAGATGTCCTCAAAAGACCTTGTCTGGTTCAGTCAGATCTCCACTAAGATCTCTCTGATTCCTATTCCAGTTGAAGACGACCCAAAACTTTTGTCTGGTTCAGTTGAATCGATCCTAAGATTATTCTGATTTCCATTCCAGTCAAAGTTGATCCAAGACCTTCTCTGGTTCAGTTAAATTGCTACTAAGATCTCTCTGATTCCTATTCCAGTTGAAGATGACCCAAGACTTTTTTCAGGTTCAGTTGAATCGATCCTAAGATTCTTCTGATTTCCATTCCAGTCAAAGTTATTCCAAGACCTTCTCTGGTTCTGTCAGATCGACACTAAGATCTCTCTGATTTCTATTCTAGTTGAAGATGACCCAAGACTTTTTTCTGGTTCAGTTAAATCGACACTAAGATTTTTCTGATTCTTATCCAGTCAAAGTTAATTCAAGATTTTCCTCTGGTTCAGTCAGATCGACACTAAGATATCTCTGATTCCTATTCCAGTAGAAGATGATCCAAGAATTTTTTCTGGTTCAGTTAAATCGATACTAAGATTTTTCTGATTCTTATCCAGTCAAAGTTAATTCAAGATTTTGTCTGGTTCAGTTGAATCGATCCTAAGATTCTTCTGATTTCCATTACAGTCAAATTTAATCCAAGACCTTCTCTGGTTCAGTCAGATCGACACTAAGATCTCTCTGATTTCTATTCCAGTTGAAGATGATCCAAGACTTTTTTCTAGTTTAGTTAAATCGACACTAATATTTTTATGATTCTTATCCAGTCAAAGTTAATTCAAGATTTTGTCTGGTTCAGTTGAATCGATCCTAAGATTCTTCTGATTTCCATTCTAGTCAAAGTTGATCCAAGACCTTCTCTGGTTCAGTCAGATCGACAATGAGATCTCTCTGATTTCTATTCCAGTTGAGGATGATCCAAGATTTTTTTCTGGTTCAGTTAAATCGATACTAAGATTTTTCTGATTCTTATCCAGTCAAAGTTAATTCAAGATTTTCCTCTGGTTCAGTCAGATCGACACTAAGATCTCTTTGATTCCTATTCCAGTTGAAGATGATCCAAGACTTTATTCTGGTTCAGTTAAATCGACACTAAGATTTTTCTGATTCTTATCCAGTCAAAGATAAATCAACACCTTCGCTGGTTCAGCTTAAATAGACCATGGATTTGTTACTGATTCTTAACAGTTTAATCTCATTTCCCCAATAATTCGCTGTGAAGCCTGGAATACGAACAAATAGTAGTCAGCCTTATCATCCTTAGCAAGTCACTATGAAGCCTGCATCCTGACCAGATAGCAGTTTACTTATGTCTCTTCAGTCAAGAGATGACTCCCTAGTAGAGTAATGGACAACCGAAGCTCCTAGAATTTATTCCCCTATAAAACATTCCCCAGCGGACTCCTCCTCGGACAGCAGGAACAAGAATTCCCACAAAGAGACTCCTTATGAACTCAACATCTATTTTGAATGGCATATTTAAGCCCATCTCCGATGAATCTCCGTCATATTCCTTGGATGGCATCTTTAAGCCCATCTCTGACAATCTTCTGTCATCTTTTCCAAATGGAATCTGTAGGCCCATTCCCGATATTATTCACCAGCAATCTCACTTTGGGCGAGTGCAAATTTCTGGGCACTATAATGTCCAATCATCTTCCACCTTAAGATCACGAAAGGTAGACAAGCCAATCTACATCTTCAGGTTTAAGAAGATTGAACAGGGGCAGCTGTGGTACCCCAAAATTTTCCCTCTGATTTTCACACAAGACATACTCCTAAAGGTTCCCAACTTGCCCTAGGTTGACCAAGATTTGACCAGACCATTTTCCTCCTAAGGCAATGAGCCCCCAAATAGGGTTTCAATTTTCATCAAGATGGTTGAGCTCCCAGGATCCAAAATGTTCTCCATTGTCCTAATACGTCCTCAAGATCATCCATGCCAAGTTTTATGCCTTGCTCAACAAGTTTGCTCAGTCAAATGCTCACGTATTGGAAAATCAACAATGCTAGGTCAAAAGTCAAATGGGGCCCATGTACAGTCAAACTTCAAGATTTTTGGTCAACATCAACATTTTGAAGTGATATCCATCATTTGATCAAGGGTTGATCATGATTCCTCAAGAAATGCTCCTAACCCATCAAAAGTCAAAAATTGCAAATTAGGGTTTCTATAGGAAAAGTCAACCAAACTTTGACCAAGCATAACTTTCTCATACTTTATCAGAAATTTTCCAACCAAAGCTCATTTTGAAGAGAATTCAATGACCTACAACGTCTCTTCAACCCTCAAGATAAAAAAATTCACCATTTGAAAGATACAAGTTCATACATTACAGGTCATTTTTAGAAAGTCAACAAAAGCCACTTTTTGCCAAGACCTTTTACATCAAGATAACATCTTCAAATGAAAAATTGATCAAAAGAGGGATTGAAGTAGACATATTGGGCCTTCCAAAACGTATAAGATCATCATCATGAGATACAAATTGAGCAAGTTATGACTTCCCCAATTTGGGAAAATTTTGGAAATTTCAAGAATAGTGCATTGAGCAAATTTGAATTTTTGGGTCAATGGCCTAACTTTTTAAGATTCCAATATCTTCCTATGGTCATAGAGGACCTCTAATATTATTTTTGCATGGCCTTGTATTTTCTACCTATTTTTTACATATTTATTTTAATTTATTTCAAGTAAATATAAAATAAATTGTATAAAATATTTAGAAATGGGCTTAGGCATGTGGGCTAGTGTCTTGGCTTGCTTAGAGGCCCAAGGTTTCGTGCACAAGTGACCAGGTTCATCCAAGAAAATATAAGGCATGTTTTGACAAATTTGGAAGGCCTTGAATTGGTTGGATTCTTGTTGGAAAACATGAGTTATGGCCATAATCTTTCACATTAAATGGTGTCTCCTCCTTTATATACTATAAGAACAACACATTGGCCAGCTCAAAATACGCACAAAATGCCTAAAGAATTGCTGCACATATCATTCAAAAATTCCAAAGTTGTAAAATTGAATTTTAAATTATAGGTGGTTTTGATCCAAAACAAAGGCCCAGACACATTCTTGGAAGTCCCCAGGAACTTTTCCAACCATCACCAAGTCCTAAAACGCCACGAAACGATCCAGCCAACTCTCACGTTTTGGTACAGGAATCATACGTCACCATTGCTAGGGTTCCAAGCTTAAAATTGGGGTTTCTTAAAATACCCAAAATTAGGACCAACCAAGGATACCATCTTACTCAGGAGGTTAAGAGCAATCAACCCATGGCATCAAAGTGAGTTTATTTTGCATTTTGTGCTTATTTCACGTGCATGTTTTATAGTGACGGACAAAAATATGTCAATATAGGTATTTCTACCTAAGACGACGGGGGGAGGTAGGAGATAAGTGTGTGGCAGCCCCTCACTGGGCAATTCAAATCCACGCGCCCGTTTTTTTTATGTTTATAATCATTGCTTTCTTTGCATTATATTCTTTTATTGTGTTTGGTATAACAACTTGAACATCCAGCCCAGTTGGTAAGAAGCGCGCTTATGAGGGAAGGGACCTGGGTTCGAATCCCAGGTCCAGCGTTTTGTTTATTTAACGTTTTTTGACTGTAGATCCAGTACTCTGCCTCTCAAGCACTTACCATACACCCTCCATCTCCAGCCAATGGACAATGATGACGCCAAATCCAAGGATCCCAAATGCGTGAACCACCATGGACGCTCAGAAGCTCCTCCACAGGATCTCAGGATACCTGGGCTATCTATTGGGCCTAGCACGTTTTTAGATCAACACCCCCCTTTATATCTTTTTATTTTATTAATTTCAAAATAATTTTTCATTTAATAATAATAATCATAGATTTAATATTTTTTTGTTCAATTAATTTAATTAATTAATTAAATTATTTTTCACATCATTTTATTAATTGAAAAATAATTAGAGCTAGGTTTTTATAACTCAAATATTTTCTTAAAAAAAATACCAAAAATAATAGAAGTAGTTTTATTAGAATTAATTTTTAATCAACATCCTTTTTTTTAATTAATTAGGATTTTATTTAGTTTTTTTTACTTAGTTTAATTATTTTTTTAAAACGAACAAAACAAAAAGATTTTTTTCACGTAGACTTTTTTAGGTTGTTAGACGTCTCTTTCCATTTTCACGCGCGTTTATCTTATTCTCGCATCTTTTATAATATTGTACCTTCTGATGGGATGTAATAGATTAAAATAGGATTTTACTGTCTTTCTTTATTTTCTTTTCCCCATTTGGACATGTAAATACCCCCTCCCCGAAAACATTGTAATATCGTAGATTTAAATTCCTGCACTTTAAATTTCTGCTAAATATTAATTGTTAGTAAGTAGGCGTGCATGACAAGATTAATCAAATTAATCGTTAGATCACTAAAGATCATGGTCATGTCCCTCGGAAATGGTCATGTCCCTCGAACGTAGGGATATCTTAGCAAAGACCCTACGTATAAAAGTCATCATAAAAGATCATGGTCCCTAAACATCCCTCGAGTTGCCTTTCGGTAAATGATCTTGTCCCTCGATGTTGCCTATATGATAACAGTCCCTTCGAAATGCTAAGATATATTTACAAGTTGCCTTCAATGACCATAGTGTCCCTTTCGATAGTCCCTCAACATCCAACAATTGGGCTACCTAATCATTAACAGTAGGATAACACTGTCTAAAGGATAAGAGGAAAAAAACGTCATTTTTCGAGTAGGTAGATAACTCTTAAGTAATTGCTCAAACCTAAGTTTTTACACCTACACACTTTCAAACTTATTTTCAAAAATGTTGTATCACACTTTTGAGAACTGATACAAGAGTTACCGTAAAGCAAATAAAACTTTCAAAACACACAAACGCAAATAGTTTTAAAAAATGAGCAAGTACCTAAGAGTCCATGGAAAACCGCAGATGGAAAGGTTGCTAACACCATCCCTTTCCATAATCTACCCCCCTTACTCAAAAAATCTCGAAAAAAGGTCTTTTTATGTTCTTTTCACCATTTCCTTTGTTGGATAAAAGAAAAGTCGGTGTCGTCTCTTGCTTACCGCCTCATTTGCGAATAAAAAATGCAAAACCAGTATTAACAGTCGGTTCTCCCATCGTATCACAATTGGGTTTCAAGGTCTCAAGTGGTTTTCATGGTTCTTCATATGTCCCTAATAATGCTCATGTTCAATTTCAAGTCTCGCATCACATGTTTGCTCAGTCAATGGCTCAGATGACTAAAAATCAATTGTATTGGGTAAAAAGTCAATTGTGGTAACATACAGTCAAACTTCAAGATTTTTGGTCAAAATCAAGATTTTGAAGCCAAAATCATCATTTTATCAAGGGTTGATCATGATTCCTCAAGAAAAGCTCTCAAATCATCAAAAGTCAAAAGTTGCCAAATTAGGGTTTCCTTAAAAGAAGTCAACTAAACTTTGACCAACCATAACTTTCACATACTTCATCAGATTTTCCCCAACCAAAGCTCATTTTAAAGGTAATTCAATTCTCTACAACTTTGTCTCTCTAAGCTCAAGTCCAAAACTGCTTCATTTGAGAGATATAAGCCAATACATTACAGGTCATCTCAAAAGTCAAGTAAAAGACACTTTTTGTCAAGGCAACTTACATCAAGATTAGATCTTCAAAAGCAAAAATGATCAACATAGAGATTGTATGAGACATCTTGAGATTTCCAAAAAGTCAAAGATCACATTCAAAAGATGAAAACTGAAAGAGTTATGGTCAGTGCAAGTTGAGAAATTTTAAGCAAACGCGTGAAGTTTAAATTGAGCAAGCTTGATATTTTGAACTATTGGGCCATGGTTTAATAGTCCAAATGTGTATTATACTCCTCATACACCTCAAATATCGTTCTTACACCCCTTGACCTATTTTTATTTTAATTATTTTATATTTATTCATTAATAATGCAAAATAAATAAAATAAAATACATAGGCCTTTCTTACAAAGACCAAGCCCATATCTTTGCCATAATTTCCATTATATAACCTCATCATTTTTATACAAAAAAGGGCACGAAAAACCTTACCTCTCAAACTTGTCAAAAAGATCAAAAAATTTCAAGAACCCTAAAATCTTGAAACCCTTGTTACAAACCCTTTCACTACAAAACAATCATCCCATTCACTCCTAACAATCATACAGAGTAAGGATGTGTCATTTTTGATGTTTCAAAGCACATGAAACCCCACTGCATGGCATATCTGATTTCAAAATCTTGCAAAATTTATATTTTTAATGTTGTTTTTTTAAGCCATATTGTTGTTACTAAAATATTTCTGAGTTGTCTCTGAATAGGTTTGGATCATCATAGTGATCCCATGCATGCTAAATCATGGATCACCATGTTAGCACCGATCCATGTGTTTTTTCTCATATCTCTTAAACCAGCAATTTTAGACCACAATAATCCTTCCATTGAATTCTCAACCCTCGATTTAGGTGGGTAGGGTGCTTTTGATATGGTAACGTCCTTGATTTTGCAGGTTTTGGAAGAAACAGGCTATCAGAGAAGACGATCGGTGCTAGGGCTCTGACGCCTCTCCGGTCAATACACTCATGTTTATAATATATATTTATGGTTTCATTTAAATTAATGGAAGTATAGCCGTCCCAAAGATAGCAGCGCATGTAATATGGAATTGGTCTCCCATGTCACGGGTTCGATCCCCGGTTTGGCCAAAATTTTCATATTTTCTTATGCTTACAGATCCAGTACAACGCTTCTATGCCTCAGCCATGCGCCTTTAACTCTCAAGCCACCAGATTTCATCATCATCCAATCTAACGCTTCTGGTTGTCTCCCCATGGTTAATCCTTCTTGGAAGTCACGCTGGATCCAACGCACGCATAATGGGCTTGCTGTTTTGGGCCTAGCAAATTTCTATTCTCACACCCCCGATTTGCTTCTATAACAGGCTCAATCTTTTTTTTTTTTAACTTTTTTTTAACATAATTATATTAACTTTCTTTTTCTATATTAAAATTAATCTAGACCTTAGGTTTTTTAATTAACTTAATTAATCATTTTTTAATTAAATTAATTTAACTTTTTTTCATTTTATTCATTAACTTAGTTTTTTAGGTTTTTCACTAATTAACTATTTTCTTAATTAAAATCAACTTAGATTTTAGGGTTTTGTTTAACTTAATTAGCTAATTTTTTAATTAATTAAAATCAATTAGGTTTTAGGTTAATCATCGAACTTTTTTCATCAAGCAATCACAAAGGAATTTCTATTCCCGTTCTCTTTACTTTACCGCTTCACGTATTTTACTATCGCGTATTTCATTATTTTTATCATTATGTAACTGCTTACGAATGTAATAGTTTAATTAAGGTTTACTATTTCCCCCCGGTTTTGTTGTTTGTACCCCCTTTTCCCGAAGCTTTATAATAGCGTAAGACTCTTTAAATTATGCCTTTACTTTATACGTTTACCGCTTTCCTTGTAATTGTTTAGCTTAATGGGATTGTATGGCAAAATATAAAAGCAAACATAGCTAATCCTAATTACAAGACTAAAATAACTGAACATGAATCACTATTCATACTTGCACCTCTAGGGTAACCTCCCTCGTTACCTCAGAAAATAGTCATGTCCCTCGAACGTGGGGATGCTTTAGCAAAGACCCTCGATACAAAAGATCGTAGTCCCTTGATGACCCATTCGATGTTGCCTTCGGTAAACGATCTTAGTCCCTTACGATAAATTTCTAAAGCGCCCCTACGAGTTACCTTTATGACTGTATGATGACCCACGCCTGTCCCTTCACATCCAATAAATGGGGATTCCTACTAATTAATAGTAGGGTAGCACTATCTAATGTAGGAGGAAAATAACACGAAAGACCATGAATAAGGGTAGAATACTATTAATCCCTTGCTCACACTTTTCAAAACATATTTTTCACAAACACTTTCTCTGAAATATTTTCAAAAACAAACGCTTTGTACGCATTCTTAATCGATACAAGAATCATTACCAAGTTGCCATACATAGGCATTTTTTTCAAAAACACTTACACAAAAAGCAAAACAAAAGTGAGCTAGCGATTAAGAGCCCGTAGATAAATACAAATGAAAAGGGTGCTAACACATTCCCTTTTCATAATCTACCCCCTGAACTCAAGAAAATCTCAAAAGTCTTTCCTTTTCTTTTCACCCTTTCCTTATTGGATAAAAGAAAAGTCGGCGGTGACTCTTGCTATCCGTAATATTTGCGATAAAAAGAAAAGCCAAGTGAGTTCTCCCACCGTATTACAAACACCATTTGAGAATATCCTTAGTTACCGAAAACTTGTGGGAAAGTTGTTGTACCTCACCACTATAATGCTAGACAATAACCTTGTCACACAACAGCTTAGTCAATTTCTCACTGCACTAACCACAACACATTATGATACAACTTGCAGGATTGTCAAATATCTAAAAAATGCACCTAGCAAAGGTTTGATGTTCAGAAGAGATTCTCAAGAGAAATTACTTGGTTTCACAGATGCAAATTAGGCATGATTCTTGGACACTAAAAGATTAACATTAGCCTACTATTTCTTCATTAGATCATCATTGGTTTCATGGCGAGCAAAGAAACCACATACAATGTCTCGAAGTTCCTCTAAAGCAGAATATCAGGCGCTCTCATTTGCTGGCTGTGAACTTCATTGGCTACTTTATCTGTTGAAAGATTTACAAGTTGAATGCACCAAGTCACTCGTACTCTATTATGATAACCAAAGTGCAATCCACATTGCAGTCAATCTTGTATTTCACGAAAGAATAAAACACTTGAAAATTGACTGCCACTTTGTTCGGAAAAATTGCAACAAAAAAGTATCTTCAAGTGGCTTCCTATTAAGTCACATGGCCAACTTACTGATTCTTTTGCCAAGGCATTACCTCCAAAAACATTCACTAACTTTATATTCAAGCTTAACATGATTGACATCTATCACAATAAGCTTGAGGGAGAGTGTTAAAGCTCGTGACGCACACATACAAGTTCATACATTGTGAAAATGAAGTTGTATGGTGGACACACACAAGTGGAGAGTAGAGTAATATAGCCATGAATCAGTTAGAAGTTAGTTTAGTTGGTTAGGAGTTAATGTCAATATATATATATATATATATATATATATATATATATATATATATATATATATATATATATATATATATATATATATATATATATATATATATATATATATATATATTCTAACCAACTTTTCTCTCATAACTGAATAATCAAGTTTGATATCATCTTCCTTTCATAGTTTTCTCTCTTTTCCATCTTGTTAGTTGATAACTTCACAAAGGCTAGAATTGAGTGATTCGAACAATTTTGATAGTAATTCTATCAACTAAGAATCCAATAAACCTAATAAATACTAAATTTATTTTTCAAGTTTATTTAGGAGAAATTTTTTATAATCAATATTGATAGGTATAAGTCGCAAATAAATTGTTTCAAAAATTTATGCTTGCATCCAATTTAATTTGATTTGAAGTTTGAGTAGAAGTTTGGAATATAACAACTCGTCAACAATGTTGTTAATAATGTTGAAACAAATTTTAAAATTGTACTAAATAATATGAGACTACAATATTAATCTTTACAAATCACAAAAAAAGATTGATTGAACTTTTTGATAGAACTATAAACGTGAAATAATAGAATTAACAGGAAAATAAGAAACCACAATTGGAGCTCCCTTTGATTTTTCCTTTCTCTTACGTTTCTCTAAAGACAAAGTTTTTGTGTGAGATGGTTTTTCATCATAACTAGAAACTTGAGATGATGAGTTTGAGGAGAGACCAAAGCAATTGAAGAAAGATGAAATCAAAGCCATAAAAAAAGTGTTTGCTTTTTGGTCTATGCAAGTATGCAAACCTGAAAAGATTTGGTTGTATTGTTGTGGATTGAAATCAGGAAAGTAACTTGGTTTATATATTATTCAAGGATAAATAGAATCTGAAGATAAATAGTAAAAAGTTTAGTCAGATACAATGTTAGTCAAATTGCTTGGCCAACAAGGAGAGCATATTTGGAACAGCATAATTATTTTATATTGTCTATTTAGTGTTATCATATATACTGTAGTATACAATAATTGAAATGCTAGTAAGATAAAGATATTAGTCAATTACTTGGCTAGCAAGGAGAACATAATTGGGACCACATTGAACTTTGAACACATGTTAGTTATGTATTCGAAATTACAGTGTTGTCTCGTTTGTCTTTTCCAATGCTTTTTGGATGCATGAAACCTGACTTGGGGAAGAACTAGTAGTTGTCTTATTATATGACTAGATTATTTGGAGAAAGTTTTTCTTAGTACACTATTATAGGGTGAAAAACACATTTAAAAATCTTAAAATATCTTTCGGATATATATTTTCGAACGAACCCTTAAAATGTGTTTCAGATATGTATATTTGAAAACTTCATTTTTGTACGTTATTGTAATTTAAACGTTAGATTTAAATATTCAGTGATGGTTTTGGATATGCACATTTGAGTCCATTTTAGAGGTATTTCAGATGTGCATATCCGAAACTCCCATTGAACCAGAGAGAATGGAGGCAGAAGGCAAAATTGTGGTGTGTGGTAAAAAATTTATTAAACCTACCCAAAATAAACACAATAATTTGATACGTAACCTGTTTGATTTATATAGAAAACCGAAAGCCGAAATGATACGAAAATAAAGTGATTATGAAATGACAAATGATTACATCGGAAAATAAAAAATAAAACATACTCTACTGCGTATGCCTAATCCTAATCCTCTGGTCCCTCCTCTGACTACTGTAACCTGTTGCACTCGATGCCTCGTTAACCATCCTCTCTACAATGGCCACTGCCTCATCACCGGCCATCTGAATGATCCCTTGGTCCAATGCCTCATGCCCAATCAAGTGTATCCTCTGACATATCGGTAAAATATCAGTGGCATGGTCATCTTGAGCCTGCTGGTTCTCGATGATCTCCTCATGAGCTAGTCTGGATGAACGTCCAGGAGCATCAGGTGTCATGATAGGATGTGACACTTGGAAGAACTATGTCGTGTATCCCTCTACATAATGCCAAGCTCTGGTTGTCAGCATCATCATATATGCCTCTGGGACTATATAAGTCTCTCAGTCCTGAAAAATGTCATCGAGATCCTGACGAACAATGCGATATGAAGCAGCCTCAATGGGAGATCTAGGAATGGACCGCATATATTCAAATTGTCAGATGCATCGCTCCTGAAGATACCTCACCATGAAGTTGGTCCCACATGGAAGCCAACCTGAATATAACGAGATGGGGTCAAAGCGTATCGTATCTCTATGATCCTCAAACGGTTTCCACATAATGTCATCATGAGTCGTCCGATCTAGATACACCCGGAATAGCGGCACAATGCTATTCTCCCACAAAAGGATATACTTGGCATCCCTCGGCATGTCCTCAGTATAGTTCCTATCATAAGCCATCCATGAATGTGGTGAAAGTGTGAAATAATCTATCCCTGAAACATGAATAACATATATGTAAGAAATAAATTGTTATTTAATTAAATGTAATAGTTGGAATGAAAATGTACTGTGAGTAGAGTGCAACATCATGTAAGCTTCCTCGTTCTCCATTTACAAGCATCATTAAGGTTTTTGTATAGGTATACCAAATAACCATCCCCTCAGTTCCACACATTAATAGTGTTCAAATCTATAAAGTACTTGAGGAGTGCCACATCAACGTACGTGGCACTTTTGTCCATAAAAACAGACGTACCAACCAAAAACAAAAAGAAACACCTCAACGCACATTCGCGATGGTACTGAACAAATAACTCATCTCCCTCGGTCCTGGAAACTGAAGATGATACTAAGTGCTCTTCATATGTGTTGCTCAAGAAATAGAACTTGGCATGTACCCCATTAGTTGAGTCACACTGCTCAAATGCCTTATTTGGCGAAGCCCCCAAATAATCAACCATCATTTCAATCATTTCAACCACAAATTCACCAAGCTAGGCACCCATGTGTGATTCTGAAGAAGAGGATTTGGTATCCCTACTAAGAAAGAACCTCTATATGTTCGCTTGGGCACCCTTAGATATTCTCTACATAGACACTAGGGTGGTATGATATCACCTCGTCATAGATCCCGCGGTCAAGTCAGCATCTCAAAGGAAGTGCAAGGTTGGGAAGGAGAAGAGATCAACATTTGATGTAGAAGTATAAAATATAATGGGCGTCGATTTCATAATAGAGGTCAAATACCCATTGCAGATGGATAAAGTGGTCATATCAAGATAGGCATCAAACAAATATTGTATGTGCATTGATTTCACTGACCTTGATGTTGAGTGTCCCTAAGATCCATACCATCTTTCTAATATAGATCATCTGATTTATGAGTCTTCAGGTTACAAAACTTGAGTTTCATGGACGCCTACGCTGTATACACCCGGATTAAGATGGACCCTGAAGATGCACCCAAAATCATATTCATTTCCAACCATGGAAACTAATATTACAACTCCATGTCCTTTAGGCTAAAGAATGCATGTGTGAACTATAAGAGACTCATGGATAAAATGTTCTTAAAACAAATATTTAGCAACCTTAATGTTTTCATTGATGGTATGATAGATAAAACTTCAAAATAGGAGAGTCATGTAACATACTTGGAAGATATCCTAGGTCAGTCAGGAATTACAACATGCGTTTGAATCCAGCCAAGTGCTTATTTGACATACAAGTAGGAAAATTCTCGGGCTTCATTCTCACTAAAAGGGAAAAGGGTCCAATCCATAAAAGTTTCAAGCCATATTAGATATGAAAGGTCTCCAACATTAAGGAGGTTTAGCAAATAACTAGTTGTTTTGCTGTCTTATCTTATTTCTTTCCTACGAAGGTGATAAGGCTTTTCATTTCTTTGCTACGGTAAAGATAAAATAGTGTTTCAAATGGAATGAGAATGCAAGGAGGTGTTGTACAAATTGAAAGTGTTCCTAGCATCATCTCTCACCCTGACATGTCAGATAGAAGGTTTTTTAGACGACGACGGCTTATCTACAAGGATATCACGAAAGCCAAAATTTCAAATAAAATTTGGTTTTTAAATGTTAATTAAAAATAGTGCACGCGAAAGGTTTTTATATAGATCGATTAAAGTCTTCTTTACAAACCAAGTTATTGGAAGTCGGATATATAATATCCTTATGGAATGAACAACATGTTAGAACAATATTTGATTTTGCGTATAATCTTTTGTTTTGATGATAACAATGCATATATTTTATATGTAACAATTTTTACTCAAATAGTTTCTTAAGTGTGCAAATATAATATTTTATTTGATTCTATAGAGTTATCTGGAAAGATCATGATGGAATGCCTCGAAAGAACTATTGCATTCACTTCTAAAGAAACATCAGCAGTTCTGGTGAATGCTGAATGTCTCCAGAAAAGGATTTTCGTGTACTTATCATATAAGATTTTTCTTTCAGTTCTGAAGTCACGAATGATTCAAGAAAAGCATTTCAGTGTACTTCTCAGATAAGCTTTTGCTTCTAGTTCTGAAGTCACAAATGTATCTAGAAAAGGATTTTCGTGTGCTTCTCAAATAAGTTTTTGGTTCCAGCTTATAAGTCAAGATTTGTTTCTTAGATAAGCTTTTCCTTCCACCTCTGAAGATAAGGTTTTAACTCTGAAGACACTGATACTATTGGAACACTCATCTAACGTTATCTATTTTGGAATCATCATTACTTCAGATCATAAGTATTTCATTAGAAGATAAGATTGAAACAACTTGCAAGAAATTGTTGAACAACACATTATTCATTCCACTATGGTGAATAACGTATTTTACGGCCAAAGGAATTTGTCTCCCATGATCTCATGATACCGTTATGGCAGCTGGCAACGATAGTGACATTTTGTCCTTCTCAACGTTCTACTTTTTGGGCCTATATAAAGGATCTCTATTTCATTGCAAAATAATAAGCTATAACAACACCATTGAAAATGAAGAGTTACTCTACAAAGATAGTAACATGATAAATATTCTTCCAAGAGACAATAAAAAACACAAAGAGTTGTTGCTCATTTTTTTGAAAACATTTGTTCTAAATTTTTGTTTCATTTGCTTATCAAGAAGCATTATTGTAAACACTTTCTATTGTATTCTTTTGAGAATTGTTTTTCCTCAAGTGACTAAGTGTTAGCCAATATACTTGAGAGGGCTAAGGTGTTTTCTAACACTTATACGTTTGTTTGTAATCTTTTGAGATTTGTGGATTAAGTCCTTTTTGATGGAGAAACCATCGTGGCGGATGGACAAGAGTAGCCTTATTTAAGGTTAAATTGTATAAACCAATTGTGTCAATTTTCTTTCTTAGCTTGCCTATCTTGATTGTTTGTGTGAATAGTATTGCAAAGAAAAAAGTTTTTGAAAATTCAATTCAAATCCCCATCTTTTGTTTTTCTCAACCTATAATTGGTATCAGAGCTCTAACTATATTATTGATTTTTCAATCAAACACTTAACCGTGTAGAGAGATCCAGTGTCAGAAAAACTTCTATGGCTGCTACTAATACAAACGAAAGAGATAGTTACAATGCTAAGCCTCATGTCTTTGATGGAGAGAAATTTGACTACTGAAGAGATAGGCTAGAAAGTTTCTTTCTAGGCTATGATATAGAGCTTTGGAATATTTTCACAAATGGCTATGAGGCACCTGTTACTGCGAATGGTATTCATATTCCCAGAAACAAAATAAATGATGAACAAAAGAATAATTTCAAGAATCACCACAAATCCAAAACTATTATTCTCAATGATATCTCTTAGAATTAATATGAAAATATCACTAATAGAGAAATAATAAAGGATATTCTTGATTAGTTAATAATGACACATGAAGGCAATGCTCAAGTAAAAGAAACTATGGCTCTAGCCTAAATCTATAAATATGAGGATTTTAAGATGGAAGACAAAGAAACAATTGAGACTATGTTCTCAAGGTTTCAAACCTTAGTAGCAGGACTTAAGGTTCTGGACAAAGTTTACTCTATACTAGATCATATCAAAATAATCATCAAAAGCCTTCCCAAAAGATGGAGACCTATGGTTAATGCGCTAAAGTTATCTAAGGATTTGAACAACATAACTCTTGAAGAGTTTGTTAGTTCTCTCACAAGTCATGAAATAGAGTTAGAGGAAGATGAGCCCCAAAAAAGAGGAAAATTTGTTGCTCTAAGATCCAGATCAGAAAGAACCAAGTCAGAAAGAAACAAAGCCTTCCAAGCCAAAAAAATAAAAGACTATGATGATGAAGTCTTTGATGGCGAAGATGAATTGTCCCTTCTTTTCAGAAGAGTCAAGCAACTCTGAAAGAAAATACAAAACAACTTCCGTAGATCTAAAAGCATAGAAGATCGTTCAAAATCATCTGCAAGAGGAAGATCTAGCAAAGAAGTAACATGCTATGAGTGCAAGGAGCCTGGACAATACAGAAATGAATGTCTAAAGCTTAAGAAATAAAGCTTTAAGAAAAATGCTTTTAATGGAAAGAAGAAAGGTCTCATGGCACCATGGGACGACTCTGACTCTGAAGCATCTCAATCTAATTCTGAAGAGGAGCATGCCAACATAGCATTCATGGCTACCATGTCAGAAGGAAACACAATAGAATCTGAGTCTGACTCATAAGAGGTATTTCTGAACTTTCTTGTGCTAATTTAGAATTATTTTTGTCGAAATCTTTGAATAGGTATCAAAAACTCCAACAAAAATTCAAGAACCTACAGAAGGTTCATGAATACAAAACTGATGAGTATGGTAAGCCATAGAAATAAGTTTCTGAGCAAAAAAGAAATAATTTTATTCTACAAAAAATGATTTTCTAAACAAAAATATTTAAAACTTGAAGAAACTCTTTCTAGAGCTCTTCCATATTCCAAAACCATGTTATACAAATATGATAAGGCATTTCAGAAACTCTTAAAAAACATTTTAGGGAGAAGAAAAATGGCTTCCATGATCTATGGCATCTGTCAAAATGGGAAGAGAGAAATTGGTTATGTTCCTGATAAAGACGTTTAAGAAAACAAGCATGAATCTCCTTTTACTTATCACTACACACCAGTACATACACAAAAATTTAATGTTGCACGAAAACCAAAGTTTGTCAAAAACTCGAGGAAAATTTAAAAGGTCTCAAAAGATTTTGGGTACAAAAAGATAAAATAATATATGTTGCTGATATCTTATACAACAAAGTTAAAAAATCAGTCATGGTACCTGTACTCTGGATGCTCGCATCACATGACAGAAAGAGAGCATATATTCCAAAACCTGGAACTTAAATTGTTGGGTACATAGGTTTCAAAGGAGACCAGAAAGGAAGAATAAAAGGATATGGAACAGTTGGTTCTGGAGAAAAGGCTAAAGATTTTGAGAACAAATATTCAAATAAAAAGGACGATACATCAGAAGTAACTGAACGTCCAACAAAATAGAAAAATCAAAGGCAAAGATAAACCTTATATGAAGATTTGATTTTGGGAGACAAAGCTGAACCTGTCAGAACAAGATCCACATTTAAAACAATAGAGGAAACACTTCTGGGATTGGTGTCTCTGATAGAACCAAATTCTTATGAAGAAGCACTTCAGGACAATGATTGAATTCTGGAAATGCATGAAGAGCTAAATCAATTCTCCAGAAATGATGTTTGGGATCTGGTTCCCAAATTTAAAGGGACTCATGTTATTGGAACCACATGAGCCTTCAGAAACAAATTAAATGAGGAAGGTTAAGTCTTCAGAAATAAAGCACGAATGGTCAGAATCTATTCACTTTTTAATCTATTTTGTCTTAATAATTTAGTCTCTCTTGATACTTCTACAAGTTAGATGGTGTCTTGATCATAAACAACTTAAGTATGAAACCCTTTGGTATTCTTGACTCTGAGAACAACAACTCGTTTCTTTTCAAACGTATGGCTATGCTTTATTTATACACCTATCAATTTAAATCATAAAAGCACCATTTGAGTGACACCTCTAGCGATGGAACTTTCTTGAGATTAGATTTATAGTCATCATTACTCTCCCATTTTGCATGTTTTCTATGTTTAGTAATCATTTCAATTTTTTTTATAAATACACACTATTTTTACCATCACACACTACGCTAATTTATTCCCCACACTTTTTTTTAATCTTTTTAACCTAAAACCCTCTTCTCTACATCATCGTCTTCATCCTTGGATGCTCAACAACAAGAAGTTTTCAAATTCTCAAGAATTGCCTCAACAAGAAAAATCATCTCAACAAATGGTTACAATCACTGTACCTCCAGAATCTCAAACATTGCAACAATCTATATCACCTTTTCAACAACATCATGAACAACACATCCTTGAGCGTCCTGCTCATATTCATATGTTAACGCCTGCTGATCAACTAGAGGGGATCAATGATCTTCTATAGGATTTTGAAAATCTAAGAGAAAATGGTTTGGATCTAACAAAGGAACTCAACAATCAAGACCGTGATAACCATTTCAAACGTCTTTATGGTTCTATTTACACTCAACTGATAAAGGAATTCTGGAGATTTGCATAAGATGATGAAAGATACATCATATCCCATGTTTCGAGATTAAAAGTTGTCATCACTGAGAGGTCTATTGCTACCTTGTTCGGAATGGAGAAAGCATGAGGAAAATGAATTTATAATGCCTACCTTAAGTCAAGATTTATTCTTAATGTGGTAACTCCTGCAATTTTTATAGAGGGCAAGAAAATGGTATTCAAAGGAAAATTGTCCTCTAGTCACCTAACCTGAACAATGACGTCATCATAACCTATAAATCCTCAGACTCTGAGGAAACCATTTCTGATGAAACTGGTTCTGATGTAGAAACCAAACCTAATCCTCATACCTCTTAACTTCCAACTCCTAGCCTTAACCTTGATGAATTAATTTATATTTTCAAGGGCAATGCACTAAGGAGGGTTAAGAAGCTCAATGAAGAGTCTAGCACTAGCAATGACTCTTCTCGTCTAAATTCTAGCTGGAATCTGCTCAACGGGTGGATGACTGTTAAGCTTACTAGAATCATAAATATCTTTATTCAGGTCAAAGATAACTTTGTCAAGAAAGAGGAAGAGAGGTTTCAAATTATAGAGCCTCAGAAGGTTACTGAGAAAGAGGCTGTTGAGAAAGAGGTTGTTGAGAAAGAGGCCGCCGAGAAAGTTGTCGTTGAGTAAGAAGATGATGAAGCTGCTAAATTGGAAGTTTCTTAGAAAGAAATTGAAGAGACTTCTAGGGGTTCAGATAGCAGTAAAGTTTAATTTACCCCCTTATGATGAGGACTCTTGAAGACATGCAGAAAGAACAACATTTGGCCAAAAAAGACTTGATAAGCAAGATTCCATCAACGACAACATTCAGAACATGCTTGCTCAACTTGTTCATAGAATCCCACCTCCTTCTAACCCTTAGAAACATTAGGTTGTCCTTTAAAATTTTTGTTGTTATTTTGTTAAAACTTTTTTTTATGTTTTTCTCTTGTACCGTTTCTATTTTATTTATGAAATCAGTTCATCTTTTTTATCATGACAAAAAGGGGGAGAAAATAATGATGATTTGGATACATCCCTAATTCTCTAAATCTGATTGCTTATATGACATTCTAACATTATATATCTGCAAAAAAAAATAAAATTCTTTTTCAGGAACATTATCTGCAAACGGATCAAGTTATGATAAAGAACTTCTAATGTTTCAAAGGTTCAGATAAATCAAGCTCTGATAAGCATACTTTCTACTCAAATCAGGTTATGATAAGTTAACAATGCTCAAATATCCATTCTCTCTAAAAATCTCACAAACATTAGACTCAGGGGGAGCTTGTTTAACTCATGGGAAGTTTTTTTTTCTAAACTAACTCTAATACTATTTATGATTTAATATCATACACATTTTCTATCAAAATACATGGTTTTGTCATCATTAAAAAGGGGAGATTGTTAGAACAAGATTTGGTTAAGCATATAATCTTTAGTTTTAATGATAACAATGCATATATTTTATATGTAACAATTTTGTACTATAACAGTTTCTTGAGTGTGCATATATAATATATTATTTGATTCAAGATAGTTATCTGGAAAGATCATTAGAATCATTGTTAGAACGCCTCAGAAGAACTATTGCATCCATTTCTAAAGAAATATTGGTGGTTCTGATGAATGTTGAATGTCTCCAGAAAAGGATTTGCGTGTACTTCTCAGATAAGCTTTTGCTTCCAATTCTGAAGTCATAAATGTTTCCAGAAAAGCATTTACGTGTACTTCATAGATATTATTTTTCTTCTAGTTCTGAAGTCACAAATGTTTCTAGAAAAAAAATTTGTGTGCTTCTCAGATAAGCTTTTGCTTCTAGCTCAGAAAAGAAGATTTATTTCTCAGATAAGCTTTTGCTTCCAGCTCTGAAGACAAGGTTCTGACTCTGAAGACTCTAATACTCTTGGAATACTCATCTAACATGATCTTTTTTGTACTCATCATTACTTCACATCAGAAGTATTTCATTAGAAGATAAGATTGAGACAACTTGCAAGAAATTATACAACAGTACATTACTCATTCCACTATGATGAATAACGTATTATACGACCAAAGGAATTTGTCTCCCACGATCTCATGCTACCATTATGGCAGCTGGAAATGATAGTGACATTTTGTCCTTCCCAACGTTCTACTTTTTGGGCCTATATAAAGGATCTTTATTTCATTGCAAAATAATTATTTGGAACATCACCGTTGAAAAAGAGGAGTTACTCTGCAATGATAGTTATGTGAGAAATATTATTCCAAGATAAAATCAAAAACAAAAAGAGTTGTTGCTCATTTTGTGTAAACATTTGTCCTAAACCTTTGTTTCAATTTCTTATCAAGAAGCATTATTGTAAACACTTTCTATTCTAATCTTCTAAGAATTGTTTTTCCCCAAGGGACTAAGTGTTAGTCTGTATACTTGAGAGGGCTAAGGTGTTTTCTAACACTTATACATTTGTTTATAATCTTTCAAGATTGGTGAATTAAGTCCTTTTTGAAGGCGAAATCACCTTGGCGGATGCACAAGAGTAGCCTTGTTTAAGGTGAACTTGTATAAACCGATTGTGTCACTCTTCTTTATTAGCTTTCCTATCTTGATTGTTTGTGTAAATAGTATTTCTAAGTAAAAAGTATTTGAAAACCCAATTAAATCCCCCATTTTATGTGTTTTTCTCAACCTTCCCAGCACAATAAACTGGATTTATTCACTTAGCACAAGTATAATAATATTATTCGTTTTTGGCAAGTTACTAGAAATGTTATTTCCAATGATAACAAGCAAAAATAACAAACTATGCAATTTATCAAACACTTGGTGTACGATCGAATTTTCAGAATTTTTCCTTGAGTTGTGTTTATATTAAAAATCACTTATAATCAAAAGTGATTATAAGCTAATAAGCAATAAATTCAAAACTAAAACAAGCACTGGAAAATTCTTACGAGTCCATCATTCAATCAATGCTATTTGACAAATTACTTAATGAAAGATAAAGAAAGTAAAGAGATAAGAGAGAGCAACACGAGGATTATTTTAGGAAGTTCTCCAACTGTTCTCGCTATGGCTACGTCTCCCCTCAATTCTAATTTTGGAATTAGGATAAATTCTTACTATGCAAAAATGTGATTATAAGAGAAGTGTTCCAAGTGCAACCCCAGAAACCCTAACTGTTTGTTGTTAATTCAACACATTCTCTTCCTTTGATCTTGAGCAAGACCAGAAACACAATAGCTACCAATTGATTTATCGAATCTTACTACTCCTTTGGGTACCTAACTCCAAATATTTTTTGTGCATGATCAGTTGTACCTATTACACACAAGACCTTTCAATTTGATTCGTTATTCTCGTGCTACTTCCTTGGCGACCAAACTTTGAAGGCTTTTCACTTGTCTGTAATCCTCTCTTGAAAGTCTTGAACAAAAATCCTCAAATCTACCAAAGATCTTAGAGGATAAACCCTAGGTTTTTCTGGATGAAACCCCCCACAATTCTCAACCCTATATTCTTGGCTACACAAGAACCTTATTGGATGTTATCAAACCTCGGCTAGATGGCACCCCAAAAAAATATTATTATGTGCTATTTATCACAGTATATGCACAGGTTTGAGGTTGAAGGTGAATACAAATGGAAGATGCAACATTGGTTCCAGATGCAATATGATCATTTGTTGCATGGCCGTCAAGCCTCGTTTGCGTAGATGATGAGGTATGCTTAAAACCGTTTACTATTCAAATTTTTAAGGCAAGTTTACTTACATTTTATTTACATGGTAATGTTAGACTCTAAAAAAATCCATTCCAAAAGATAAGGGGATTAGGTGGGAAACTGAGTCAGTTGCATCAATTGAGGCACAACATAATTATATGACATTTATGCTATGAAAAATGCTAATATGTGATTTTATACTTCACCTAACTAATTATATGATAATTAGATTCATGCTAAAGAGATTTCACAAGTCAGTAGGGGTAAGGCGCCTAAAATTAGCAATATTTCCATACAAAAAAAGAATGTTGCTAGCAAAAAAACTACTTCTCAGTATAGGTCGTGCCTTCGGACGTATTTAGGAATAACAGATATTCCGGATGGTGGTACCTGCCTTATACCTATGAGTGCATACATCTTTGGTTTTGAATACCTGGAAGAAATTGGTAGAGAGGATATGAAGCAAGTTTTTAGACATTTGGAATTAGGCCTCGGTGTTATCGGTACATACATCAGGTATACTATGATCAACTTTGTTTAATTAGATGAACAATTTATTTCCTCATTTCAATGAATATAGTATAATGTTAATGATGTTTTAATTTAAGGTTTCTGTATGACAACATTGTGCGCCCGCGTGGATTAGAAGAAAGAGATGGATTCTTAGCTCCCAACACTGTCAATTTAGGGTTAATCGTAACAAGACCAGATGATGTCATAGCATATGTATTCGGTTTATTCGTGGCCAGTAAAGATACTGAAAAGTTGTTCTTTTTACCATATAATACTGGAAACGGGTTAGATTTTCATCCTAACTTGATCTATTATAATTTTCCATTTTTGGCCATTGTTTAATCTTTGTTTAATCTTACAGTGGACACTGGTTATTGGTTGCGATTAATCCTGTAAGAGATATTATGTATTATCTGGATTCGTTATACAATGATTGGTCAACATATCCAAATTTGAAGAAGATGATTGACACCTAAGTTTTTCGCTCCCAAAGATATATATCTTGATTTGTGTTTATGTTTATATTTCTATGTGAGATTGTTCTAAACTGTCATTTATATTATAGCGTTCTACTAGCATTTCACTCCCAAAGAGATATTCAAGTGCCAACCAATAGAGCCAACAACGTTACATGGATCAGAGTGGAGGTATATTTTCACAAAGAGATATTCAGTTTTGATTACATTAGTGATGATACTTGATAAAACAATTTAAGGGGTATATCCTGATATATATTCATACTTTCTTTCCATGTGTAGTGTCCTCGCCAGCGTAACGATATAGATTGCAGCTATTTCATGTTGAGGTTTATGAAAGAAACTATTTTTTTGGATCGATTAGAGATTCCATCCACGATATGGATTTCTAACTTAGGAATTACATACTATTTTCATATTTTGTGTTTCTCATAAAATGACATATTGTTTTAACTAAATCACATACTATGTTATATTATTATATATGTAGTACTTTGAGGAATTCAATTGTGCATATTACTCAAAAGATCAATTGGATGAACTTAAGGAGGAATGTTGTCAATTTATTATCAGGTTGAAAATTTTATAAGCTAAGGTATATTGTCTTACTTCCTTTGATGAGAACTTTCGAGTTTTGAGTATAAATTAAATTCGAATAAAGTGCAACATTAATATTATCATGTTATGAATTTTGATCATTTGGTTATTTTTTCAGGTTTATAGGTGCATGTGTAGAAGATAGAGCTAAGATATTCATGTTGTTGTTGTTTTATGAGAATTCTCGACGATAGTAAGATGTAGATGTAACATCAATTTTGAATTTTAGGATTTTCAACTTGTAGAATTTTAACTTGTATCATAAATTTTGTAGTTTTTGTTGTATATATCATCAATTTATATATATGTGGAATTTTTACATATGCATATTTTATTGGAATGAAGCTACCAAATATGGTGCATAATATGGTGAAAACCTGGTTCAAATATGGCTAAAATCTGATTAAAATGCATTATATATGTTGGACACCGCTTTTGTAAGTCAAAATAGGTATTTTATTAAAACAAAATTGTGATCAATAGACAGCGCTTTAAAAGAAAAACATTGTAAAAAGTCCAAAAAAGTGATGCCTAAAGTGGGAAAGCGCTGTCTAAAATGGGGGTATAGACAACACTTTTAAAGAAAAGTGTTGTCTAAAGCCTAACTTAAAAAATAACATAAAGCGTTGTCTAAAGCAAAAGTGCTGCCAAAGGGGTATATAAAAAAGGGCTGTCTATTGTTAAAATCGTTATTATTATGCCCACTTAGGCAGCACTTTTACATGTAAAAGTGCTGCCTAAAGTGGGCATAAAATAACGATTTTACATTGAAAAAAGCGTTGTCTTTACTTTTAGCAGCGCTGCTTTAGGCAGCACTTTTAAGGGCTGTTAAAAGCCAAAAAAAAGTGTTGTCTAATGTCTTGTTTGGCATAGTGAAAGAGGTAATTTTTGGAATTAAAAAGAATTGAAAAATTGACCCAATCAAACATTATGTGCTGACCTTAAATACATATGTTCCATTATATAAGTAAAAAATCAATAGTATGTGTCAGCCTGAAAAGGAAGATGTGTCGACCATTGTATGACAGAAGCTACATGCTTTAATACTGCAGTAGATGCGCTATCCTTAAAATCATATGTGTCGGCACATAAAATAAAAAAGTTTCAGTATGTGATGGCCTATGAGATGAATGTGTCGGTCTGTAGTACACAAAAGTTACATGCTTCATTATTGAGTTACATGTACCGGCCTGAAATATGTAAGTGCTGGAACATGCAAGCTGTTTTTATGTAGAAAGCTGATTTTCAAGGTTTGGGTCAATTTCAAAGTGGATTTTGATGATTCCTAAGACCTCTAATACAATGGAGTGCCACATGACATAGAGATTTCGTCCAATATGTAGAAATGATAAGTTTTCCTAGTTTTGACATCATACAAAACATCTAATGATGAAGTTGGACTCACATACTCCTCCTTTTTTATGATGATAAAACTTGCGACGGGACATTTTATATTTTTATCGAAGGCTCCCCCTGACTATGTGCTTCCCAACTTTATCTCACATATGCTTCTCCCCCTTTGACAATATCAAAACGAAACAAAGAGAATCGTGAGAAATATCATATTCCAATACAAATACAAATATATCACTCAGAGGCATTTTTGCATAGAAGAGCAACAATCACATATCCCCATATATATGTAATGATGCGAAGTTAATAGATAATATGAAAATAACATTATAACACATGTAATATAATGCATGAATAATAATGAATGTGATGCAAGAGAAAACTTTTCAAGTTGCTTCTATAGCGTCACAATTATGTAACACTCCATAATGAAACTCCTTATGCCGCACATGCATCTTCCTAGCATAGCGACAAGAACATGTCACTACTCAATCCAAAATGAAAATATTATCATAAAATGTGACCAACTACAACAAGAACAATATATGCAAATAACAAACATACATTCAACTCATGCAAGAATGCAAATAATAAAAATACATGCTTGTACACATAAGAAAAAACTTATACAAATGTGAAAGAATTAATACATGAAGTCATTATAAGTTTATATATTGTGAACACAAAATGGTTATCAATCAAATTTTTTGGAAATGAACATTCATGATTTTCATCATTTGACAACATATGAAGCATTTTTAACCAACAAATAACATCCTTTAAGAAAACTCTTACTTTCAATGAGAAATTTAAACAATATTATCTCACTTTAGATGGAACGAAAGTTGCACTTACATCATATAAAATACTCGTACAAAGATTTAGAGCAATAATACAAAGTGCAAGAAACATGGTAAAAATTAAGCAACATTAGAGATATCAATGATCCCGAATTCTATATGTATGTTGAAAAACGGTTCGGTCGTAAGATGTTTAGTGAAAATATCGACAAATTGATTTTTACTATCAACATGCTCGAATACAACATCCCCTTTTTCAACATAATCATGAAGGAAATAGTGACGTATCTCAATATGTTTAGTGCGAGAATGTATCACCAAATTCTTGGTTAGATTAATGGCACTAGTGTTGTCGCACATGATAGGAATAAGTTAGAGTTTAAGGTCAAAATCAAGTAATTGTTGCTTAAGCCACAAAATTTGGGCACAGCAAATACCTGCTGCTACATGTTTCGCCTCGACCATTGACAAAGCTACGGAAACTTGCTTTTTACTATGCCAACTAACCATGAATTTTGAAAATATGTGACAAGTTCCAATAGTTCATTCCCTATCTGATTTGCAATCTGCAAAGTCGAAATTAGAGTAACCAATCAAGCTAAAATCTTTCCCTTTGAATAACAAAGCCCAAACTTAAAAATACTAATGAGGTATCTAAGAATATGCTTAATCACTTTTAAGTGTGATTCCTTAGGAGTGGATTGATATAATGCACACATACAAACACTAAATATAATATTCGACTTAGTTGTTGTAAGATATAGAAGAGATAAAATCATAAAGACCTTTAATTATTAAAATTATCAGTTACATTAATTATTGAGTATTATTCTACTAACAATTTTAATAAATCATTATGATAATCAAAAGAAATTACAAATAAAAATACTATAAATTATTTTTTTTTCCTTCACAGTTGAAATTCTGGTGTATGCCAGTCTTCAGATGTTATACTTAATGTCTAAACATCTGATATGACATAATAAATATACTGCAAGATAGATACCCAATTTTTTGATTCAGTACTGAAGAGTAACAGAAGCACAGTTTAATCAGGCTGTGCCAGATCTACTTTGAAGGTCCAGAAGATAGAACACTGATGTGCCTAGTTCTGCTCATCTGTGGTACATGATCAGTAGAAAGCAAACAGTCTTTGCAGTTCTGTTTCTTCTGCACATATATCTGCATGAAGTCTTAACATGTTCTGAGACATCATCTGTTACAACATTACAGTTTTACCTTGATATATAACAGACAGAATTATAAAGTGTGGAAGGTAAAAACACAAATCAGTTGTTGACCCAGTTCGGTGAAATACACCTACTCTGGGGGCATACCAAGCCAGGAAGAAGATCCACTATTAGCAATATTAATTCAGGACTAAACTTCACAAGTTCCCATCCTTCACTTAATCATTTACCCAGTGCAACCTATACCTAGGAACTCCTAGATAGAAACCTACCAGTTTCCATTCCTATTGTCGCAACAACAGAAGTCTTACTCCTACTCAAGAAGCAGTGCCCTCCCACTTCGTTTCCTACATTACAATGAATATGAAGTAATGCAGAAATACTTAGACTTGCTTCACAGCTTCATCCAAGAACACTCAAACTCTTACCTACAGGTTTCGAGTTACATACATGGTAACCTTGCCACAAACCGACAGGTTTACCTAACAAAACACCCCTAATGTTACATTGTATGTGTGTTTCAAACCCTAGGTTACAATCTGCTATTTATAACCTATTACCTAACTCAGCAAGTTTTTCTCCTTGCTGTTACAACTCAGCAGCAAACTTCTCCTATAATCAAGGTCTTCAATCTTCTAGTTCCTAAAATATCTCCATATTTAGAAACAGTATTTTCTTCAAATATTCTGATTGATTCTTGATTGATCTTCAGATTCTCCACAAGAAACGCCACATATATTCTCAGAGTATTTAAGTACCAGGACTGTAACTGAATTATCAATTCTGTTGACGTGATGTCAAGTCAGATGTCATGACATTACATCTAACATGTTTTCCTAGATGTTGAACTTTTTCAACACAACAAATAACCTCTTTCATAATTTAGATCACTTAGAATAGTTAGGTTATAAGTCACAGTTGTTACAAACATTCAACATATAACATAGTTACTTAATCAGTACTTAGTTTCAGGCGCGATGTCACATGCTGATGTTGTGACATCTTACATAACATGTTGGTCCAGATGTTGAACTTCTTCAACACCACATATTAAAACAACAGAGGGGATCTGGGTAAACTTGCTTTCTTATTTGTTTTACAAATGAGGCCAACTCTCCAGCCAGGGCACTTACAATCTCCCCCTTTGGCAAATTTTGGCTAAAACAAATAAGTGCAAGTTGTATTTTGGGACCAGGCCACAACACAGTTGAGATGTTACAACATCTTGTCTAACATCTTCTTTTGTAGAGGCTGATGTCCTTTGAGCAAACAACAAACCTCTGTCGTCAACTGTGAGCAACTTCAAACCACCGATGCCCCAAGAGGATTTCTTTTCTCAAGATTATTACTTGTGATCATGTAACTCAAATCACAAGTCACAACTATCCTCTTAACTCAGAACACAAGACACAACCAAAGTCACTTACTTAGGGATCATGTTGCTTTCTCCTGAGTCTTGCTGGACATTTCCGTCTGTTGCTTTCACCTGGGTCTCGCCTGAGACTGGGTCCCTATCTTTCTCCCCCTTTTTGGCCAGAATTTGACAAAGACTGCCCATACAGATCCATACCCATGCACAATTTTCCCAGATGCTAACAAACTTCATATTGCTGAAACCCTCTGATGAAGAGAAGGAATAGAGAGGGTCTTCATAAATAATGCAACTTTGGCATAGATAGTAACGACCTTGGTACTTTACTCTGACAGTTTCAGTACCCTAGGACTGGTTTTAATGCAGGTACCTACCCTTGGGTTTGACCCTTTGACCATGTCAGGATGCCCTTTTAAAACAGACATTTGTCTTTTAGAACAGACTACTTCCTTGTCTTAGGATCCCCTTTCCAAGAAACATCGTTGGTATATTACACTCTGCATTAGTTATATAATACCTTTATTAGATGACAAGTTATCACCTAAACATTCCAGCTCACTAAACTGTTTCATAATGAGACACAACAGCTCTGTTTTCTTAGCAGATGAAAACATGCTCAAATCCTATGTCGTCATACATTCTGCTATTTTCAGATTAGCAGCTTGAAGCCATTCCATTTTTTTCAAAGAGGATGGTTACTCCCTCTGAGTCACACATGGATTTATTAGTAATAATCCATACTTCATCCAATTTTCCTCCTGTCTGTAGTTTTTAGAGGAAATTAGGAACAATGTCATTACCAATGTGATGACATTCGGTCAGACATAGTCTTCTTCAGTTTTGAACACATCATTCCAATAGTTAGTAAGGTGCCATATTTTACATCCTACGAGTTTGATGAAGACCTTTTGTACAACCCAATACTCCCCCTGTTAGGGACAATCACTTCTCCTCATGGAAACAAGTAGGACACATTCAATACTCAGTTGGACCTTCAAGGTGGTTTCTGATTCAAGGTAAATAGGACCCCTTGATGAATGGAAAACATAAGGCGCATCTTCATGTCTTCAAGAGCGCACCCTCTGTTCAATAATATTGGTTGAACGCATTCATACTGTGAATCAAGCTTTCTCGATGTTGATTATCTTGATTTTTAGAGTCCACTGCTGAGATAGACCAAATGCCACAGTTTCATTATCTCCTTTATGAATCTTAAAAGAATCAAATGCCACCTTTTGACTTTTCAATGTTTTATCAGACTTCTCCCAAAGATATTCTGATTTTCCAATTGAACTTTGAACTTCAAGCTACAAGTTATCACAAAAGGCTTAGATACACCGAGTCAGGAACATGTAACAACTCCAAAGAGCTGCAAAGAGCCGATCTTTTTGAAGGATCTAATTTTCAACTTCGTAGATCATCCTATCTTAAGTTGATGTGCCACTTTACCAACCACGAATCTGATGTTGAACCAAATATTATGTTATAACATCTAGTTGTTGAATTCAGCTCCAGACTGATCCAGGTGACTCTTATCAAGATTATGATGTCTTCTTCTTCTTGTGGCTTTAAGTCTGAACATGTTTCCAGGAAACCTTTTCAAAGATCAAATGATTTTGCTGTCACCAAGGAGATAGCTCTAAGGTATCACTCTTCCTGTGATTCTTCACAGGGTCTAGAAGAATGAATGTTCCCACATCAGTTATCTTGAATCAATTAAATACTTGTACTTGTCACAAATAGCAATTGATCATAAATCCTTCCCATTATCCAGTAAGATACTTTCACCATTTGAATACTTTGACATACTCTTCGAGTGTTAATATCTTCTTCTTGCAAGCTCTTTCTTTGAGAGACCAAAGAGTTGAGATATCTAGGTTGCCACCCTTGACTCAAGTAAATAGAATTTTCTCTGAACAAACTCTACTTACTTCAACCGACTTGGGACTCCTACCAGATCAGATTCATCATTAGGAATGAGAGAGATGAATCCTTCCTTGCAAATATGTCACACAACAACCAGAACCCATGTGACATAGGTCAACAGCTAGCTAAACACCAGACTGAACTAATGTGAGGAGGTTAACCAAATCTCCCCCTCAAGCTGTCAGTCATGGAAGCTCCACACAAAATATCCATGAATTGTGCACAAATGTCTCGACATGACATATGACATCCCTACCAGATTTACGTAACTCCAAGAGCTATACCTTAACCAAACTCTGAGTCTTTATATTCAAGACTCATGATCCCAATCTACTTCTATGAAGGAGCAATAGTGCTGCACCATCATTGACTTTTATTAACCAGTGAGCTTGTCTTTCTTCACACCATAGTACTTCAGAGAACAATTGCTCAGCCCTGATCAATGTCATATCTCAACCAGCTTTACTTCTAGAGTTCTGACTCCTAAAGTAACCTTCGGGAGTACACAGACATAGTTGACTTTACCATTGTCAACTTTGCACACACAGATGTCTCCTCTTCCAGGTCAGGAGTAGGTTCCAAGCAAAGACACCCAAACCATATGCTCTTCAACTAGTAGTTGCATCCTTGTTCCACCATCACATAGAACATCATTTCCATCACCTTGGAACAAGGCCCTCCTTGAAATTCTTCAAGGTCTTCATATAACACTAATCCGTGAATATGTGATTCTTACCATCCTGAACGAAGAACGTCTTCATGAGTGGACTTGAGAGGACTCAAGTATCTGTGACATCTTCAATAGTTTATGTTGAATTCTTGAATACAATGGCATTCAATCCACAAGAGGGGAAACACATCAGAGTTTGAGTTTTGCCAGGTATTTCACAGTGGAAGAACATAATACACCCCAATCTTTGCACACACACTCCACCAGACTAGCCTTCAAAAATAGACCAAGTCTGACTATGGTTCAAACCTAGCATGACTACTACACACAACCAGGCCAAATGCCAATCACCAAAGACAGGTACACACAATTCCTGTTAAGAATAGTCCATCCTCCCACTTCAAGGGACCATTCAGGGAAATAGCAAACCATTCCAGGTTACAATCTTCAGCACTAAAATTGACCTTGCAGATACCAGAAAGTATCACCCATGGATCTCATCCAGAAACAGAACAGGATGCCTGCTCTGATACCAATTGAAATTCTGGTGTATGCCAGTCTTCAGATGTTATACTTAATGTCTAAACATCTGATATGACATAATAAATATACTGCAAGATAGATACCCAATTTTTTGATTCAGTACTGAAGAGTAACAGAAGCACAGTTTAATCAGGCTGTGCCAGATCTACTTTGAAGGTCCAGAAGATAGAACACTGATGTGCCTAGTTCTGCTCATCTGTGGTACATGATCAGTAGAAAGCAAACAGTCTTTGCAGTTCTGTTTCTTCTGCACATATATCTGCATGAAGTCTTAACATGTTCTGAGACATCATCTGTTACAACATTACAGTTTTACCTTGATATATAACAGACAGAATTATAAAGTGTTGAAGGTAAAAACACAAATCAGTTGTTGACCCAGTTCGGTGAAATACACCTACTCTGGGGGCATACCAAGCCAGGAAGAAGATCCACTATTAGCAATATTAATTCAGGACTAAACTTCACAAGTTCCCATCCTTCACTTAATCATTTACCCAGTGCAACCTATACCTAGGAACTCCTAGATAGAAACCTACCAGTTTCCATTCCTATTGTCGCAACAACAGAAGTCTTACTCCTACTCAAGAAGCAGTGCCCTCCCACTTCGTTTCCTACATTACAATGAATATGAAGTAATGCAGAAATACTTAGACTTGCTTCACAGCTTCATCCAAGAACACTCAAACTCTTACCTACAGGTTTCGAGTTACATACATGGTAACCTTGCCACAAACCGACAGGTTTACCTAACAAAACACCCCTAATGTTACATTGTATGTGTGTTTCAAACCCTAGGTTACAATCTGCTATTTATAACCTATTACCTAACTCAGCAAGTTTTTCTCCTTGCTGTTACAACTCAGCAGCAAACTTCTCCTATAATCAAGGTCTTCAATCTTCTAGTTCCTAAAATATCTCCATATTTAGAAACAGTATTTTCTTCAAATATTTTGATTGATTCTTGATTGATCTTCAGATTCTCCACAAGAAACGCCACATATATTCTCAGAGTATTTAAGTACCAGGACTGTAACTGAATTATCAATTCTGTTGACGTGATGTCAAGTCAGATGTCATGACATTACATCTAACATGTTTTCCTAGATGTTGAACTTTTTCAACACAACAAATAACCTCTTTCATAATTTAGATCACTTAGAATAGTTAGGTTATAAGTCACAGTTGTTACAAACATTCAACATATAACATAGTTACTTAATCAGTACTTAGTTTCAGGCGCGATGTCACATGCTGATGTTGTGACATCTTACATAACATGTTGGTCCAGATGTTGAACTTCTTCAACACCACATATTAAAACAACAGAGGGGATCTGAGTAAACTTGCTTTCTTATTTGTTTTACAAATGAGGCCAACTCTCCAGCCAGGGCACTTACAACAGTATTACAAATTTTTCTTAAAAAAATAAGAAGCAAATAAAGTTAACTAAGAAAAATATAAAACGAACAAATTATTCTTTAAATACTTTAGCTAGAATAAAAATGTTAAAAAATTTTCACTCTTTTCTATTCTATTTGTTTTTAATATTTATAAATAAATAATTAAAATATTATTTGATTTGAAGAATTAAAATTTGATAATCTAATATATGACATTTTGACATTATAAACTCAAAAAACTATAAGATTTTAAGAATTGTAGAATCAATACAATTGTATCAATGAACAAGTGATATTATTTTTTTAAAAATAAATAGTGTTCTTTTCATTTTTTAAGTAATTAAAATATATATTATAATTATATTATGATATTTGTTCAAGTTACGTTATTTATAATTCTATAAATAAATAAAAAACAAATTATTCACATCAAACATAGCTTAAAAAAAGGTATTAAAGTTTTTTCATAATCCTATTTTCATAAAGATCTAAAATATATTCTATAAATATTCACTATTTGTAACAATCAAAAGAAAATAAAATTATTTTTCTATAAATAATTTTTTTTCCATATTGATTATAATTATTTGAGATATTTCCTGAATATATATATATATATATATATATATATATATATATATATATATATATATATATATATATATATATATATATATATATATATATATATATATATATATATATATATATATATATATATATATATATATATATATATATATATATATATATATATATATATATATTATTCTTCAGTTTAACTTTGACTACTCATTTTTTATATTCAAGATTTATTTTTCAGATAAGTTTTTGCTTCCAGCTTTGAAGATAAAGCTTTAACTCTGAAGACTCTGATACTGATAGAACACTCATCTAACGTGATCTCAACTTGTAAGAAATTGTACAACAATACATTACTCATTCCACTATGGTGAAGAACGTATTGTATGATCAAATGAATTTGTCTCCCACGATCTCATGATACCATTATGGTAACTGGGAACGATAGTGACATTTTGTCCTTCCCAACGTTCTACTTTTTTGACCTATATAAAGGATCTCTATTACATTGAAAAATAATAAGCTGGAACAACACCATTGAAAAAGAAGAGTTACTCTGCAAATATAGTTACATGAGAAATATTCTTCTAAGAGAAAATAAAAAACACAAAGAGTTGTTGCTCATTTTTGTGTAAATGTTTGTTCTAAATTTTTGTTTCATTTGCTTATCAAGAAGCATTATTGTAAACACTTTCTATTTTATTCTTTTGAGAATTGTTTTTCCTCAAGTGACTAAGTGTTAGTCAATATACTTGAGAGGGCTAAGGTGTTTTCTAACACTTAAACGTTTGTTTCTAATCTTTCAAGATTTGTGGATTAAGTCCTTTTTGAAGGAGAAATCACATTGGTGGATGGACAAGAGTAGCCTTATTTAAGGTAAAATTGTATAAACCAATTGTGTCATATTTCTTTCTTAGCTTGTCTATCTTAATTGTTTGTGTGAATAATATTTCTAAGCAAAAAGCTTTTGAAAACCCAATTCAAACCCCCCACTCTTGTGTTTTTCTCAGCCTTCAAGTGGTATCAGAGCTCCGACTCTGTTATTGATTTTTCAATCAAGAACTTAACCGTGTAAAGAGATCTAATGTGAGAAAAAATTTTATGGCTGCTGCTAATACATACGAAAGAGATAGTTACAATGCTAAGCCTCGTGTCCTTAATAGATAGAAATTTGACTACTGGAGAGATAGACTAGAAAGTTTCTTTCTAGGCTATGATATGGATCTTTAGGATATTGTTACAAATGATGATGAGGAACCTGATACCGTGATTGGTATTCCACATCCTAGAAACATAATGAATGGTGAACAAAAGTGTAATTTCAAGAATCACCACAAAGCCATGACTATTATTCTCAATGATATCTCTTTCAATGAATATGAAAAGATCACTAATAGATAAACAACAAAGGATATTCTTGATTAGTTAAGAATGACACATGAAGGCAATGCTCAAGTCAAGGAAACTAAGGCTTTGGTCTTAATCCACAAATATGAGGCTTTCGAGATGGAAGACAAAGAAACTATTGAGACTATGTTCTCAAGGTTTCAAACCTTAATAGTAGGACTTAAGGTTTAAGACAAAGGTTACTCTATTGAAGATAATGTCAAAAAGATCATCAGAAGCCTTCTAAAAATATGGAGACCTATTGTTAGTGTGCTAAAGTTATCTAAGGATCTGAACAACATAACTCTTGAAGAGTTGGTTAGTTCTCTCACGAGTTATAAAATAGAGTTAGAGGAAGATGAGCCCTAGAAAAGAGGAAAACTTGTTTCTCTAAGATCCATATCCGAAAGAATCATGTCATAAAAAAACAAAGCCTTCCAAGCTGAAGAAATAGAAGATTCTGATGATGAAGTATCGGATGACGAAGATGAATTGTCCCTTCTTTCCAGAAGTGTCAAGAAACTCTAGAATAAAAGACAAAATAACTTGCGTATATCTAGAAGCATAGAAGATTGTTCAGAATCATATGGAAGAGGAAGATCTAGCAAGGAAGTAACATGATATGAGTACAAGGAGCCTGTACACTACAAAAATGTGTGTCTAAAGCTTAAGAAAGAAAGCACGAGAAATGAAAGCTTTAAGAAAAATGCTTTCAATGGCAAGAATAAAGATCTCATGGAAACATGGGATGACTGTGAATTTTGAAGCATCCCAATCTGATTCTGAAGAGGAGCATGGAAACATAGCATTCATGGCTACCACGTCATAAGGAAACATAATAGAAATTGAGTCTGACTTATAATAGGTATTTTCTGAACTTTCTCATGCTGATTTGGAATTATGTTTGTCGGAATTTCTGAATAGGTATCAGAAACTCCAACAAAAATTCAAAAACCTACAGAAGTTTTATGAATACAAAATTGATGAGTATGGTAAGCTAGAGAAATAAGTTTCTAAGAAAAAGGAAATAATTTTATTCTCGAAAAAGAAAATGCTTTTCTAAACAAAAATGTTTAAAACTTGATGAAACTCTTTCTAAATCTCCTCCATCTTCTGAAACCATCTTATACAAATATGATAAGGCATTTCACAAACTTTTAAACAACATTATAGGGATAAGCATAATGGCTTCCATAGTCTATGTTGTCAGTAAAAATTAGAAGAGAGGAATTGGTTATGTTTCTGATAAATACATTTAAGAAAACAAACTTGAATCTCCTTTTTCTTATCACTACACACCAGCACAAACACAAAAATTTAATGATGCAAGAAAACCAAAGTTTGTCAGAAACTCTGGAAAAACTAATTTAAAAGGACCCAGAAGATTTTGGGTACCAAAAGATAAAATAATATATGTTGCTGATATCTTATACAGCTGAGTTAAAACATCAGTTATGGTACCTGGACTCTAGATGCCCGCATCACATGACAAGAAGAAATCATATGAGTCATCATGCTTATTTTGCCAAAAAAAATAAAAGATTCAAGGTTGGCTCAACAAGTTTGACTTAATTGAGAAAATTCTTGATTCAGTTATCACAAGTGCATAACTCTCTCATTATCAACATTTTGAGTTGGAAGACCACTAATAGTTGAGAAAGATTACAAGTCTCTTTGAAAGGCCTTTGAATTTTAGGGTTTGACTTCAAATGATCATAACTTGGTCAATTTTTATATCATTTAGCCCATTCTTTTTCCACAATAATCTTTGGGATGTCTATGACAACTATTTTTTTATGTGCAAGACTTACGAATGCTTGGAAAGTGGTTGAAGATTTGAAAAGATTATAGGTCTTTTCTGAATTTCCCCAAATTTGTTCATCATCTTCCAAAGACCATAACTCTTTCCATTTTTATGATTTTTGAATGATCTCAATTCCACACTTTAGTTTGAGAAGTCTACTTTATGTCATCTTCAGATATCAAGATCAAATTTTGACTGAAAAGTCATGTAATTTTGAAGAACATTATAGGTCATTTTGAAGTTCAACACTTAGAATTTTTCTAAGTGCAAAAGTATCCGTGTGTTTTTCACAAATTCAAATGGACATAACATTTAACTCAATTATCCAAATAGAGACTTTCTTGGAACATTGTAAAGATTTTGACCTCATCTTCCAAATGCTTCAAGAATCATGTCATAAAGCCCCTTGAGTTGTTTGTACCATGGATTCAAAGTTGGCACCATGAAACTGATTTTGTCAAAACAGTAAAATTGCAAATTGGTTAATATGGCCTCTAATCACAAAATTGTTGCGCGTTTTTACTTATAATCATACTTAAAAATCTTCCAGAAGTGATTAGCACCTTGAAACGCAAGTTTTGGCTGAGGTTTAAGCAAATATGAGTCACATTTTTCATGCTTGCAACTTCACACCAATTCTCTCAAAATCTCATCATATCACACGCTTGAGTATTCCATTTTCTCAACTATAAATAAAGGATGATATTCCACTCATTTTACAAGCTTTAGATAGCCAAAGAACCTCTGTTTGAACTCCCTTCATACCCCACAATTCTGCAACTTTGAATTTGGTTTTAAAGCATTCTTCAATCCAATTTATTTTCACATACATCATCCTTGAACTTCCCTGAAGCTAACAAAAGAAGAAGCAAGCCTTGAGGTGCCCTGAGTCGTGTTAACGAAGTCAAATTTCAGAGCTCTGAATTTGAACTTCAACATGTATATTTATCCATCAATTCTCTCCAAACATATTGCTACAATGTAGCTCTCATCACTCTGATACTAGTGGCATCATTAGCTTTTAACTGGAAGTGAGTTTTGATCATGAATTTTCAAATCTCTTTCGAACTTACTTTGGTAGAACCACGAGCTACGTGATGAAGTTACTGCTTTAAGAGCTGGTATGGAAAACTTGACTACTTTGGTAGAATCGTTAGCGGTTTCTCATAATCAACCATCAACTCCTCCTCCATCTCCTCATGCTGCTCGGCCACAACAAACGACTATTATTTCCGAGGTTCCGTCGGTTCCCATTTCCATTACTCTAGTTACTGCTGCTCAATACCATATGCTTCACGGTTACCCATGGGGAATTCTTTAGAATTTCGTGCCAGAAGGTTACAATCTTATTATTCAAATTGCTCCATTTACTCATATTGGTGCTGTTTCTGCACCTCTTGTGGTGCATGTTGACCCCATTGCTGATGATGAGATTCATCATGTTGTGCCTCCTATGATGAATGATATGCCTATTATTAATGATGAAGTTTATCATCCTGCTCCTACACCAAGTGAAAGTTTGGGCTTTCATGACCGATTGGATGACTTTCAAGGGTAAGAGATACTGAACTTTGTGACACATGGAGTCAAAATCCAGAATTGGATCACTGTTGATGTTCCTTCTTGCATTCACATTTCAAATTAATTTGTTTTTTGTTTGTCTTTTCAAAAATATTTCACTCTGCCCAAGGTGAAAGTAATTATGTTGTATGGGGGTGTCTGTTATTTTGAATTTTAAAATCATTAATAAAGTTGTTTTTGATTTCTAAAATTGTGTCTTTATTTTCTGTTTTTTCTTGGAAAATGGTAATCAGAAAAAACCTTTCAAAATAAATAATAATTGTAAATTAATTTTCATAATCACTTGTTACATGTGTCAGTTTCTAAAATCGATCATAAATCATATGTGCAGATTAATTAAAAAACCTGTTAAGTGCAATGACCTTGCACCCTCTCCCAACTTTGAATATCATGTGTATGTGGCTGAAGAAGAAGAATATGATGAAATCTCAGAAGAGGTTTCACAGTTGCTTGAGCTCGAGAAAAATACCATTCAGCCGTATAAAGAGTCGTTGGAGATGATTAACTTGGGTTCAGAGGAAAATCTGAAAGAAGTCAAGATTGGGGCACTGCTTCATCCCAAGGTGAAGAGCGGGTTGATTCAGTTGCTGAAAGAGTATATGGATATACTTGCTTTGTCTTATCAAGATATGCCTAGTTTGGATACTGGTATTATGGAACATTATTTACCGGTAAAGCCAAAATGTCCACCAATAAAGCAGAAGTTGCAAAGAACTCATCCTGATATGGCAGTGAAAATTAAAGAAGAGGTTTTGAACCAAATTGATGTTGGTTCTCTTATGACATTAGTGTACCCTCAATGGATTTCCAATTTGTTCCAGTACCAAATAAGGACGGAAAGGTCCGCATGTGTGTTGATTATAGAGATTTAAATAAAGCAAGTACAAAAGATGACTTCCCATTACCGCATATTGATATGTTGGTTAATAGTATAACAAAATTCAAAGTGTTTTCGTTCATGGAATGATTTTCCCGATACAATCAAATTATAATGGCTCCTGAGGACGTGGAAAAAATAACGTTTATCACACCCTGGGAACATTCTTTTGCAGAGTGATTCCCTTTGAGTTGAAGAACGCTGGTGCAATGTACTAGAGCGCTATGAAAACATACTTCCATGATCTGATGCATAAAGAAATTGAGGTATATGTTAATGATATGATTGCCAAATATCAGACCGAGGAAGGGCATATAGAAGACTCGTTGAAATTATTTCAGCGTTTAACGAAGTATCGTCTGTGTTTGAATCCAAATAAGTGTACTTTTGGTGTTTGTTCAAGAAAGTTGCTAGATTTCATTGTCAGCCAAAAAGGAATTGAAGTTGGTCCTGATAAAGTTAAGGAAATTCAGGAAATGCCTGCACCAAGAATTGAAAAGCAAGTTAGAGGCTTCCTTGGACGTTTGAATTACATTTCCAAATTTATTTCCCATATAACTGCAACATGTGAACCAATCTTCAAGCTGTTGAAGAAAGATCAAGGTTGTGTATGGATGGATGATTGTCAAAAGGAATTTGAAAGCATTAAAGAGTATATGCTTGAGCCTTCTATCTTTCTCCATCCTGTTGAAGGAAGACCATTGATTTTGTATCTGACTGTGTTGGATAACTCCATGGGATGTATTTTGGGATAACAAGATGAAACAATAAGAAAAGAATATGCCATTTATTATCTCATCAAGAATTTCACTAACTGTGAATCACGGTATTCTATGCTAGAAAAAACATGTTATGCTTTGGCCTAGGCGGCAAAGCGATTGCGGGAATATTGTTGAATCATACTACTTGGTTCATTTCCAAAATGGATCCAATTAAGGATATTTTTTAATGGCCTGCTCTTACTCGAAGAATTTCCGGCTGAAAGATGTTATTATCTGAATATGGTATTGAATATCATACTCAAAAGGCTATTAAAGAAAGTGTGTTGGCAGAGTACCTTGCTCACCAACCAGTGGATGATTATCATTCTATTAAGTATTATTTCCCAGATGAGGATTTGATGTTTTTAAAAGTAAGGGATTATGATGAGCCTTTTCCTGAGGAAGGTCTTGATCCTGAATCTTGGTGGTGTATGGTGTTTGATGTGACTGTAAATGCTTATGGAAAAGGAATTTGTGCCGTGATTATCACTCCCCATGGGTCACATATCCTATTTACTGCAAGGTTGACATTTTATTGTACCAATAACATGGCGGAATATGAATCTTGTATCATGGGTATTGAAGAGGCTATAGATCTCAGAATCAAAGTTCTTAATGTATATGGTGATTTAGCTTTGGTAATAAATCAGATCAAAGGAGAATGGGAGACTCATCACATTGGCTTGATTCCCTACAAGGATTATGCAAGAAGATTATTAACTTTCTTCAATAAAGTTGAATTCCATCATATTTCCAGGGATGAGAATCAGATGGAAAATGCTTTAGCCACTTTGGCTTCCATGTACAAAGTAAATGCTTAGAGCGTTGTACCTCAAATTATAGTTCGGCGTCCTTATAGACCAGCTCATGTGTTTGCTACAAAGGGGGCGTTAGATGAAAAACCTTGGTATTATAATATCAAGCACTTCCTTCAAAATCAAGAATACTCGCTTGATATGTCGAACAAATATAGAAAGACATTCATAAGGTTGGCATGTAGCTTTTTCCTCAATGAAGATATGTTATATAAGAGAAATTATGACATGGTCTTTCTCAGATGAGTGGATAGACACGAAGAAGACATGTTAATGCATGAGATCCATGAAGGTTCCTTTGGTACCCATGCCAATGGACATTCGATGGCAAAGAAGATGCTTATGGAAGGTTACTAGTGGTTGATAATGGAACCTGACTGTTACAAATTTGCAAAGAAGTGTCCTAAATGTCAGATTTATGCTGACAAGATTCATGTTCCCCAAACACTTATCAATGTTATTTCTTCCCCATGGATTTTTCTATGTGGGGTATTGATATGATTGGAATTATTGAACCCAAGGCTTCAAATAGACATTGTTACATCTTGGTGGCAATTGGCTACTTCACTAAGTGGGTGGAAGCAACTTCTTATGGTAATGTCACCAAGTAGGTGGTAGAACTCTTTATCAAGAACAATCTTATATGTCAGTATGGTGTGCCAAGTAGGACTATCACTGATAACAGTTCAAATTTGAATAATAAGATGATGACAGAACTTTGTGAAGAATTCAAGATTGTCCATCACAATTCGTCTCCTTACAGGCCTAAGATGAAGAATCTAGAAGATGGTTGTTACTTATAAGGATTGGTATGAGATGCTCCATTTTTCTTTGCATGGGTATCGTACATCCGTGTGCACTTCAACAGGGGCAACCATGTTCTCTCTTGTGTATGGTATGGAAGCAGTGCTCCCTGTTGAGATTGAGATTCCCTCTTTGCTTGTAATAATGGAAACCGAGTTGTCAGATGCTGAATTGGTACATAACAGGTTTGACCAATTGAATTTGATAGAAGAAAAGAGAATGATGTCCTTTTTTCATAGTCAGTTAAATTAGAAAATAGTGAAGAAAGCTTTTTATAAGAAGGTCAAGCCTCATGAATTTAAAGAAGGCGACTTCGTGCTCAAAAAGATCATGTCTTTTAACGTTGATTCTAAGGGCAAGTGGACTCCTAATTATGAAGGCCCATATGTTATCAAGAAAGCCGTCTTTGTCGGTGCATTGATTCTTGAAACTATGGATGGTGAGGAGTTCCCACGTCCCGTGAATGCTGACGCAGTCAAGAAATACTTCGCCTAAATAAATAAAAGAACAACTCACTGAGTTGAAAACCCGAAAGGACGACTTAGGCAAAAAAGAGCATCTCAGTAGGATGAAAACCCCAAAAGGCAGTGTTGCACCCCAAAATTCTCCCTCCCATTTCCAAGACAAATTATTTCAAGACACTCCCTCAGGCTCATAGATGTTTCAAATGCTCAAGACTTCTCAAGGATTGATCAGACAAGTCCTTCTCCTATGAAATTCACCTACAACTAGGGTTTTCTTTTTATTAAAGGAAATTGATCTTCTAATGTCTAAATTGGGTTTCATAGTTCCTCGTAGGCTTCAAAGAATCCTCATGTCTGGTTTTAGGCCTTGCTTCACGAGTTTGCTTAGTCAATTGCCTATATGAGTGAAAATCAGTTGTATTGGGTAAAAAATCAACATTGATCAATCTATAGTAAAACTTCAAGGTTTTTGGTCAACATCAATATTTTTAAGTCACATTCATCATTTGATCTAGGGTTGATCATGATTCATCAATAAAACTCAAGATTCACTAAAAGTCAAAAGTTACTCAATTAGGGTTTCTTAAGGAGAAGTCAACTGAACTTTGACCAAGCACAACTTTCACATACTTCATCAGAAATTCCTCAACCAAAGCCTAGGTTTCTGGAAATTCAATTCTATAAAACTTTGTCTCCTTAAGCTCAAGGTCAAAAATGCCTCATTTGAGAGATATGAGCCAAAACTTTACAACTCATTTTGAAAGTCAACAAAAAGAGACTTTTTGTAAAGGAAATTTACATAAAGTTAAAGATTTCAAATGAAAAAGTAAACAAAATGAAATTAGTAGGAGACATATTGAGGTTTCCAAAAAGTCAAAGATCACCTTCATATGACAAAATTTGAGAAAGTTATGTGTTGTGCAAGTTGAGCAATCTTGGAGGAAGTGCATGAAGTTCAATTTGAGAAAACTTGAATTTTTGGACTAATGGACCTATCTTTTAAGGTCTAAACATGTTCATGACACCTTAGAGGACCTCTAAGTCCATTCATGCATCATATTAATTTTTATTTCATTTATTTTAATTTTTATTCATTTAAATTCAAAATTAAATCAAATAAATGTTAAATAAATGTATAAGGCATAAAAGGCTTGTGATCTGAATCTTTTGGAGGCCCAAGGTCATGCTACAAACTGTATAGACTTATTTGTAAATCAAATATTTATTGGTTTTGGAAGATCTCAACTCATTTTCAAACAAAATAAAATATATGATTTCATGAGGTATCCAAGCCCACCATTTGACCTAATATTCTCTTCTATATATAATCATTACATTCAGACCAAAAAGAGGATGGATAACAGCTTGTAGAGCCAACCCTAATTCTTCAAATTTGCAAAGAAAATAGGGCACGGGTAAACTCTTTCTCCAGAAAGTTTCAATCAACTTTGAGCATTCCATCAGCTTCCTGAGAACTCCAGGTGTTGTTCCCAATTACTACTCAGGCCTACAACATCTCAGAATTCTCCAACCAAACATCTCTGATTTGTTCATGTTTTACAATTTCAAACTACTTATTCATGCAACATAAGTGAATTTTATGCATATATTCATGCTCATATTGATGATTGGAATTATTTTGAACCGTTATTTCTGAGTTTGAGTGCAGGTATCACAATTCACCATTGCTAGGGCTCGAAGCTCTCAAAGCTTCAAAACCCTAGCTACAAGCCTTCTCAGTCAAAATTAACACAACCATTGAATTTACGAGGTCGTAAATAGTGGATTTGGATGCTTTTCTTTTTCGTTTTGCTTCAATTTTACAAGTTTGGCGTTTGGTCTCACCGACGAAGAAGGTGGAACCATCATTGGTGGTGGTGCTGACTTGGGTCAAGGGCATGCATGGCTCCCTCCCTCTCTCTAATTGGTCCATTTAAAAACTTCTGACCCCACCACTAGCGTGTGTTTTCAATTCTTGTTGATTTCTGATTTTTAGAGTTTAACTTGTTATATATATATATATATATATATATATATATATATATATATATATATATATATATATATATATATATATATATATATATATATATATATATATATATATATATATATATATATATATATATATATATATATATATATATATATATATATATATATATAACATGTTATTGAATTGATGTGAAACAACTATGGCCATGTGGTAAGTGAGATGCTTATTAAACGAGAGGGCATGGGTTCGATTCCCACCTCATGCATCTTATTTTCTCAGTTTTTCTAACCCTTGTTTTTCATTCCATGTAATTATCTATTTTTTTAATTAACCAATTAATCAAAAACCATAAAATACCTTTTCAAAACATAATTAGTTCTAAGTTTATTTCTTAACCAATTAAATTTATTTAAGTAATTAGACTTTAGGTTTTTATTAATTAAAATGAATTAGAAATTAGGTTTTTTTAATTACTTTTAATACTTAAATTATTTTCTACAAAAACACCAAAAATATGTTTTCTAACACGTAGAACCTTAAGGTTCTAAAATCTTTTTCTAACACTTTCATTCATCTTTTGATAGTTATTTTCTTAGTCAAGTGTATAGGACGCACTCACTAATGTAATAGGGTAGATTTATTTTCCGCATCTTTTTCTTATTATGTATCTGCTCTGAGGATGTTATAGCGTAGGACATTTATATTCTCGCACTTATATTTTTATGCAATGATTAGTAATTAGGATTGTATGGAAAGACTACAAATTGATATAGATAACCCTAATCTCAAGATAAAATAAACTGAAAACAAACACTCTTCACACTTACACTTCTAGAGTAACCTCTCTTGTTTCCTTACGAATATTGGTCATGTATCTCGAAAGTAATACTTTAGCAAAAGACCCTCGATACAATCATTATAGTCCCTACGATACAAAAGATCATAGTCCCTCGATCTCCCTCGAGTTGCCTACAAAAAGATGTTTCAGTCCCTCGATAACCCTACGAGCAAAATGATGATAGTCCCTTTGATACAATTGATAAAGTATCCTTACATGATTCCTTCTATGACCATACGATGACCCTACACCTGTCCCTTCACATCCAATAGATTGGATTATCTGCCAACTAATGGTATGGATAATATTATCTCCAAAGGAAAAGGAAAAGAGTAGGAAAGACAAAATCCTAGTGGGTAGGAATCTTGAATGCTTGCTCACAAACAAAACATTTTCTCACATCACACTTTAAAAAAAATAAATATTTTACGAAACACTTTGTATACATTCTTGAGGACTGATACAAGAATTATTACAAATTCTACCTTACATTGGCATTTAAAAATATTTTCAAAAAATTCATACAAAAAAAGCAAGTGAGTTAAGAAATTAGGATCCCATAGATAACTACGGATGTAAAGGGTGCTAACACCTCCCCTTTACATGATTTACCCCCCGAACACAAAATATTTCAAAGGTCTTTCCTGTTCTTTTCACCTTTCCTAAATATTGGATAAAAGAAAAGTCGGTGGCGAATCTTGCTAACCTCACATTTGTGATAACATTAAAAAAGTCAGTTCTCCCACCGTATTATAGGCAGTCTAGGAAAAAGTTAGAGACACAAACAGAATAAATTTTCTTGGTAGGTTGAAAACCAGCGAGGAAAACCTAGGCAAAAGGTAGGGATTTCCTGGAAAGTAATTGCATCAGACAAAACTTGATCATTGAAGCAACAATCTTCTCGGAGTTATTTGTTTGCATTCATGATCATAAGAATTTCATGGCATCTTAGGGCCAAAAATAAGGTTTGTTTTATATTTAAGTATCTTCAATCTCGTCTAGATGAAGATTTTAACCTTCATATCTCTGAATAGAAGACACTTAAATAAGGGCAGCTAATATACCCCAATTTTTGCTCCTAAGATTTCTCATTATGTCATGTCACAATGCATCAAGGTACGCACATTAGAGTTGTTTCTCTCTTTATCCTATCTTTAAGTTTGCTTTTGAGGGATTACCAAGCACTTTGAATTGTGTATCTTGCACATATGTTCTTTTAACTAACATCAATATGTGTATATATGTTTCTTTGAATGTTCATATTTTAGGGGATCACCATTGCATTCATCTCACCATCTAATCTAGGGTTTGGGGGGTGATTCTCAATAAAATAGTTCTTTAATGGATTGAAAGAGCTCAATATTCAAGGCCATGTCTATGGAATCAAAGATTTATAGGTAAAGGAGCTCTCTCACTTTATTTAGGTCAATATCTCCTCAAAGTTGGTGGTGGCATCCATCAAAAAGATTCATAGGTTCATGTGTTTATTTCCATGACTTCTTCAACAAGCTTCATTGAGACTTAAGCTTCATATTTGAGTTTCCTTCAAGACAACATCATTTCAAGGTCTCTTATGATTCATTATGCTTATGTTACCAAAAAGATCAAAAGATTCAAGGTTGGGTCAACAAGTTTGACCTAATTGAGAAAATGCTTGATTTAGTGATCACAAGTGCATAACTCTCTCAATTTTCAACAGTTTGAGTTGGTTCTTTTTGCTATGGATTCTTATCATCATCTACAGCAACCTCTTTTCACGTGACAAGATCCAATTGTGCAATAAAATCATCAAACGTTGAAAGGGGTTTCAAGTCATTTTGACACTCTCTGATCTAGGGTTTGTTGACTTCTAAGGACCATATATTGCTCATTGTTTGAGATTTTTGATTTTTTTTCAAAGCCATGATTCTCTTTAGGTGGTCCATAATAATCTCTCTTCATAAGTCTAAGGCTAATTTTAAATTGAAGATCACTAATAGTTGAGAAATATTACAAGTCTCCTTGAAAAACCTCTGAATTTTAGGGTTTTAATTCAAATGATCATAACTTAGTAAATTTTTATCTCCTTGAGCCTATTCCTTTTCTAAAATAATCTTGGGGATGTATACTACAACTTTGTTTTTATGTGCAAGACTTGAGGATGCTTGGAAAGTGGTTGAAGATTTGAAAAGATTATAGGTCTTTTGTGAATTTCCCCAAATTTGTTCATCATCTTCCAAAGACCATAAGTCTTTCAATTTTTATGATATTTTAGTGATCCTAATTCCACACTTCATTTTGAGAGGTCTACTTTCTGTCATCTTCAGATATCAAGATCAAATTTTGAGTGAAAAGTCATGTAATTTTAAAGAACATTATAGGTCATTTTGAAGTTCAACACTTAGAATTATCCTAAAAACAAAATATTTGTGTGTTTTTCACAAATTCAAATGGACACAACTTTCATCTCAATTATCCAAATGGGTTATTTCTTGGTACATTGTAAATATTGTGACCTCATCTTCCAAATGGTTCAAAAATCATGTCACAAATCCTATTGAGTTGTTTGTACCTTGGATTCAATGTTGGCACCATGAAACAGATTTTGTCAAAATAGTCAGATTGCAAATTGGTTAATGTGGCCTTTAATCACAAAATTGTTGTGTGTTTTTACTTCTAATCATGCTTAACAATCTTCCAGAAGTGATTAGCACCTTGGAACACATGTTTTGGCTGAGTTTTGAGCAAATATGAGTCACACTTTGTATGCTTGCAACTTTACACGAATTCTCTTAAAGTCTCATCATATCACACGCTTGAGAATTCCACTTGCTCAACTATAAATACAGGATGATATCCCACTTATTTAACAAGCTTTAGAGAGCCAAAAAACCTATGTTGAACTCCCTTCATACCTCTCAATTCCGCAACTTCGAATTTGGTATTAAAGCATTCTTCAATCCAATTTCTTTGTTGATTATTCATCCTTGAACTTCCCTGAAGCTAACAGGAGTAGAACCAAGCCTTGAGGTGCCCTGAATCGTGCTAACCAAGTCAAGTTTTAGAGCTATAAATTTGAACTTCAACATGTAGATTTCTCCATCAATTATATCCAAACTTGTTGCTACAATGTAGTTCTCATCACTATGATATTGGTCGCATCATTAGCTTTTGACTGGAAGTGAGTTTTGTCATGAATTTTCAAATCCGTTTCCAAATTTTTTCTTCTATTTTTTCTCAAATCGACTGAGCTACAATTTATCTAAATTTTCCGCGAGGGTACCATTGGAATCGTCTCGAAGAGACAAAGTGAATGGCATCAGTATGAGCTCCTGATTTTACAGTCCGTGAGACCTGGAATTCACGTGTGGCTGGAGGTTGAAGATGACCAACGTGTCATCTCTCAACCAATGACATAGTGCCACGCTTTTTTTCAAATATGTTTTTTAGTTAACGATCCGGTGGTTTATTCACTAATGTCCATACCATGCACAACACGCCATATCCCTTGGATTTGATTACTAATATATTTTCACATTGATCCAATGGTCTACATATTTTTGGTTTTATTTTTATTCTCTGATTTTATATTTTAATTGTTTTAAACTTCAAAAATTCATAAAAAATTCATTTCGACTTCAAAAATTCTAAAATATTTCTCAAAAATACTTTTGATTTTTCTCTTTCTGATTTTTTTATTTTTTCATAATTTTATTTTATGATTTGGTAGTTTTTATTATTTTTCACTTTATTTGAATTGTTTTAATTGTTTAAAAATACTTTTCTTGATTTTTAAATTCTGGAAAAAATATGGAAGGATCTAATGACCTCTTGACAAATATTGGTGACCTCATTTGAATTTTATTAATGATTTTACTATTTTTTACAATTTCTGGTTTATTTTTCTTATTTATTTGAATTTTAAAAAATAGTTTCTAACTTTAAAAAATTATGAAATTTATTTTAACACTGATTGACTCATGTTTGACCTCTGAATATTATTTTAGGATTTTTATTTTATGTTTTAATATACTTTGTGCATTTTACCAATTATTTACCTTTTATTAATCATTTAAATATTATTTTATTATTTTTGTTTGATCCTGATTTGGGTGTTATTTTGGGACAAGTTCCTCAACCTCATTGGATCTTGGGTACTTATAGGTTGAAAAACCAAATCCACCAAAATGGATGAATGATGTTGATGATATTTCAAATCCTAATTTCATCTGATACGTCTCATCCCTCTTCATCTTATCCCTTTCTTACTTGAGCTACTTGTTGTTGGCGAATGACCTATATATCATTTCTCTAACATATGGTACATAGATTTTTATTGACCGACCTCAAAATAGGTGTGACTTCTACGTAAGTTAACTTACGATTGCTTAACATAGTGCTAAATTTATCCAAATTTGAAAAATGATCATTCGTGGCTCAAACCTATGTTTGCAAGCCCAAGTATGTTTAATTTTAAACCTTTGATCCAATAACCTTGAGGTTTATTGTAAGGAGGCTTTGATCTTATCAATCCTCTAATGAACTTTCATGAATTTTTATCTAAGTGAATCATTTAAACATCATTGATCATATATGCTTGCCTTGAGTACTTGAAATGAATGATATAATTGAAAAAAATCAAATGAAACGTGTTACTGAGAAGCTTTGATGTTACAATCTTCTAATGAGTTTTCAAATGCAAGATTTAAGATGGTCATTTAGCTAACCTCTAACTTCTAATTCACTAACAATTAACTTTACTTTGTGATTTTACTTTATGCCCTTTATTTTATGCCCTTTATTTTATGCCTTTACTTGTACGCACCATTTACTTTAGCATTTACATTTCATTCTATTTTCATCTTTGCTCACTTGAGCATTTATCTTTATGTCATTTTACCTTTTCTCATTTAAGCATTTATCTTTATGTCTTTTTTATTTTGCTCACTTGAGCTTTCTTTTCTTTTTTAAGACACTTAATAACCAACTTGAACATTAAAAAATTTTAAGGTTACTTGGACTACTTAGTTACTATCCTTCGCATTATGGAGTTGTAGACCTCATGGACTTATGATGAGAAGCCTTGATACTCTTGGGACCTTGTGACTCTGTTGTTATTTTGTCTGAAGTTCTTGGGGTTTACTCCAAAACACTGGGTTGATTTTCTTTGTGTGTAGGTTATTCTCATTATATGTTTTGTCTATGATTGAGAATTCCTAGTATACAACTGTTACTCTGCCCAATTTTTGTGAAGACTTGATGCATCTGAAACTTGATATTCTTTAGAGGTTTAGTATCTTTTCTTGTTTGGTTTTAATCCAAAGGATGGATATTCTACATTGACTTCTTTATGTTAAGTGTTGACTTGTTAGTTAGACAGTTCTTTTCCTTAGCTTTTACTTTATGTTGTAGGATAGTCCTTTCATCTCCTCCTATTTTCTTTCAAAAATCTTCTCCATTCTTTTCAAAACTCTTCTTGTTTTCTAGCTTGAACCACTTTCATAATAAACTTGGATTTAGGTCCACGCATTTTCAAAAATCATTTCTCAATCAAAATTTAATCAATTTAATTATATTTTGACATTTTTTTGTGAGATGACTAAAAGTTAATCAAACTCATTCAAACATGTTTTCCACTTTGTCTTTTTTACTTTAAAACTTTTTCTAAAAAGATTAGACTCTTGTCGATTCTTGTAGTGATGTGAGCTACGATACTTCTACGATATATAGTGAAGTGAGATATTTTCCACTTGGGTGTTGAGTGAGGCTTTATTGATTTTAAAATTCAAGCTATATCCTCCACTTTGAGATAATGCAAATTCTCCATTCTCATAATCGTGGGTAGTAAGTATGTTTTCCACTCGGATATAACGATGATGTCTCTTCTCTTAAAATTAACCAACACGCGTATGTTTTAAAATCTTTCAGGTGAACTACGAGTACCCTGATCCCCTATTGCACATAAGGTGGAACATAGGTGTTGTACCCCAAAATTTGCCCTCCCATATTTCTCAAAATATTTCAAGAAAAATTCACAAGTCCAACCCGGCGCGTCATATTCAGGTATTCTTTCGCCAAGATATCTCTGATAACGTATTCTCAAATTCAGGTTCGGCTCAAGAGTCAATTCTTTAAAGAATGTATCCGAATGTGTGAGTTTTCTCGAAGAAATATGGTGAAAAAGTGTGCTGAAAATGCAGTTTTTACGCGCTAAAAAAGTCATAACTTGAAGATCGTGACTCGTTTTGAATCCGTTCCGGTGGCCAAAATTCCGTCTTGACATTATCTACGTTTTCATCTCTCACGGCTGGAAGCCAATTTCGATCAGAAGGTCTTCAAAAATGTGGATTTATCAAGTATTTTCGTGCAGAAAATTTGTGACAAAAGTTTATTTGCGTCATGTTCAAAAAATCATAACTTGGTCGATTTTCATCGTATCGAGCTGGTTCCGGCGCCAAAATTTCACAAATTGAGTTGGCTACATTTTCACAGAAGGTATTGAGTTCAAACGGTATTCAAAAGGAATTCGTTTTTTGCTCAGAGTGCGTGACACGCTGAAAATCCTGAATGCTGAATATTATTTCAGCTGGGCCGAAACTTCGAAAATTCATAACTCGGTCAATTTTTATCGGATTGGACTCATATTTTTACACAAGGTTACTGACTCATAGATCTACAACTTTGCTTCAAAAGTCGAGACCAAATTATGCACCGATCAATACCAGTTTTTTATTGAAGAACGTGTCAGAGTCGACACTGAAGCCCAAAATAAGTTTGTCTGAGCTGAAACTTCAAAAATTCATAACTAATTCACCGTTTATCCGATTGAGTCGATTTTCGGACAGGAGTTAGTTCTCGATGTCGGCTACATTTTGTTTTCACATTGCAACTTCAAAAAATGCACTTAAGTCCCTGCGATTTAGCCTGGAAAGTGACGAATTCAAGTGAATATTTGAGGCCCAATTGCACATTCAAAGCCCATTTTCTTTACCCTAATTTCCATTATATAATCACCTTCTTTTCACATAAACCAGAGAGGAGAAAAAGAGAGAAAAAAACCTTGCCACAACACTGTTAGAATATCAAACTCTTTCAAGAACCCTAAAACCTTGAAATCCTTATTACAAATCCCTCTCTCACTACCAACAAGCCATCTCAGTTACAAACCAACATCTTATTACTTCTTCAGTAAGGGTAAGGCTGGCTTGATCTCCATGATCCTAATTTTCCAGTAAGACATAAAAGCATTCAGGCCACTGATTTTCCAGTAAGGGTAAGATTGATTTGATCTCCATGATCAAAAGGGTATAATCATTCATACATGCCATATTGTGCCTAAACATTAAATTTCTTCATATATTGGCTTTATTTGCATTTTATGATTTTATTTAATGTGTTTGTGAGATTCAACACTGCATATTTAGACAGGATCCCATGCAGGTTCATTAAAGAACGTTGAGGCCAAAAGCCAAATGGCCAAAAGCCAAAAGCCAAATGGCCAAAGTAGAAAAACTTATGCATGACACTAATACATGGCGAGACAGACATCCTGAGAAGATTAAGGAACGTTGAGGCCAAAACGCAAATGGCCAAAAGCCAAATGGCCAAAGTAGAACAGCTTATGTATGATGAGGCCAGAACACAAATGGCCAAACCACTCCAATTCACCTCCAAAAAGGGGACAGAAACCCCCCAAGGTATTGTATTTTCTTTCTTTTCCTTATTTTATTTATTTCAATTATTTCTTTTTTTAATTAATTCCTTTAATTTAACTTATTTTCATAAAATATAAAAAATAGTAAAAAACAGAAAAGTCATAAAAATCAAAATATATTTATTTAATTAATATTTTTTGTAAATAAATTTCACTAATAATTAATTAATTATTTTTATAAATCAAAATTGCATGTAAATAATTAGATTAATTTTAGGTTTAATTTTAACATGTTTTTCTTAATAAATAAAAAAAATTAGAATTAGGGTTAATATTTTAATTTCATTTAATCTTTCTCATAAAAATACATAAAAAACATAAATACCAAAAACTCAAAAAAAAAAAAATTTCTTTTTTCTCTTTAATTTCATTAGTTTAATCATTTAATTTAATTTCATTAAAAAGGGTCCAACGCCCTCGCTTCCAATTTTAATTCCAATTCGCGCATTTTATTTTGCTTCTTATAATATTAATGTAATTCTCTCAAAGCCTTGTAAACTCGGACATTTTATTTCTCGCACTTTACTTCTTTATTTTCTGTCAAACCGGGTCCTGGATTAAATTTGGCGATGTGGACCTGCGCCTTTGTAATAGTTTAGAACTTTTAATTTCCGCATCTTTTTAACTGTTAATTAAATCGCATGCAAGAATGAATGTCTAAATAAAAATAACGCATAGATCACTTTGACATGACAAGATAAATATAAACGAACGTGACACACAAATCACACACCACCCCTAGGGTACACCTCACTGTTGCCTTACCTCGAAAGGTGATCGTCGAGTAGAGGATGTCTTAGTAAGTCCTCATGATCCGGGAACCTGGCATGAGGGTAGCTTCTAAGGTATCTTCCCATTACTCCGGTGATCACACTGTTGCCTTGTCCCTCGAAACGTGGTCGCCGACTATAGGACGTCTTAGTGAGTCCTTATGTCCCATTGATCTGGTTGCCTTAAAATAAGTTGCCTCGGAACAAGTTGCCTCGGAATAAAAGATCAATGGCATAAGGGTAGCTCCTAAGGTATCTTACCTCTGCTCGGTGACCACATTGTCCCAAAACTCGAATTGACCCGAACACCTCCAACGGTGGTGCTACCTACCTCTCAATGGTGGGATGGCACTACTTTAAAGGACATTTACACAGACGAATTCCTTAGGGTAGGTAGACGACTTTAGATACTTGCTCTAATTTCAAAACAAATCAAAAATACTTTTCACACCGACACCTTTTCAAAAGCTTTCGAAAGCAATTTTTCAAACACTCTTGAGGACCGATACAAGAGTCGAACTGAAATCTTCAAAGAAACTTTTTAAAACCCACAGTTGAAAAGCAAACAAACCATTTTTGAAAACACAATGAGCAAGTATCTAAGAGCCCATGGATAACCATGGATAGAAAGGGTGCTAACACCTTCCCTTTCTATAATCTACCTCCCGAACCGAGAGCAATCTCTTTAAGGAATTTTTCTGTGCTTTTGTCCTTTCCATTTGGAGAAAATAAAAGACGGTGGCGACTCTTGATTCCGCGACATTTCGCGAACCAGCGTTAAACAGTCAGTTCCAGATCCACCGATCACAGAACTGGCGACTCTGCTGGGGATCTTATAAAGTGAGGTGTACCTTAGGACTAAGATCACTTGTGTTTTCAATTGTCTGAATTGTTTGCTTTAAATTGTGGGAATGTCTCGGGAGTTCTATAGATCCTAACCCGGATCTGGGAGATACCTTCTTAGAAAGTAGCAACAAGGCTGTGAGGGAACTGTGCGGGGTATACCGACATGGTTGAAACAGTCTGCTACGTTGATGTGGCACTTTGGTGTGTACCGGTAACCCTTGAGTTCAGTCAAGGAGAGTACGGGGCCTTCGTGTGGTGTCGTGAAGCATCAACAGACCTTAGGAACCTTAATTGAACTATCTTGGCCTCTTTAGGGTAGTGAGATAACTGACTTTGGTGCAGTCCGAGGTTGGTTGATACTCGATACTACACTCAATTGAGGGTTGCTTTCCTGGAATATTTCGGTCGCCAGTTCAGTGGCTAAATCGAAACGATGAACAATGAAAGCAATCCCGTGATATTGGGATCCTTAGAACCCGGTTACTTCTAATAGGACAGGCTGAACCCACCAACTTCAAGAGGGTAATACCCAGACCCCATGCTGGCCTAAACTCTAAGGGCTTTCTCTTGTGTGACTTGTGTGCCTTCGTACTTGACTACTTGCATGCTTTATCTGACACATGAACTACCTGCAGGTTTTGTTTTAGTCCTTAATTGAGACCCATGACAGGGCTTACTAAATTTCTTGCAGGTTTTGTTTTGGTCCTTAATTAGGACTCATAACAAAGTGTACTGAGTTTCTTGCAGGTTTTGTTTATAGTCCTTAATTAGGGCTCATAACAGAGTATACTGATCTTCTTGCAGACTAGATTCTTGCAGGTTTTGGTTTGCAGTCCTTAATTGGGACTCATTACAGGGCCTACTTACATCATTCCATGCATAACATAACATCATACCATTGCATACATCCTAACCCATTTCAAGGACCTCAAGGGCTTGTGATGCAGGTCATGGTGAATCGACTATCACAGCAAGGGGCAAAGAGGATTTATTTTCCTCTAGCCAAGGTTGTCAGGGGCTATGACCCACTTGATATGGTGAGCTCTGACTCTTGAAGAAGGTTCCCCTAACCAAGGTTGTTTGGAAATCAAAACCAGACATGATGACTAAAGTCAGAGGCTATGACCCACTGGATATGGTGAGCCTTTGACCCTTGAAGAAGGACTCTCAGCAAACATGAAGTTCCCTCAATCAAGCTACCTAGTTCTAACAATTTTTGTTTACCCCGCGAGATCCTTGAAAACATTGCATATATATCATACATATCATTGCATTACAGGTACCCTTGTTGCAGGTCACTTACCATCTGTGCTGTTTATTTCAGCAATGGCTTCCCAACAAGATAACCAGGACTTCCATGCTCAAGAGACTCGGTTCGGGGAAATCCTCCTGAATCTATCCAAGGGGCAGGAGGAGTTGAGAGCACTTCTCATGGGGACTTTGGTCAGGAACAATGCTGAGGATGAACGGCTGAAACACCTGCAAGCTGAGATGGATGCAATGAAAGCCCAGATGCTGGGGCAGGTGACTTCCATTCAAGGTTTAACTTACAGACAAGATGAGCTCGGGGTTCTCGTCAACCAACTGCTTCAGAGTAACCAACTGGGGCAAACGTCTAAGGGTAAAGAGCCAGTCATCGTTCAGCCACCTTTGAAACAAGGAGGCAAGGGGAGAGCTCCTCAAATGGCTCCAGTGCCACAAATTCAGCATCAACCTCGCCGGTTTCAGCCAGACAAGCCCAGGAGGCAATTCACCCAGCTCAACATGTCGCTGTTTCAAGCTTTACAACGCCTGTTGAGGTTGAATCTGATCACATTAAAGGCTCATCCCCGGAACCAGAACACAGCATCTCCTGTCTATGATCCCAATAAAAGGTGTGCCTACCACTCTGCCTGTCCGGGACACGATACAAATGAGTGCTGGGCTCTGAAGAACAAGATCCAGGACCTGATTGATGAAGGAGCATTGGAGTTCACGCAAGATGGTCAGGCTGAGTTTTTCTACCATCCCTCCAAGGCTCACCATTTGAGATAACAAGCCCTGAGATGAAAAGACTTTTGTTCATTTGAATGTTCAAGTTGCAATTCTCTTTTGTTCAAACATTTACTCATTGTTAAACATTGTTATTTCATTAATGCATCGCATATGTCTGTTTTGAAGCAATATATTCATATCCACTATATGCAATTTATTTTCATATTTTTTCTGATGATCAACGCTCGATTAATAATTCTAAGCCTCTTGAGGGAGGATGACGAAAACGATACCACGATCTTTATAGTATTCTTTTGAACAGACCCCGCTGATGAGGTACAGGCATTGTTTCAATTCCTAAACACTGGAGTTATAAGGAAGATAATCCCTCGTCAACCCCTTCGAGCCAAAGAAGTAGGAGTTTTTCTTTTCGAAAATTAAAACCCTTATCATAACCTAGGGCAGGGTAGTTCTCTCAGTTGATCCAAGTGCATAACAAATGGCACCAAAGAGGTCCTTACAAAAAAACATAAGACAATGATGATTCCGAATAATCATAAGGATAGGCAGTCATTATATCTCAAAAATAAAAACCCAATAAGTCAAAACCTATGAAGGAGACTTACAAAACTGGGGCATCCCGCTGACTATAATCACAAAAGAAATAGTTCAGGCAAAATTTAGGGATAGCGAAATCAAAAAGAAAGAGGTCATACAAACCCTCAACAAAAACAAAAAATGACTGCCTATTCAGAATAAATCATCAATATCTGAACCATCATTGGAACATCAGGACAAAGACTCAAACAAGGTCTAACGCACGATCAACTGAGTTTAGGTTTGGAGAACATCACGAAGAGCGGGTGGGTACAAATAATTTGAGCCTTTATCCTTTGTTTCTTAAACCGTGAACCAGGCCACGTTATAACCCTTAAAAGTCCTAGCTGAAGCATGGGTTAGTTCGAAAGCATACTGTGACGAAAGGTATCCTGACTCCTTAAGGCTTACTATAAAGAAGGAGTTGACATCACGTTTTACAAACATTCATTTGTTTTATGAAAAAAGAATGCATTTTCAAAATCTTCAAGACAGACATAAGCTTTGCATTTTTAACATAACTTTGTTTGCATATGACTTTTTGTTTGAACAGCATAGAAATTCGCACGATGAATGCCTAATGAACAGAAGTACCTCCAATCAAGGGGCAGACATGACCATGGTCCATTATCTGGGGCAGTCCAATCAAGATTCGGAGAATCTCTCAAAGGTCAAATAGCCTGGGGCAAATCTCCTCCTGAGTCACTTGGGGCAGTCCAACAACGAATCTCGCCTGATCAAACACTTTCTAGTGGCATGACAAAACACTTCCAACAGGGGCAACTCCCCACATTCCCTGAACGTGGACATAGTCGAAAAGATACTACGCAAAATCAAAGACCCGCTAGGTTGACATACCTAGGCAAAAATTAGGGCTTCCCGGCGAACCAAAAGGGTTCGGGCAAAATGAAGGGATGAAATGAAAAAATCTGTACACCCGGCAAGTCGAAAACCTGAAAAGGCGGCTTGGGCAAAAATGGGTATCCCGGTGGACCGAAAACCCGAAAGGGCGGTCCAGGCAAAAGTTAGGGATCAAAGCGTACGACTATGTCCTATCATCTTATTACTTGCCTATCAGAAATAAGGTTTGTCAAACGGCAGTTGTCAAAGACTCCTTCACAGGTCTTCCTCTCCCACCTCAGAAGCAGGGGCAATGATGAGCCGTCCAAGCAATCTAATTGCTCTGTCCACAAGATATAAGGGATGTTCAGCTGAAAAACATAACCAGATACCTTAATTCCCCAGAGAGTGAGCCAACAAGCAGTATATTCTCCTCAAGAAGTCATACAATCAAATCTTAAAGAAGTTGGGTACCCTCCCGCAGAGCTCAACATTCCCCAGCAGCATACACATATTCTTAAACAAGCATCCCCGGCAATCTTGATCTAAGATTGTTCCCCGGCGGTATATCAAACATTCAGTGGAAGTAACTTCCAATACAGCCCAAAACTTCCCCAGAGAGTCCAATCTAGTTCCCCAGGAAAGTTGGAATCCATCTCCCTAAGCAGTAAGCTTATCCCCAGTAGATTCTGGAAGCTTATCCTCGCATAGCACGAACGCGTCGCCCGGCTTTATTCAAAGAGTTATTTCCCTATCAGGATATAACTGGGTTATCCTCAGCCGAAAGCCACGGAAAGAGCATCTTCGACGGAGTCTTCTTATCCCCAGCGAAGTCCATTAACACTTCCAATATAACGATGGTATCCCCAGCAAGTTATTATCAACACTCAACAAAGTACCTCTCTTCCCACAGAGTATTGCTCCCCAGCAAGATCACTAGAGTACTTTTCTCCCTGCAGAGTAATCATTCGCCAAGTTTATTCCCCAACGGAGTTATCTTCTCCTACCGGTATTCTTGCAACTATCATCCCCGGCGGAAGCAAAATCTATTCTTCAACATCAGCCCAGGAGTGACTTCCTGGAACCCGTCAAGGATTTATTTTCCTAAGACGAAAACATAATATTCATAAACATCTTCATACATCATAGCATGCATAAACGCATCATATCTTACGAATCTCATTTATGTTGAGAACATCATTGCTTGATCCATATCACGCATTACATATGACTGACCTTTACCTTTCAGGAAAGATTCAGTTAAATTCTCAATCATATTTCAAGACCTTGTCTGGTTCAGTTAAATCGACTCCAAAGATTTTCCTGGTTATTATCCAGTCAAAGGCGTTCTCTGGTCTAGTTAAACTGACTCCTAAAGGTTTTTCTTTTGAAGACTCAGTCGAAGACTCCAAAGACCTTGTCTGGTTCAGTTAAATCGACTCCCAAAGATTTTCCTGGTTATTATCCAGTCAAAGGCCTTCTCTGGTCTAGTTAAATCGACTCCTAAAGATTTTTCTGTTGAAGACTCAGTTGAAGACTCCAAAGACCTTGTCTGGTTCAGTTAAATCGACTCCAAAGATTTTCCTGGTTATTATCCAGTCAAAGGCGTTCTCTGGTCTAGTTAAACCGACTCCTAAAGGTTTTTCTTTTGAAGACTCAGTTGAAGACTCCAAAGACCTTGTCTGGTTCAGTTAAATCGACTCCAAAGATTTTCCTGGTTGTTATCCAGTCAAAGGCGTTCTCTGGTCTAGTTAAACCGACTCCTAAAGGTTTTTCTTTTGAAGACTCAGTTGAAGACTCCAAAGACCTTGTCTGGTTCAGTTAAATCGACTCCAAAGATTTTCCTGGTTATTATCCAGTCAAAGGCGTTCTCTGGTCTAGTTAAACCGACTCCTAAAGGTTTTTCTTTTGAAGACTCAGTTGAAGACTCCAAAGACCTTGTCTGGTTCAGTTAAATCGACTACAAAGATTTTCCTGGTTATTATCCAGTCAAAGGCGTTCTCTGGTCTAGTTAAACCGACTCCTAAAGGTTTTTCTTTTGAAGACTCAGTTGAAGACTCCAAAGACCTTGTCTGGTTCAGTTAAATCGACTCCAAAGATTTTCCTGGTTATTATCCAGTCAAAGGCGTTCTCTGGTCTAGTTAAACCGACTCCTAAAGGTTTTTCTTTTGAAGACTCAGTTGAAGACTCCAAAGACCTTGTCTGGTTCAATTAAATCGACTCCAAAGATTTTCCTTGTTATTATCCAGTCAAAGGCGTTCTCTGGTCTAGTTAAACTGACTCCTAAAGGTTTTTCTTTTGAAGACTCCAAAGACCTTGTCTGGTTCAGTTAAATCGACTCCAAAGATTTTCCTGGTTATTATCCAGTCAAAGGCGTTCTCTGGTCTAGTTAAACCGATTCCTAAAGGTTTTTCTTTTGAAGACTCAGTTGAAGACTCCAAAGACCTTGTCTGGTTCAGTTAAATCGACTCCAAAGATTTTCCTGGTTATTATCCAGTCAAAGGCGTTCTCTGGTCTAGTTAAACCGATTCCTAAAGGTTTTTCTTTTGAAGACTCAGTTGAAGACTCCAAAGACCTTGTCTGGTTCAGTTAAATCGACTCCAAAGATTTTCCTGGTTATTATCCAGTCAAAGGCGTTCTCTGGTCTAGTTAAACCGACTCCTAAAGGTTTTTCTTTTGAAGACTCAGTTGAAGACTCCAAAGACCTTGTCTGGTTCAGTTAAATCGACTCCAAAGATTTTCCTGGTTATTATCCAGTCAAAGGCGTTCTCTGGTCTAGTTAAACTGACTCCTAAAGGTTTTTCTTTTGAAGACTCAGTTGAAGACTCCAAAGACCTTGTCTGGTTCAGTTAAATCGACTCCAAAGATTTTCCTGGTTATTATCCAGTCAAAGGCGTTCTCTGGTCTAGTTAAACCGACTCCTAAAGGTTTTTCTTTTGAAGACTCAGTTGAAGACTCCAAAGACCTTGTCTGGTTCAGTTAAATCGACTCCAAAGATTTTCCTGGTTATTATCCAGTCAAAGGCGTTCTCTGGTCTAGTTAAACCGACTCCTAAAGGTTTTTCTTTTGAAGACTCAGTTGAAGACTCCAAAGACCTTGTCTGGTTCAGTTAAATCGACTCCCAAAGATTTTCCTGGTTATTATCCAGTCAAAGGCGTTCTCTGGTCTAGTTAAACCGACTCCTAAAGGTTTTTCTTTTGAAGACTCAGTTGAAGACTCCAAAGACCTTGTCTGGTTCAGTTAAATCGACTCCAAAGATTTTCCTGGTTATTATCCAGTCAAAGGCGTTCTCTGGTCTAGTTAAACCGACTCCTAAAGGTTTTTCTTTTGAAGACTCCAAAGACTTTGTCTGGTTCAGTCAGATCGACTCCAAAGATCTCCCTGTCTCTTATCCAGTTAAAGACATTCAAGACCTAGACCGGTTCAGTTAATAGACTCCAAAGATTTCTTATCCAGTCCAAGGCCTTCTCTAGTCCAGCTAAATCGACCCCAAACAGATTTTCCTGATAAAGACTCAGTAGAAGTTATCCAAGGTTCTCTCAATGTTTGCTGTTGAGGTGGTAATCGCCTATGGTTCTCTCCCCGATCCTGCGGAGGTGGTAATCCCAGATTTCGCTCAATGATTGCTGTTGAAGTTGAAGTTATCCAAGGTTCTCTCAATGATTGCTGTTGAGGTTAAAGTCACCCAAGGTTCTCTCACCGTTCATGCTGAGGTGGTAACCATCCCTGGTTCATTCATCACCTTTTGAAGATCCAGATCCAACTCCTGTAACCAGTCAGGACATATCTATACCAAGCATCTGAAAACCAACTCCTGCAACGTGTCAGGTATTCATTTTTTCTTTCGCAGGTATGCAGGTTCTCGCTAAGGAATCACTTACGCGATCAACATCCAGATGGCATCTATAAGCCCATCATCCTATCCATCAACCTCTAAATGGCATCTATAAGCCCATTCCATCGTCACTGCTACTATGTGAGCGCAAATTTCTGCGCACTCTAGTGTTCAATCATCTTCTACCCTCGGATTACGAAAGGCACGTCAGCCAATCTGCATCCTCAGGTCTAAGAAGATTGAACAGGGGCAACTGTTGTACCCCAAAATTTGCCCTCCCATATTTCTCAAAATATTTCAAGAAAAATTCACAAGTCCAACCTGGCGCGTCATATTCAGGTATTCTTTCGCCAAGATATCTCTGATAACGTATTCTCAAATTCAGGTTCGGCTCAAGAGTCAATTCTTTAAAGAAGGTATCCGAATGTGTGAGTTTTCTCGAAGAAATATGGTGAAAAAGTGTGCTGAAAGTGCAGTTTTTACGCGCTAAAAAATTCATAACTTGAAGATCGTGACTCGTTTTGAACCCGTTCCGGTGGACAAAATTCCGTCTTGACATTATCTACGTTTTCATCTCTCACGGCTGGAAGCCAATTTCGATCAGAAGGTCTTCAAAAATGTGGATTTATCAAGTATTTTCGTGCAGAAAATTTGTGACAGAAGTTTATTTGCGTCATGTTCAAAAAATCATAACTTGGTCGATTTTCATCGTATCAAGCTGGTTCCGGCGCCAAAATTTCACAAATTGAGTTGGCTACATTTTCACAGAAAGTATTGAGTTCAAACGGTATTCAAAAGGCCTTCGTTTTTTGCTCAGAGTGCATGACACGCTGAAAATCCTGAATGCTGAATATTATTTCAGCTGGGCCGAAACTTCGAAAATTCATAACTCGGTCAATTTTTATCGGATTGGACTCATATTTTTACACAAGGTTACTGACTCATAGATCTACAACTTTGCTTCAAAAGTCGAGACCAAATTATGCACTGATCAATACCAGTTTTTTATTGAAGAACGTGTCAGAGTCGACACTGAAGCCCAAAATAAGTTTGTCTGAGCTGAAACTTCAAAAATTCATAACTAATTCACCGTTTATCCGATTGAGTCGATTTTCGGACAGAAGTTAGTTCTCGGTGTCGGCTACATTTTGTTTTCACATTGCAACTTCAGAAAATGCACTTAAGTCCCTGCGATTTAGCCTGGAAAGTGACGAATTCAAGTGAATATTTGAGGCCCAATTGCACATTCAAAGCCCATTTTCTTTACCCTAATTTCCATTATATAATCACCTTCTTTTCACACAAACCAGAGAGGAGAAAAAGAGAGAAAAAAACCTTGCCACAACACTGTTAGAATATCAAACTCTTTCAAGAACCCTAAAACCTTGAAATCCTTATTACAAATCCCTCTCTCACTACCAACAAGCCATCTCAGTTACAAACCAACATCTTATTACTTCTTCAGTAAGGGTAAGGCTGGCTTGATCTCCATGATCCTAATTTTCCAGTAAGGCATAAAAGTATTCAGGCCACTGATTTTCCAGTAAGGGTAAGATTGATTTGATCTCCATGATCAAAAGGGTATAATCATTCATACATGCCATATTGTGCCTGAACATTAAATTTCTTCATATATTGGCTTTATTTGCATTTTATGATTTTATTTAATGTGTTTGTGAGATTCAACACTGCAGATTTAGACAGGATCCCATGCAGGTTCATTAAGGAACGTTGAGGCCAAAAGCCAAATGGCCAAAAGCCAAAAACCAAATGGCCAAAGTAGAAAAACTTATGCATGACACCAATACATGGCGAGACAGACATCCTGAGAAGATTAAGGAACGTTGAGGCCAAAACGCAAATGGCCAAAAGCCAAAAGCCAAATGGCCAAAGTAGAACAGCTTATGCATGATGAGGCCAGAACACAAATGGCCAAACCACTCCAATTCACCTCCAAAAAGGGGACAGAAACCCCCAAGGTATTGTATTTTCTTTCTTTTCCTTATTTTATTTATTTCAATTATTTCTTTTATTAATTAATTTCTTTAATTTAACTTATTTTCATAAAATATAAAAAATAGTAAAAAACAGAAAAGTCATAAAAATCAAAATATATTTATTTAATTAATATTTTTTGTAATTAAATTTCACTAATAATTAATTAATTATTTTTATAAATCAAAATTGCATGTAAATAATTAGATTAATTTTAGGTTTAATTTTAACATGTTTTTCTTAATAAATAAAAAAAATTAGAATTAGGGTTAATATTTTAATTTCATTTAATCTTTCTCATAAAAATACATAAAAAACATAAATACCAAAAACTCAAAAAAAAAAACTAATTTCTTTTTTCTCTTTAATTTCATTAGTTTAATCATTTAATTTAATTTCATTAAAAAGGGTCCAACGCCCTCGCTTCCAATTTTAATTCCAATTCGCGCATTTTATTTTGCTTCTTATAATATTAATGTAATTCTCTCAAAGCCTTGTAAACTCGGACATTTTATTTCTCGCACTTTACTTCTTTATTTTCTGTCAAACCGGGTCCTAGATTAAATTTGGCGATGTGGACCCGCGCCTTTGTAATAGTTTAGAACTTTTAATTTCCGCATCTTTTTAACTGTTAATTAAATCGCATGCAAGAATGAATGTCTAAATAAAAATAACGCATAGATCACTTTGACATGACAAGATAAATATAAACGAACGTGACACACAAATCACACACCACCCCTAGGGTACACCTCACTGTTGCCTTGCCTCGAAAGGTGATCGTCGAGTAGAGGATGTCTTAGTAATTCCTCATGATCCGGGAACCTGGCATGAGGGTAGCTTCTAAGGTATCTTCCCATTACTCCGGTGATTACATTGTTGCCTTGTCCCTCGAAACGTGGTCGCCGACTATAGGACGTCTTAGTGAGTCCTTATGTCCCATTGATCTGGTTGCCTTAAAATAAGTTGCCTCGGAATAAAAGATCAATGGCATAAGGGTAGCTCCTAAGGTATCTTACCTCTGCTCGGTGACCACATTGTCCCAAAACTCAAATTGACCCGAACACCTCCAACGGTGGTGCTACCTACCTCTCAATAGTGGGATGACACTACTTTAAAGGACATTTACACAGACGAATTCCTTAGGGTAGGTAGACGACTCTAGATACTTGCTCTTATTTCAAAACAAATCAAAAATACTTTTCACACCGACACCTTTTCAAAAGCTTTCGAAAGCAATTTTTCAAACACTCTTGAGGACCGATACAAGAGTCGAACTGAAATCTTCAAAGAAACTTTTTAAAACCCACAGTTGAAAAGCAAACAAACCATTTTTGAAAACACAATGAGCAAGTATCTAAGAGCCCATGGATAACCATGGATAGAAAGGGTGCTAACACCTTCCCTTTCTATAATCTACCTCCCGAACCGAGAGCAATCTCTTTAAGGAATTTTTCTGTGCTTTTGTCCTTTCCATTTGGAGAAAATAAAAGACGGTGGCGACTTTTGCTTCCGCGACATTTCGCGAACCAGCGTTAAACAGTCAGTTCCAGATCCACCGATCACAATAGGCACTAAAGGATCGCAACCGCGGTGGGTGAAAAATTGTAAAAAAATACTTCTTTTCTCATCTCCACCATTTATTTCTGTATACACCATTTATAGCCAAAATATACAAATTTTCAAAGAGGTTCCTGCGAAGTACCATAGATGTTTAGGATGATAATACCTCCCATTTGCATAACCAACCCTCGTATCTAGATTCTCTCCCCCCACTTTTTTGGGTTTAGTCTCTCTTTTCCCATTTCCTTTGGAAACAATAAAATGTTGTGGTGATTTTTATTTGATCTGTGTGAGTTAAGTCAATCCAATAACTTAGTATCAACATTTCTACCGCTACAGTATCGTACACATTTTTCCATCAAAATTCATGATTTTTTCATCATTAAAAAGGGGGCGATTATTAGAACAAGATTTGGTTCAACGTATAATCTTTAGTTTAAATGATAACAATGCATATATTTTATATGTAACAATTTTGTACTCTAATAGTTTCTTGAGATTGCATATACAATATTTTATTTTATTCAAGATATTTGTCTAGAAATATCATTAGAATCATTGCTGGAATGCCTCAGAATAACTATTGCATCCACTTCTAAATCAGTAGATCTGATGAATGCTAAATGTCTCCAGAAAAGGATTTCCGTGTACTTCTCAGATAAGCTTTTGCTTCTAGTTATGAAGTCACAAATTTTTCTGGAAAAGGATTTACGTGTAGTTCTCATATAATCTTTTTCTTCTAGTTCTGAAGTCACAAATGTTTCTAGAAAAGAATTTTCGTATGCTTCTCAGATAAGCTTTTGCTTCTATCTCAGAAGTCAAGATTTATTTCTCAAATAAGATTTTTCTTCCATCTCTGAAGACAAAGTTCTGACTCTGAAGACTATGATACTCTTGGAACACTCATCTATCATGATGTATTTTGGACTCATCATTACTTCAAATCATAAGTATTTCATTAGAAGATAAGATTGAGACAACTTGCAAGAAATTATACAACAATATATTATTCATTCTACTATGGTGAAGAATGTAGTATACGATCAAAGGAATTATTCTCCGACGATCTCATGCTACCGTTATGGTTATTAGAGATGATAGTGACATTTTGTCCTTCCCAATGTTCTACTTTTTGGGCCGATATAAAGGATCTCTATTTCATTGCAAAATAACAACTTGGAACAACACCAATGAAAAATAAGAGTTAGTCTGCAAAGATAGTTACGTGAGAAATATTCTTCCAAGATAAAATAAAAAACACAAAGTGTTGTTGCTCATTTTTGTGTAAACATTTGTTCTAAACCTTTTTTTCAATTGCTTATCAAGAATCTTTATTGTAAACACTTTCTATTGTATTCTTATGAGAATTGTTTTTCCTCCTCAAGTGACTAAGTGGTTAGTCTGTATACTTGAGAGGGATAAGGTGTTTTCTAACACTTAGACATTTGTTTGTAATCTTTCAAGATTAGTGGATTAAGTTCTTTTTGAAGGCGAAACCACCTTGGCGGATGCACAAGACTAGCCTTGTTTAAGGTGAACTTGTATAAATTGATTGTGTCACTTTTCTTTCTTAGCTTTCATATGTTGATTGTTTGTGTGAATAGTATTTCTAAGTAAAAAGTTTTTGAAAACCAAATTCAAACCCCCGTTTCTTGTGTTTTTCTTAACCTTTCCAGCTCAATAAACTGAACTTATTCACTTAGCACAAGTATCACAAAGTTATTTGTTTATAGCAAGTTACTAGAAATGTTATTTCCAATGATAACAAGTAAAAATAACGAACTATACAATTTATCAAAGACTTGGTATGCGATTGAATTTTCAAAAACTTTCCTTGAGTTGTGTTGATATTAAAAAATACTGATAATCTAAAGTGATTATAATCTAATAAATAATAAATTCAAAATAAAAACAAGCACTGTAAAATTCTTACGAGTCCATCGTTCAATCAAATCTATTTGACAAATTAATTAATGAAAGATAAAGAAAGTAAAGAGATAAGAGAGAGCGACACAAGGATTTGTTTAGGAAGTTCACCAATTGTTCTCGCTATAGCTACATCTCCCCCCAATTCCAATTTTGGAATTAGGATAAAAAAATTTACTATGCAAAAATGTGATTATAAGAGAAGTGTTCCAAGAGCAACCCCATACACCTTAACCGTTTGTTGTTGATTCAACCCATTATCTTCCTTTAATTTTGAGCAAGACCAAAAACACGATAGCTACCAATTGATTTATCGAATCTTGCTACTCCTTTGGGTACCAAACTCCAAATCTTTTTCACGCACGATCAATTGTACCTATCACGCACAAGACCTTTTAATTTGATTCGTCATTCTCGTGCTACTTTCTTGGAGACCAAACTTTGAAGGCTTTTCACTTGGCCGCAATCCTCTCTTGAATGTCTTGAACAAAAAACCCAAAATCTACCAAAGATATTGGAGGATAAACCTAGGTTTTTCTGGATGAAACCCCCACAATTCTCAACCCAATATTCTCGACTACACAAGAACCTAATTGGATGTTATCAAACCTCTCTTAGATGACACCTCGACAAAAGATGATTATGTGTGATTTATCATTGTGTATTCATAGGTTGGAGGTTGAAAGTGAAGAGTAATGGTGGTAAGTTTTAATAGTTTCATCAAGTTGGAATGATACATGAATGATGTATTTATAGTTGTTGAAGTTTATGTGAAAAGAGGTAAATTTTGGAATTAAAAAGAATTGAAAAGTTGACTAAATCAAACAATATGTGCCAGTACATAAGTCAAAAATCAACAGTATGTGCTGGCCTGAAAAGGCAGATATGTCGGCCCTTGTAAGACAGAAGATACATGCTTTAATACTGCAGTAGATATGCAGGCCTAAAAATCATATATGCCGATACATAAAATAAAATGTTTTATTATGTGTCGGCCTTTAGCTCACAGAAGCTACAAGCTTCATTATTGAGTTACATGTGTTGGCCTGAAATACGTATGTGCTGGCACATGCAAGCTGTTTTTATGTAGAAAGCGGATTTTCAAGGTTTGGGTCAATTCCAAAGTGGTATTTAATGATTTCTAAGACCTCTAATGAAACAGAGTGCCACGCGACATAGAGATTATGTCCAATATATAGAAATGATAAGTTTTCCTAGTTTTGACATCATACAAAACATCTAATGGTGAAGTTGCACTTACATACTCCCCCTTTTTGATGATGGTAAAACATGTGACTAGGAATTTTATATTGTTATGGAAGGCTCCCCCTAACTTTGTGCTTCCCAACTACATCCCACATATGCTTCTCCCCCTTTGACAACATCAAAATGAAATAAAGTGAATTGTGAGAAGTATCATATTCCAGTACAAATACAAATATATCACTCAGAGGTGTTTTGCATAGAAGAGAAACAAGCACGTACCCCCATATATATGTAATGTTGCGAAATTGATAAATAATAATAAAACAACATTACAACACATGTAATGGAATGCATGAATAATAATGAATGTGATGCAAGAGTAAAGTTTTCAAGTTACTTCTACAACTTCGCAATTACGTAACACTCCATAATGGAACTCCCGATGCTGCACACGCATGTGTCTAGCATAACGACAAGAACATGTCACTACTCAATCCAAAATGAAAATATTGTCATAAAATGTGACTAACTACAAGAAGAACATTATACGCAAATAAAAAACATACATTCAACTCATGCAAGAATGCAAATAATAAAAACACAAGCTTGTACATATAAGAACAAACTTATACAGATCTGAAATAATTAATACATGAAGTCATTATAACGGTATAAATTGAGAAAACACAATGGTTATCAATAAAAAAATTTGGAAATGAACATTCATGGTTTTCATCATTTGACAACATATCAAGCATTTTTAACCAACAAATAACATGCATTAAGAAAATTATTACTTTGAGGGAGAAATTAAAACAATATTACCTCAATTTTGATGGAACTAAAGATGCACTCACATGATGTAAAATACTCTAACAAAGATTTAGAGGAATAGTATAAAGTGAAAACAACATGGTAGAAATTAAGCAACATTAGAGATATCAATGATTCCCAATTCTCCGCATATGTTGAAAAACGGTTCAGTCGCAAGAGGTTTAGTTAAAATATCAACAAATTGATTTTTACTATCAACATGCTCGAATACAACATCCCCTTTTTCAACATAATCGTGCAGGAACTAGTGACGTATCTCAGTATGTTTAGTGCAAGAATGTAGCACCGAATTCTTGGTTATATTAATGGCACTAGTACTATCGCACATGATAGGAATACGTGAGTATTTAAGGTTAAAATCAAGTAATTGCTGTTTAAGCCATAAAATTTGGGCACAACAAATACTTGTTGCTACGTATTTCGCCTTGACCGTTGATAAAGATACGAAAACTTGATTTTTACTATGCCAACTAACCAAGGATTTTGAAAACATGTGACAAGTTCCACCAGTACTTTTCCTATCTAATTTTCAATCAGCAAAGTCGGAATTGGAGTAACCAATCAAGATGCAATTGTTTCCCTTGGAATAATAAAGTCCAAACTTAGAAGTACCAATATGGTATCTAAGAATATGCTTAACCACTTTTAAGTGCGATTCTTTAGGAGGTGATTGATATCGTGCACACATGCAAACCCTAAATATAATATTCTCCCTAATTATCGTAACATATAGAAGATATACAAGCATATCTCTATATTTCTTGACATCAACATCCTTACCCTTTTCATCTCTATCCAAGTTACCATTTGTTTCTATAGGTGTGTCAATATCTTTTGCATCGTCCATTCCAAATCGGTTCTAATAATTCGTTACAATACTTGGTTTGACATTGTTGCACCCTAAAATTTGACCTCTTAATTTTATTATTATGACTCATGTTTCATCATACATAACTCATACATTATCATGGTAGGATCAAGGTGTATAAGTTCCTAAGATGTTCTACAAGCCATTGGAAGATTGATTGCATTGACAGTCAGGACATGAAAGGTATTGTACCCTCAATCTTTGAGTTTCACTAGCTACAAGAGTTCATCATACCATAAGACATCTCAATTGTCTCTTTGAATCATCAGAAGTTTAAAATTACAAGTGTTGACTCTTGAATTACATTTTCTCTTATTCATCTCTCAAATTAGGGTTTTGACCAGTTGAAGAGTTTGAGACTTATAAGAGTCAAATTTGTGAAGTCTTACCTTCTCATCATGTGAAGCATTTAAAAGAATCTATTAATTTGTCTAGAGGAGTGAGGGTTTTGAAGGTAGATCATCATCTCCTAGCACAAAGGGCTAAATTAGGGTTTGATTTTAATCTTGAGTTCTCTAAATTTTTGACCCTAACTTGATTCCATACTTCTCCACATGTTTATAAGTATCCATGAGTGGAATATTGACCATCACTTTTGATTAAAAGAGGTTTAATTGATTAAAAGGGGCAAAATAGTCATTTTGACCAAAAGTCAACCAAAGCCAAAGTTGACCAAGTGGACTTTTGGTTAACTATCAATTCAAGTATCCTATTTTCATATTTCATGATGATTGGTGTCATAAAATCAAGAGAAGAGGTCAAATGGGAGGTAACTTGTTCAAGAAGTTATTTGGACATTTAGAAAATTTTCGAAGTCCTTAGGTCTCCATAGTACCGAACTTTAGACATCTATAACTTTCGCATTTTTATCCAATGAAGGCATACCTTAAATGCTTAGAAAGCTTGAGAAAAAACCCTACAAGTTTGTGATTGTGTTCTCAAGTCCCAAAAATGAAGTATTTGTGAGTTATGGAACTTAAGAGTTTAAGGCATAAAGATGGCAAGTGACAAGTCTTGATGCACGCTCCCCTGCAGTCATTTCCATAAAAACATGGCGTGCCCCTATTCATGATACTATATCTCTTAATACATGTGATAATTGAGTTTTTAATTCAAAAAGAAGTTGTAATGGGATATGTAAGCTACAACTTGATCTTTGAATCATTTAATTTGGCTTATTATTGGATGAGATATTAGGGTTTGAATGTTTGTTCTTCAAGCTGGCAAAATTACCAGCATGTAAGCCATGCATGTTCGTGAGCCTAGGCTTAAAGTTCCCTTTTTCCTCGATTTCACAACAATTTTTCTTCATGATCCAAGTACAATTTTTAAAAATTCAAAGTTCTATGATGATCTGCATTGAAAGAGCTTTTTAAAGGCCTCTTAAGCAAAGAAATCGCACGAGCCAATTGAGAGACTTTTAGGTTGAAACTGAGTTGATCATGAGCCATGCATGAAATATACCTGATTTTTATCTTGCACACACTCTTGTGTCACATGTTGTGCATGCATCACACTCTTATTCTACTCCTTATAAGCCCCTAAAATGATTGTAAGTTCAAACAAAAATGACATAAAACGCAGCAAACTCCAAGCTCTTGTCTCCAATGGCTCCAAATTGAAAAAGATTGTCTTACCCTCAATAGAAACTTCTTCAACAAACTTCCTTGATCTATATAAACTCCCATTCATTTTCATTTCGAGGGCATCTTGTTTAACATTCACACAAAACTCTGAAACTTCTCCTCGAAGCTCAAACTTCTCTCTCAAAACAGAATTTCCTTCTCCGAATTTTCTCTCAAGATTCTTTGCTCAAAGCTCCAATTGCTTCATAGTCACGCTTCATTGAAGTGAAAGAGAGAGGTTTATAGGATTTCTTTTTAATTTTAGAGGCATAGAGTGAATTTATTTTTCACTCACTTAAGGTAAGTTGATTCTTAAGCCTCAATATGAATTTTCACTTATGATCGAGATATAGATCTTGTATGATAGCATACATGGTCAGATCTTAGATCTGATGAGTATTCACATACAATTTGAAGTTTGAATTTGTACTCTAATATTTATGTTCAAACTATTTGTCTAAGTGACTTCATGATCAGTTTTCGTTTTTCTCTTGTAACATTTGAAAAATCCAATAACATATTCGTATTCCTTGCACTTTCCTGATGAACTTTGATATTTGGATCATTAGATTTAGTGAAGAAACAAGAAAGATTTGTGGATCTGAAAATAACATGATGGATTTTGTTTTATACGTTAATAATTTTTTGTTTTCAGTGATTTTCGCCTTAGCTTTTCTCCCTGATGCGTACACCATTTTGAAATTTTTTGGATCCTATGTTAATCTATCTTACGAGATCTTTAATTTGATCAAAATTTTGTTCGTTTTCGTCAAGAAATGAGATAGAATTCGCAATCTAAATCTAGCATGTCAAGCTGAGTAAATGTGTTAGGGCATGGTTATAAGACATGGATGATTACATGGTGCGTTTCAATTGAACATGTTTTGAATTTCTTTTACAGCGCATTTGAACTTTAATAGGTGTAATAGACTTTGGCATGTTTGAATTTTAAATACATTTTATTTGTTTCTTTAATTTTGTTTTAATATTTTCTCTCACTAAAAAATTATTACAAAAAATATATCAAACTTCTCTTTTATTCTATTTTCATATTATGAATTTTATTTCTTTTTTTTATAATCATTTTTAGAAAATTAAATAATTCAATTAGGTTTTTCTTCATCAATTAGGTTCTAGACTTTTATTTTCCAACTTTCATTAACCTAAAATATCACCAAAAAATATTTTAAGCTTCATTTTAAATCTATTTCATAAAAATATATTTATTATTTTTATTTTATAAGATTTTTGTGACAAGAAAATAAAATGAATCATTAGCTATATCATTTTCTTTACCTTTTTTGTTATATTGTGCAAATAGTTTTTGTTTAATATCTTCCTGCAGTGATAAAATTCCATAAAAATACATTTGCTGACTCTTAGGTATTAAACTAATTTTCTATAATTTTTAACTGAATTTATATTTCTATTTTCCTATTTTTCCAAATTTTAGAAGCTAATATTAGTTTTTTGGTCAACTTATAAAAATCGAAGGAAATATATTTGAATTTCTTGGATGATTTAAGATCATAAAAATCATTTTTGTTGAATTTTAACTTTTGATCTTACTTTTTTTCACAAATCTATTTGCCAAAACTGACTAGTTTGACCCTTTTGTCAACTAGTCTTGTTAATTCCGAATCATTTTCACCTCTTCAAAGTTTATCCAAGAAATTTAAATCACGCTTCTGACTTTTATAAGTCTTTAGAAATGTAGGATTTAATTGACTTAATTTTACGAGATTTTTCTCTATTTTTAACCTAATTTTGATTTAGGAGCGTGCATAGGGCCTTACCTTGACCAAAGTGATAGCATTTAAACATTTGTGTGCATAGTTTAGGTTTAATTTTTTTGGGCATAGTATATACTACTGACTTGGTATTCCTTTTTTTCTGACACTCCTAACATCTGACTTGGTATTATTAAGTTCTATTTCCTTGGTATTATCAAGTTCTATTTCCTTACCTTGACCAAACCTTTATTACTTCTTATCCACCTCTCTTGGTGTGTTTAAGATTTACATTCATTGCTTTGTTTGATCAATAATGTTCAGTGTTCTTGATGCTTGGTCATCCCTTCTCCACTCTTTATTAGACTCTCCTATCATATGCTCCCCATAGGATTTTCAGTTCACTCTTTTCTAAGTTTGAATTGAATAGACCTTAGGCTTGTATCCATGTATGCCAATATTAGGTAGATATTTCCCTCTTTTATCCTCAACTATAGGATCAACAATGCATGACAACTCTAGGGTTATTCTGCTAGTCCCCACTTAGACTTTTCTTTCTTCTTTTGCATCTCATTAAGACAAAAACTTCTTTTTCTTGCAAACTTCAAAACACCTAAAAATTACTGATGAGAATCATACACTTGTTGAGTATGGGAGATGATATTTGGGTCTGTTCTCGATCTTGTTGTCCTTCCATTCTAGGCTTTGGTGTGGTTCAAGTCTTAAACACTCATTTCATGGATAAGTGGAGAAGTTTGTAATATCTCTCTCTTGAGATCAACTAGCTATTATCCGCAACAAAAACACCAACCAACACAAATTATTTTTGCCTTCGGGCTTTTCTTTCTAACTTTTCAAAAGAACATGTTAATTCTCCTTTGTGCTGACGCGTAAGTCTCCAAAGGTCAAGTTGTGGAAGAATGTGAAATTAATATTGTTCATTAAAAAATAATAAATGTGATACGGTGGCAGAACCGACTGTTATACTGGTTTGTGTTTTGCGTTTGTGTTTGCAAAATGTCGCGGTAAGCAAGAGTCGCCACCGACTTTTATTTTATCCAACTGGAAAGGAAAAAAGCACAAAAAAATTCCTTTTTCGAGATTTTGAGTACGGGGGTAGATTATAGAAAGGGAAGGTATTAGCACCCTTTTATCCGTGGTTTTCCACGGGCTCTTAGGTACTTGCTCATCATTTTAAAATTGCTTGTGTGTGTTTGATTTGAAAAAGTTTTTGTTTTACTTCAATTTAACCCTTGCTTCTGTCTTCAAGAGTGTTACGAAGTTGTTTTTGAAAAATTTGTTTGAAAAGAGTGTAAGTGTGGAAAAAGTTCGTTTTGAGCAAGTACGTACTAGCATCTACCTACTCGAAAAAAGAATGTTTTTGTCCTTGTTTCCTTTAGACAACGCTATCCCACTATTAGTGAGTAGGTAACACTGTCGTTGGAGTTGTAAGGGTCAATTCAAAAGGGACGTACGATCACTAAAGCAATGTTAGGACGTCTTAGTAATAACCCTAGTGTCTTAAGATTATATTCGAGACAACATTTCCGAGGCAACTTTTCCGAGGCAACATTTCCGAAGGGGACTTTTGATCTTTGTTTAGATAAGAGGGCGACCACTAAAATACCCTATACTTAATGACCATTTACCGAAGGCAACCGAAGTGAGAGTATACCCTAGGAGTGCGCATGTGAGAGTGATTCAATTTCAAGTTATTATCTTTGCACATTTAGGGTTTGCTAACCGTTTTAAAATTTACATACAGTCTTGTCATGCAACCCTATTATCATACATCTAACAGTTAATGTTTGCGGAAATTAAAATGTGGAAAGTAAAGCTATGCTATTACAAGGCTTCGGGAATTAATTACATAGCCAAAAACTCGTCAGAACGATAAGTAAGAGAAAAAGAAAATTCCTAATTAATCTATTACATCCCATGAGCAATTACATCAATATTATGAAAAATAAATAAACGCACGATGGACCGAGGCCGAGAGAAAAATAGGGTTTTGACCCCGTCTAACCTAATTACAAGAAGAATTATTTTTTGGTTGTTTTGATTATTTTAAGAAAATAAGGGTTTAAATAAATATGTACAAACCTAATTACTAATTAATTTAAATTAAGAAAATTAATTATATTTGACCTAATTTTGAATTTTGTTATTTTTGAGAAAGAAAAAAAGGAATTAAATCAAACATAACCCTAATTTTCTAATTGATTTTAATTTATTTACAAAGGAAATTAAAGTTACCTAAAAAATTAAATTAATTAATTGAATTAATTTTTGATAAAATAATTTTAAAAAAGCCTAAATTTTAATTTGGTGAAAATTGGTTTTATGAGTTTTTATAAAAAGAGTTAATTTTTGTGTTAGAAAATGATTAAAACAAAAATAAACGAATAAAAGAAAATATAAGAAGGATAAAGAAAAAGGCCCTGGTGTCAGCGGTTCTGATCAGAGGATGATGATCCAGAAGATGATGGTGATCAGAGGATGATGGTGATCAGAGGATGAGGTGCGCTGGATCTGGCTGAGACTGATGGATCCAGAGGATAATGCCCAGGGGATGCTTGATCTGGTCCTGGTTGATGAAATCTGAAGATAACCCCCAACAGATGTAGGCGCTGGATCTGGTGAAAATAAAGGGGGGGAAATACCAGAGGGTCACGCCTGGGATCGAACCCAGAATCATGAATTTCTGACTTCCTCCTTCTGGCCAACTGTGCTGGGTGTTAGTTTACCAACATACAGAAATAAACAACAGATCAGAACCATAGGTTTCTGGCAAGAATAAACGCGCCAGAATTTAAACCGGCCAGTAAAGTGGTGACACGCTATCGTCTTCTTCCCTGGATCCGTCATTTAACATTCAGAACCTTTACCTACGGATATGGCGCTGTAACTGTAACCCTGTGCATCTCAGAAATAACATACAAGCAATATAAATAAAATTCAAGACCATGGATCAACTGGTTTTGATCCGCTGATCACAATGGTCTCCTCCGTTTGGACCAATTGTTCCTGTATGAAAAGACCCTAAAACGAACCAAGAAAACCTAACAATGGCATATCTCTGTATTGTTAGCAAAAATGCAATTAATCATTACCATCAACTTGCAAATGCTTCAATGAACAAGAATATATAAATAATTCATGCTACAAATGCCAGAATCATGATATTGAATTTCAAGAAAGTGCTGGTATCGTGAGACACTTACAGTGGGTTTTTGTACACGAAACTGCTTGCTAAGGATTGGGATGGACTCCTTGAATATTCAGCAAGTGAAAGGAGTGCCTGGAATGGCTTAAAAGCGCCTAGAAGTATGAAAACAGATTGCTACTTTTCTTGAATTTTTCCAAGTTTTTCTTCAGCCTTTCACACCTTTAACCTCTTTTTTCTGGTCTTCCTTTGTCCAATATATATCAATGATTGAATTAGGTTTACAAATGTGCATCCAATCTTTTTCAATTATGGTCTTTGATCATGATTTGATTCCCATGAAGATCTTTCCAAAATAAGCCAAAAACCAATCTTTTTATGCACAAACATGATGTTGTACCCCAAAATTTGCCCTCCCATTTCCTCAACATTTTCTCACCACAAGACCCTTGAAGCTCAAGATCAAGTTAGGGTTTTGCTCTTCTCAAGACTTCTCCTTGCACTGTTGACCCAAATTAGGGTTTGAGTTTGCACAAAGATGTTTTGACCTAAAATGCCCAAGATGACTTTCATGCTTCATGTTGGACTCACAAGTTTATCCATCCCAAGTTTCAAGCCTTGATTCCAATCTTTGCCCAGTCAATTGGACAGTTGACCTAGAAATCAGCTGTATTGGGGGAAAAGTCAACTATGGTCAATTGATAGTCAAACCTCATGATTTTTTGACCCACATCAACATTATAAACTCATATGGACCATTTGATCAAGTTTGGATCACAATTCCACAAGAAATTTGATCAGATCACCAAAAGGGCAAAATGGTCATTTTTAGGGTTTTGACTGCACAAAGGCAATTTTTTGACTGTTTGACCTAGCCAATGGCAAACCAAGCTCACATATGGACTCAAGGACTCAATGACATGGTCTTGACATATTCAACAAGTTCAAAAGATCCCAAATGCACAAGATTGACAGAAGAATTTTCCAGTCTACTGAGCAAAATTTGACTGTATACTGAAAAGTCAAACTTTGACTTTTTGGTCAAAATCAAGTGCCAAGATTCATTTTTCATCAAGACATGTCAAATTATGAAACTTGTTCATCAAGAAATCAAAAATTACAAATTAGGGTTTGAAATGAAGAAATTTCATAACTTAGAAATTTTCTAAGTTATGAAATTTCCTAATTTTTTCCTAACCTTGTCCCATTTTTTCATCAAGATACATTTGGATTCAAACAAAACTCAAAACATGAAAGTTATAGTCCATTTCAAAATCTACAACTTTGATTCATAAGGTTTCCTCAAAAGAAGCTTGTAGCTCAAGTTATGATTTTTGGAACAAGGGTGCAAAACATTCTTAACTTAGAAAATTTTTTGACCTATTTTAGACAGGATTTTTTCCTAACTTCATGGCCACTTTTCACATGCTTCCACTTGGAATTTCAATTTTCATTACAAATATGGATTGTAGTACACATTCCAATCTTTCCAAAATGTCCAAGAACTTCTCAAACACCCTTGTGGTTAGGGAGAATCGAATTGGCAAAGTTGGGCAAAAGTCACTTTTGTTCTTGACCAATTTCATGTTCATACACTTTGCATTTTTGAAATCAGCTTGTACAAGCTAGATTACATGCCTCTAATCCTTCTTACACTCAATAATTAAATGCATATACTTTGTGCCAAGATGTTATTTCATTCATTTGGACAATACACACAAATTTAAGACATATTTAGAAAAAACACTTTATCCATTCTTGTAAAGCATGGCTTTATGTCAAAACACAAATCAAAGAAGTACAAAGCATATCTTTTGGGCACAAGTTTATGGACTAATCCCACTGATCAAGGAGAGATTATGCAGCATGCTTGAGGGACCTGCCTTGACCTATAACTCAACTTGACAACTTTTGCTTACATTAGAAGAAAACTTGCATATTGAACATCATCTCTCATTCCTGCAAGAACTAACTGAAGCAAACCTTGTAAACACATTTCACTTGATCCAACTGACCTGAAACACGAGCCAACCACCTTCAATACCTCCCCAAACATCAAAACACCATTTTGCTGCACAAAACAGGGCATCCCTGCAGATTCAGTTGCACAACTCAGTTTGCTCGTGCGTTTTGGCCAAAGCTTGTTCATATACACTCCATAACATCCATACAAGCTATCCCAAGCTCTAGCTGCAGACTGTAACACCTCTAACCAAGTTCACCATTTTCATTTTTTCAGTTGTGCAGGTTAACTTCCATAGCTCGTTTCAGTTAGTTCCAAAGTAAGCTAGTGGTTGGAGAAGTATCCCTGGACCTCAAGCAAGCTATACAAGTCCTCACATTGCATTGAAAGTACCTCCATTGTCATACACGACTCAAGCTGAAACAGGTAAAAACCTGGACTTCTATCTCTCAATCTAGGAAGAGTTAGGCTTAGGTTTATGAATGAAACATGCTCTACTCATGGCCCTGAAGCTACCCATATAATTACTTTGCATTTATATTATGTGTGTTAAGAGAATTTGGAACCTGAACATTAGAAAAAACTTAGGTCAGAAATTGGGGATGAAGAAATTCTCCCTCGTTTCTTAGAGTTAAGTCAAGTTTTTTATATGTCTGGATTCGTCTCTTGATGCTCTACATTTTTGGTGTTATGAGTTTTGCTTGAAAGTCCAGGAATCAGGAGTTAGGAAATGCGCGTTGTTGTTGTTCAAACAAGTCTGGAGGTTGAAGATGACTGGCTTGGGCTGGGCCTGAGTCAGTCCTACTTTTTGCACCCCTTTTTTAATTTGCACCCCCTTGGCCCATTGCATGATATATTTGTCATTTTTGATTTTCTCTTTTTGATTCTGATTTGTTATTTTTTGTTAAAATATAAAAAAACATGAAAAATATTTTTTCACCTTTTTTTGTATTTATTAGGCATTTATTTGTTTATTTGATATATATATATATAAACAAATAGGTATTTACTTTTTATTCCCATACTAAAAATAATACAAAATACATTTTTATTTTCTGATTTTTATTTTATTTTATCTTTTGAAAACATTTTCTAAAAAATATACTTCTTTTTTTTGTAAATAATAAGTATTTTTATTTTTGTACATATTTAATATATTTAGTAAATAATATAAATACTTATCTATCTTTTATTAAATATTTAGGATAAATACAAAAATAATACATTTTTCATTTTATTAATATTTGACCTCAAAAAACACTTTTTTACAATATACTTCCTTTTTATTTTTTTTATTTTTTTTTGTATATAATTAATAAATATTGTATATAATACATAATAAATACTTTTTTAAATACAAAATTAGGGTTTTGCCTTAAACCATGAAATATCCTAAAAATTAACCTTTTTATGTTTGTTTATTTATCACATGAAAATTACTTTTTACATACATATAAAAATCATTTTTTGCATCTTGCATATTTATTGTATTTTATTTAATTATTGTATAATTAAATTAACTTGTATATTCAATTTGGATGTAATATTTTAGATTTAAATTTCTTGCTAAAATATCCCCATTTGAACATTTGTACCCCCCATCCCATAATTGTGTTGTAATAATTTAGGATTTTATTTTTCGCACTTTAAAGCTTTCTAAAAATGCCATGATAGACTTAGGGTTTTGTATGCAAAAATCAATAACAAATAGCTTGACCTAACAAAAGGCAAAAAAAACATGAAAATGGAAAACACCAATCACACTTGCACCCCTAGGGTTACTCCACTTGTTGCCTTCAATAATGGGCCATGTTGTATATTGAGTGTCTTTGGCAAAACAAAAACAATTCAAATGATCATAGTCCCTCGATGACGCTTTCGAAAGTTGCCTAAAAATGATCAAGTCCCTTAAAGGAAAAATTGCCAAAGACATTTGGCACCATTGCAATCATGGTCTAAACGATGACCCGCGTCTGTCCCACTAACATCCTAACACAAGATTGTCCACCAAATACAATGGTGGAACAAAATTGTTAAAAGGTTTAAAACATAGGAAAGATCTTTGAGAAATTTAGGGTAGATAGCTCTTGGTTACTTGACCAAATATTGCAAAACAATCCTTGCCATTTTTCAAAACACACATCACAACACACTTTCAAAACAACTTTCAAAAACATTGAAAACTTTTTCAAAAGATAAGTACACCTTTGTATACATTCAAACATGGATCATTACAAAGGTTGCCACAACAAATGGCCTCTTTTCAAAACATTTTCAAACCCACACACAAAGAACCATTTCAAACAATTGAAAGCACTATTTCAAACAATTGAAAATGCAAGGCAAGTGATCTAAGCCAGTAACTAAGAGCCCATTGATAACCATGGATATAAAGGGTGTTAATACCTTCCCTTTCTATAATCTACTCCCCGAACCCAAGAAAACATCTCAAAGTTTTTTGCTGTGCTTTTTAACCTTTCCTTAGGATAAAATAAAAAGTCGGTGGCGACTCTTGCTCAACCGAAACATTTGCGAAAACAAACGCAAAACCCAAGTCAGTTCTCCCACCGTATCACAGAACTGGAGACTCTGCTGGGGACTATTTTTAAAGTGGAGTAACCTTAGGGCTTAGATCACCCTCTTGCATGACTATTTGTTTGCTTTGATTGCTTTATATCTTGGTTCTCTTGTTTGGGCTTGAAATCCTACACCCGGATTTGGGGAAACATTCATAGATAGCATACGTTATGGATACTGTGCGGGGTATACCGAAACGGTTGAAGCAATAGCTATATTAGTGCGACATATTTGTGAGTACCGGTAACCCTTGAGTTCAATCAAGGAGAGTACGGGGCCGCTGAGTGATGTCACTAAGCACTAATGACCTAGAACCTTACTTGACCATCTTGGCCTTTATTAGGGGTAGTGAGATGACCGGCTTTGGTGCAGTCCGAAGTGGGTAGATACTCGATATACACTCATCGAGGGTTGTTTTCTTGGAATATTTTGGTTGCTAGTTAAGTGGCTAAACCAAAACATTGAACATGGAAAACAATCCAATGATATTGAGCTCCTTAGAACCCGGTTACTATTTATAGGACAAGTTTTTAAGACAACTACACTCAAGAGGGTACTTACCTATGAAACCCCATGCAATCCTGAAACTAGGGTTTTGTGTGATTTGCTTGTACATATGTTTGTGCATACATCATGAACATCATAAAGCATCATATGCATACACTAACCATTTCAAGGGTTTGGATCTTCATCTTTGTTCTTGTTTTGTAGGTCATGGAAATTCTTCGCAGGAAAACTATCCAAGTCAACCTTGTGAGAATCCCTCCTCAACTCAAGGAGCTCACATCCAGGATTCCGGAAAGCTCTCCCTTCAGTGAAAGACATGGTAGATTGCTCAGCCTAGTCAACACCAGCATTGAGGAGGACATGGTAAAGGTGTTGTTCCAGTTCTTTGACCCCCTTCACCACTGTTTCACTTTCCCCGACTACCAGTTGGTGCCCACTTTGGAGGAATTTTCTCAACTCCTGAGAATTCCTATTCTTAATCAACTACCCTACAACGGTATGGAAAAAGAACCAAAGCCTGAGGATGTTGCTCAAGCACTACACTTGCAACCATCTGACATCAAGGGGCATTGGGAAACTAGAAGCGGTGTCAAAGGCTTCTTGGCAAAATTCTTGTTTGAGAAGGCACAAGAGTGTTGGAATTCATTGGACCTACAAGCCTTTGAAGAAATTGTGGCACTCCTCATTTATGGGTTGGTCCTGTTCCCAAATCCTGACCAGCTTGTAGATGTCAACGCCGTCAAAATCTTCTTATCCAGGAATCCCATACCAACATTGCTTGGGGATATTCTTCACTCATTTTACACACGAACAATGAGAAAGAGGGGTGTTCTCATGTGCTGTACTCCTCTCCTTGCAAGGTGGTTTATTTCGCACCTTCCACAATCTGTCTTGAAGAATGACCAAGGCTTAAGGTGGTCACAACGGTTGATGACCCTCACTCACTCTGATGTACATTGGTGTTCTCGGTCCAGAGAAAATGTCATCATCGTCGATCGTTGTGGAGAGTTCCCTAATGTTCCATTACTTGGCATTAGAGGAGGCATTACCTATAACCCTTGTCTAGCTTTGAGACAATTTGGATATGCATGGAGGGATGGCCCTCATGACATGTTGATTCCTGACCTAGTTTTTGACTTCGACAATGATGCGCAAGGACTTCGCCAAAGATTCATCAGAGCTTGGAGGATGCCTAACAAGGTAGACAGCAAGACACTGGGGCACAAGAACTCCATCCCTCTTGAGCCTTATCTCAAATGGGTACGAGCCCGAGCCCAGAGTCTAATGATGCCTTACCCTCATGTTCTCCTTTTGATTAAAGAGCCCGTTAAGGAAGGAGAGGTTCCCTACACCATCCTATATCCTGACATGCCAACATCATGGGAGGAGATGCAAAAGAGTTGGATCCAGCTCAAGGAGGAACGAAATACTTTTGAAGCCAGCTTCTACGCCAGTGAGAAGAAGGTTCTAGAGCTTACCCGCCGACTCCATGAGGAAGAGACCCTCAACACCTACATCGCACCAAAGAGGATGCGCAACGTCTTTTTACCCTGAGAAGTTTTTTGTAATATTTGGCCCATGGGGCATTTATGTACTGACAAAATTTCTTCTTATTAATATGATGTGCGTTCTTTTTGTTTGCAACAATTTTGAATTTTCTAAATCCTTGATTGCATTGCATAAATAAGCATATCATTCATCATGCGCATAAGCAGGTCTCCACACCAGGTTTCCTTATCTTTCTGCTATTTATTTCAGTAAGATGGATCTCGAACAGACGGTCAAGGACTTGCAGTCTCAAAACTCACAGTTTCAACATCTCCTGATGACCTTGGCAAAGGGTCAGGAGGATCTAAAAGCCCTGCTTGGGAACAAAGAGCAAGTGAAAAAGAAGAAGAAGAGAATCGGGGTGGCTACCCTAGGAAGAAGGTTTGAGGGTGAAGCCATAAGAGTTCTTGAATTTCCTCTTACTTCTGAAGAGGGAACCAGTAAAGGCAAAGGGGCTGCAGTACCTTCCGAATCCGAAGTTGAAGAGGAAGAGGCTGAAGAAGACGAAGACTACTCAGAGCAACAATACCCACCCGCCGACGATAAGTACAAGGGCTTGGAAGACAGGTTGGCAGCTATGGAGCTGCAGAGAGTTCCCGGCTTAGATTTCGAAGATTTGGGATTAGTTGCTGGAATTGTGATCCCCCCGAAGTTTAAAGTGCCAATTTTTGCAAGGTATGACGGGCTGTCCTGCCCGAAGATGCATCTCAGATCATATGTAAGGAAGATCCAACCTTACACTGTAGACAAGAACCTATGGATCCATTTCTTTCAGGATAGCCTTTCAGGGGCTCAACTCGAATGGTTCTATCAGCTGGATGGAGCCAGTATCCGAAACTGGGAAGACTTGGCCACTGCATTTTATAAGCAGTATCAATACAACTCTGACCTCGCTCCCACGCGTACCAAACTCCAGGGTATGTCACTGGGGACGGGAGAAGGATTCAAGGAGTATGCGCAAAAGTGGAGAGACCTGGCTGGCAGAGTGAAGCCACCACTGACGGACCGTGAGCTTGTCAACATGTTCTTAGGGACCCTGTCCGGTCCATTCTTCAACCATCTGATTGGTAATTCTTCAGCTGGGTTCACAGACCTGATCTTAACAGGCGAGAGGATAGAAGTTGGTATCAAGTCGGGGAAGATACAGAAAGGTGCCTCCGTGAATACTGAAAAGAAGCCCTTCAAGAAGGAAGCCAGTGTTGTTTATGGTCCCAGAAGAAAAATTAAACTGGAACGCCGCCAAGCTGTCAACGCGTTGGTAATTTCAAAGCCTGCTGCTGCTCCTCAGTAATACAACCAACCAAGGGGTGAGAGACCCAAAAGGCAATATACTCGGCTCAGTATGACCCTGTCTCAGATTTTGCCGCAACTACTGTCAACCAATCTGGTAACTGCCAAAGAAGCTCCGAAGGTAGTGAACACAGCTTCTCCAAAGTACAACCCCAACGCCCGTTGCGCTTATCACTCTGATAGCCCGGGGCATACTACGGACGATTGTTGGGCTCTGAGGAATAAGGTTCAGAACCTTATTGGTGCTAAAGAAATACAGTTTGAGGTGCCCGAAAGGCCCAATGTTGTGACTACTCCCATGCCCCAGCATGGAGTGAATGCTGTGGAAGAAGACCGGTATGTAGCCTCCGTGGAAGAGATTGTTACTCCGTTATTGACTGTCAAGAGGAACCTGTTGCTAGCCGGTTTATTTCCGGGTTGTGGTAAAGGTTGCCTTCTATGTGCTATTTCACCTGTTGGTTGTCCTTTGTTGAAATCAAGTATCCAAAGCCTGATGGATAGCAAAGAAATATTGTTCGAGAAAATTGTTGTTCCTGCTATCCCTGCTGAAGAAGTTTCTATTGTCACTATTTTCAACAAACCTCCTAAGGCTCTCTCAAAGAAGCCTGTCAAAATCATGTCCACTCAGAAGATTGCTCCTATCGTCATCACTGTTCCGGGGCCTCTCCCTTATACATCCGACAAAGCTGTCCCATGGCACTATGGGGCAGACGTTTATGTTCTTGGAGTAAAGCAAGAGTTTGATACAGGTACCAGCGTCAGCAACATCACCAGACCTGCCAAGGTTACTCGCAGTGGTAGACTATTCTCACCAGATATTGCGCCACCAGCTATTCAGAAACCTCTTATCATCACACCTGCAAGTGTGCCTACTCCCCTTCCTGATCAAGTTCCTGTTTCTACCCCTTCTGTCGAGTCATCTAACGCTCGGGGCAAAGGGATTGCTACTGATTTGCCTGCCCTGGCGGAGGCGCCAAAGACAACCAATGTTGAAGCTTCCCAGCAAGAGATGGAAGAGATTCTCAAGATCATTAAGAAAAGTGACTTCAATGTAGTTGAGCAGTTGGGGCACACCCCATCAAAGATTTCTATGCTATCACTGTTGCTGTGTTCAGAAGCCCATGCCAAGGCTCTGATCTCCTTCCTGAAGACGGCCCGTGTGCCATAAGAAACGTCTGCTGATCAATTTACCGATTGTGTGGCCAACTTGACTGCCGATAATGGATTGGGCTTCTCTGACGCCGATCTGACTGCCAAAGGAAAGAACCATAACGACGCCCTACATGTCTCCATTGAATGCAGGGGCACTACTCTTGCCCATGTGTTGGTAGACACCGGTTCTTCATTGAATGTATTTCCCAAGAAGGCCCTAGACAGGTTGGATTGTGAGGGTTTAGAGCTCAAGCCTAGTAACATTGTTGTCCGAGCCTTTGACGGGTCGAAGAGGATGGTACATGGCGAAGTTGACATTCCAATCAGGGTTGGTTCTCAAGTGTTTGATTCTACTTTCTATGTGATGGACATTCGTCCATCCTATTCTTGCTTGCTGGGTCGTCCATGGATCCACAAAGCTGGAGCTGTGACCTCCACACTACATCAGAAGCTTAAATACCCAGTCAGAGGGAAGATTGTTACAGTTCAGGGGGAAGAAGAGTATATGGTCAGCCACCTCAACTCGTTCCGGTACATAGAAATGGATGGGGAGTTCATTGAAACCCCCTTTTAACACTTTGAAGAGGTGCCTCAGACGCTGGCGTCAGCAGAGACTGTAACTGTAGAAGACTCTCCTTTGAAGATGGCTTCCTTAAAGGATGCATGGGCTGTTATTGAGAAAGGTGAGTGCGCAAACTGGGGCCGACTTCCTGACTTTACTCTGAAGACCGACAAGTTTGGTTTGGGTTTCACTGCAGAGGCTCAGAGGGCTTTTCATAAGGCAAGGATTGGAAGACCTCCCGTGTTCATCACCAACCCGGGAGTGAATGCTATTGAAAACAACATGGAGGAATCTGAATTCAACAGCTGGATCTACCCAACAACCGACGGTGGACCAAGCAACTGGACTGCCAAAGACTTCACACCTATTACTTTTGTCACTCAGTAATGAACTCTTTTGTTTTGAATTTGTAACAGACAATATTTTGAAACTTTTATGGCTCGGTGTCTTACCCGGGGCACCGTGGCTTCATTTGTGAGGGCTTTTGTGTGTCATTTTCATATATCATCAATAAAAACATTGGACGTTTGTTGCATTTCAAAATCTTGCGTTCCTTTTCTTTCTTTATTATGTATTGCAAAACAGCTATATTTACACACACTCACTTATACAGGTCCCAATCCACTCTGGATCTCATTGGTAACGACTCTGCTACTGCCGGTTATGACTTCGAAAATCCGATCAACTTAGCCGAAGACAAAGGTGAAGATGATTGCGAAGTGCCTGTCGAGCTCGCAAGACTGTTACTCCAAGAAGAGAGGGCCATTCAGCCACATGAAGAGCCAGTGGAAACGGTAAATCTGGGTACTGAAACAGACATAAAGGAAGTCAAGATTGGTGCCAATCTAGAGCTCAGTGTGAAACAGCGGTTGATTCAGATGCTGCATGACTATGTGGAAATCTTTTCCTGGTCTTACGAAGACATGCCTGGGTTGGATACCGACATTGTGGTTCATCACCTGCCTACCAAGGAAGATTGCCCTCTGGTAAAACAGAAGGTCCGCCATATGCGTCCAGAAATGTTCGAGAAAATCAAAGCTGAGGTTATGAAACAATTTGATGTCGGGTTTCTAGCAGTGACTTCTTACCCTCAGTGGATTGCCAACGTGGTTCCAGTGCCGAAAAAGGATGGTAAGGTCCGAATGTGTGTTGATTACAGGGATTTGAACAGGGCGAGCCCTAAGGATGATTTCCCTCTGCCTCATATCGACGTTCTGGTTGACAACACTGCTCAGCATAAAATGTTCTCCTTCATGGACGGCTTCTCCGGTTATAATCAGATCAAGATGGCTCCTGAAGACATGGAGAAGACCACTTTTGTTACTCAGTGGGGAACCTTTTGCTACAAGGTCATGCCTTTTGGGTTGAAAAATGCTGGGGCAACCTACCAACGTGCCATGGTTGCGTTGTTTCATGACATGATCCATCACGAGATAGAAGTATATGTCGACAATATGATTGCAAGGTCCTAAACTGAGGAGGAACACCTTGACCACCTACGGAAGCTGTTTGACCGTCTGAAGTTGTACAAGCTGAGGTTGAACCCAAATAAGTGCACCTTTGGGGTGAGATCTGGAAAATTGCTAGGATTCATCGTAAGCGACAAAGGCATTCAAGTGGACCCTGCCAAAGTGAAAGCCATACAAGAGATGCCAACTCCCAAGACAGAGAAAGAAGTCAGAGGCTTTCTAGGACGGTTGAATTACATTGCCCGATTCATCTCACATCTAACTGCTACCTGTGAACCAATCTTCAAGCTGCTGAAGAATGATCAAGTAGTACGTTGGAACGATGAATGTCAGACCGCTTTCGAAAAGATCAAAGATTATCTCCAAGAACCACCCATTCTTATGCCGCCGGTTGAAGGGAGACCTCTAATCTTATACTTGACAGTACTGGACAACTCAATGGGGTGTGTGCTGGGGCAGCATGACGAGTCTGGCCGAAAAGAGCACGCTATTTATTACCTTAGCAAAAAGTTTACCGACTATGAGACCCGATACTCACTGCTCGAGAAAACTTGTTGCGCTTTGGTATGGGCTGCTCGCCGGCTGAGACAGTATATGTTGACTCACACTACTTTGTTGATTTCGAAAATGGATCCAATAAAGTATATCTTCGAAAAGCCTGCCTTGTCCGGAAGAATAGCAAGAAGGCAGATGATCTTGACAGAATATGACATCCAGTACACGACTCAGAAAGCAATCAAGGAAAGTGTATTGGCAGACCATTTGGCACACCAGGCAGTGGATGATTACCAGTCGATGAACTTTGAATTCCCAGACGAGGATATCATGGTAGTGACTGATTGTGAAGTACCTGGACCGGATGAAGGACCTGAGGAAGGATCCCGATGGTCTATGCACTTTGAGGGAGCCTCGAACGCTTTGGGTAATGGTATCGGCGCTGTGATCATATCCTCTAAAGGTACTCATACTCCACTCACCGCCCGGCTATGTTTCAACTGCACCAACAACATGGCAGAGTATGAGGTATGTATCATGGGACTTCAAGCTGCAATTGACTTAAGGATCAAGTTTATGAGTGTCTTCGGAGATTCCGCTCTCGTGATCAATCAGATCAAAGGCGAGTGGGATACGAAACACCCAAATCTTATTCCTTACAAGGAGTATGTGCTGACATTGCTTCCCCACTTCGAGGAGATAACTTTTGAACACTTCCCAAGAGAGGAGAATGAGTTGGCAGACGCGTTAGCTACAATGTCTTCTATGTTCAAAGTCAAATGGGACAACGAGGCTCCCCGGATCATCATTTGGAAATTGGATGAACCTGCACATTGCTGCGATATCGAGACCGAAGAGGTAACAGAAAAACCCTGGTATCAGGAAGTGAAGAGGTACTTGGAAGCTCAAGAATACCCTGACGGTGCATCCGTTAATGACAAGAAGTTCCTGAGAAGGTTTGCGGAAAAATTCTTCCTCAGCAATGGCATTCTCTACAAGCGAAACCATGATTCGACCTTACTGCATTGTGTGGATAAGACTGAAGCGGAAAAGATCATGGAGGAACTACATGAAGGTACCTTCGGAACACATTCCAGTGGACATACCATGGCAAAGAAAATCCTTCGGGCAAGATATTTCTGGTCCACATTGGAAGCCGACTGTTATCAGCATTCTCGAACTTGTCATAAATGACAGATCTATGCTGATAAGGTGCACATTCCTCTGGTTCCTCTGAACGTCTTGACAGCACCTTGGCCTTTTACAATGTGGGGCATTGATATGATCGGCGAAATCAGACCTACGGCATCCAATGGGCATCGCTTCATCTTAGTAGCGATTGATTACTTCACGAAGTGGGTCGAAGCAGCCTCATATGCTACCGTAACCAAGAACGTCGTGGCGCGTTTCATTTGGCACAACCTGATCTGTCGATACGGTGTACCTGAGAGGATCATTACGGATAATGGTACCAATCTTAACAACAAGATGATCACTGAGCTCTGCGAGAAATTCAAGATACAACACCACAACTCTTCTCCTTACCGACCGAAGATGAATGGGGTTGTAGAAGCAGCGAATAAGAATATCAAGAAGATTGTGCAGAAGATGACAGTGACTTACAAAGATTGGCACGAAATGTTACCGTTTGCTCTTCATGGGTATCGTACCTCAGCACAGACGTCAACAGGGGCAACTCCTTTTTCCTTGGTCAATGGCATGGAGGCAGTCTTGCCTATTGAAGTCCAGATACCCTCTCTCCGGATAATGAAGGATGCAGGTTTGAGCGAAGATGACTGGATGCAGACTCGGCTTGATCAATTAAACCTAATCGACGAAAAGAGACTCACTGCTATTTTTCATGGTCAAACGTACCAAAAACGGATGATCAAGGCATTTAACAAGAAAGTCAAACGACAAGAGTATCAAGTTGGGGACCTGGTAATCAAACGCATCATTCTACCTCAAGGTGATCCCAGGGGAAAATGGACCCTATTGTACCCCAAAATTTTCCCTCCAATATTCTTCAAGATTTGCCAAGATCAAGCTTCAAAATCTCTCAAGGGTTGCACAGTCCAATTGCCTCCTAATACAGTCAAAACTAGGGTTTTGGTTCTGGCAAAGAAATTGAGGTTTCCAAGGGTCCAATCAAGTCCTATATGCCCATATACATTTTCAAGCATCCATATGTCAAGTTGCAAGACTCACAGCATCAAATTGCACAGTCAAAAACCCTAAATGCCTCACAGTCAACTACAGGGGCAAAATGGTCATTTGACAGTCAAAAGTCAAAAAATTTGGTCAACATCTTATTTTGAAGCCAGAAACATCATTTGATCAATTCTTGATCATGATTCCACAAGCATGGCTCAAAAAAGTCTCAAGATGCAAAAGTTTCTATTTTTGGACAGTTGGAAAGTCAACTGCAAATTGACCAGGGCATAACTTCTTCATGGTTCATCAGGAAAAATCCCATCCAAGGCTCATTTTTAAGAGGATGACATTTCCTACAACTCATCTTCACACTTCAAGTCCAAGAAATGCTCTCACAAAAAGTTATCAATTTCAACATTATAGGTCATTTTCAAAAGTCAACAAAAGGCACTTTAAGTCAAAGACCATAACTTGAGATTGGTAAATCAAAATGAAATGGGACCAAAGGAATTGGTTAGAGGACTTCAAGACCTTTCCAAAATGTCCAAGAACATGATCATAACATCAAAATTGAGTCAGATATGCATTGGAGAAGTTGGGAAATTTTTGGGAATTTTGAAAAGTCAACTTTGCCTAAAACCCTTCAAAATTGCTAATGGGCCTCAAATTCTTCCTTGAATCATTACCCAAAGCCTATGCACGACCCATTGAGCTAAAAATGATTTATTTTCTTATTTTTAATAAATTGAATTTTTATTATTATTAATTCATCTAATTAGTTTTAATTGTAGAAAAATATCAAATAATGCTTTTCAAATCTTTTTGTGCAGCAAATATTCTCATTATAGGCTAAAGATTTTGTGCACCAATCAACAAGACAAGATCATCCATATTTGGCAAGATTTGTATGAAAAAAAGATTGAAAAAATATATGGAAAAAACAAATATTGAAATCATAAATTCTTGGACCTATGGGCTTTGTTTTGACCTAGAATGCTTCACATACATATGCACAAGGAAACCTAATTCACATAGACACGAAAAAGCTGCCAAAGCCATAGAACAAAGTTGCAACTTTTCATCAAAAATTTGAAAACTGATTTCGTGTTTGCAGGGCGATTCAAGGTCTAAAAGCTTGTCCATTACGTTCCTGACATTGCTAGGAGTCGATTGCAATCAAGAACGAGTCCCCATACTCCAAGAAACGATAGAACAGAATCATCTTTCTCACGAAAATTTCCATAATCGAATTCTGTTTTCCATGCATCATTGTCATATTTTGAATATTGATTTATACTAATAATGATCTTCTGAAGCTTTTGGTAACATTTAATTGTTCTAAAGATGCTTGTATCAAAATCTGCCATTGATGAAACCTAGGGTTTCAGAAGTTCCAAAATAGGGCTTTCCTTGTATGGAAAAATTGGACCTTGAGACATATGCCATTGAATTCAGGAGCTCCATACGAATTGAATGATGACTTCGCGCCCTTTTTATATTAAGGCACCTTCTATTCACTATTTTTCATGGCTGTGCTTAGTGGGGGTTTAAAACCCCCGCTACTTGTTTTATGAAATTGCAGGAAAACGAAGAAGAAGCATACGTGGCTCTGTGTGGTTGGGAGGTTTGAATCTACACGCGTTTTCCAGCGTAGTGGTTACTTTTCATACATTATTTTTATTTGTTATTATAATTACAAAAGCGCTTGAATGGTTTAGTGGTTGGACATACGCTTGGTGAGTGCTGGGACCTGGGTTCGATTCCCAGGTCCCCATATAATTGTTGTTATTTTTCTTAATCTGTTCCCATGCAACAGTGACTCAACTTCCCACCATACGTCCTAGCGCGTTGGCTTGCCAGGTGGCCTGGATGAACAATCTGAAGGCCATAACGTGAATTCCAGGGTGTACCCCAGTCAACCACACACACTCAAGCTGGAAAGGTCAAACAGGCTTTGTGTTCATGGGCCAAATTTGCTTCAAACAAACCTCCTTTTGGGCCTGATACCCCCTGGTTTGCATCTTTTAATTTTATTTTTCTCTTTTAATTATAATCCTTTTTAATTCTTTTTAATTGTTTTATCAATTCACAAAATAATTAATTTTCATAATAAAAAAATCAGAAACTAAAAAATGTTTTTTTAATTAATCTTAATTTCACCATTTGAATATTTTTGTAAATAAACTCTAATAATTAATTTAGTTAAACTAGGTTTCAATTCTAACACTTTTTCTTACTAAATAAAAAATATCTAGACTTAGGGTTTTTTTGACATTCTCATCTTTTTCTTAAATAAATAATTTTCTCTCATTATTATTATTATTATTATTACTATTTATTTTTGTAAATAAACATGTAATTTAATTAACTAGATTAGGTTTTAAACTTTAATCTTTTCTTAATAATTAAAATAGACTTAGAATTAGGGTTTCCTTTTAATTTTAATTTTAATTTTCTTTATTTCATAAATACCAAAAAAACATTAAAACAATTTCTTTTCTTCAATTAAATAATTAATTAGCTTTTAATTCAATTTAATTTCAAAAGGGTCAAAACCCTCGGACGTTCGATTTTATTTCTTTTGTTTCGCGCATTATTTTCTTTTGAATATTATGTAAATGCCCAAGGATTGTAATAGTAATTAGGTCCTTTTACTTTCCGCATTTTTATCAAACGGGTCTTTATATTTTGGCGATGTATAGACCCGCGCCTTGTAATAGCGTAGCCTTTATTTTCCGCATTTAAATTTCCGCACTCTTAAATTCTAAATTGCATGAAAGAATGTATGGCCAAATTAAAAACAAGCGTAGCTCACCATACCATGGTCAAAGATAAACTTAAACTAAAAACAACACACAATTACACACACCACTTCTAGGGTACGCCTCACTCGTTGCCTTCGAAACGTGGTCGTCAAGTATAGGACGTTTTAGCGGTCGCTCTTATGTCTAAGATCCAGTCGCCTCGAAACGGTTGCCTCGGATTAATAAGGATCTAGGACATAAGGGTAGCTTCTAAGGTGTCCTACTGTTGCTTCGGTGACCACACTGTCCCTAAAAATCGAATTGACCCAAACACCTCCAACGGTGGTGCTACCTACCTCTCAATGGTGGGATAGCACTACCTTAAGGACTTTTACACAGCCTAATTCATTAGGGTAGGTAGATGACTCATGGATACTTGCTCTCTAAAAAACAAATCAAAAATCTTTTCACACCTTACACTTTCAAAAAGCTTTCAAAACAAATTTTTCAAACACTCTTGAGGACTGATACAAGAGTCATTCAGAAATCTTTCAAAGAAACTTTTTCAAAACCCACTCACATTTGAAAAGCAAACATTTTGAAAACAATGAGCAAGTATCTAAGAGCCCATGGATAACCATGGATAGAAAGGGTGCTAACACCTTCCCTTTCTATAAATCTACCTCCCGAACCGAGAGATAATCTCATAAGGAATTTTGCTGTGCTTTTGTCCTGTCCATGTTGGAGAAAATAAAAGACGGTGGTGACTCTTGCTTCCGCGACATTTCGCGAACCAGCGTTAAACAGTCAGTTCTATTTCCACCGATCACAGAACTGGCGACTCTGCTGGGGACTATTATAAAAGTGAGGTGTACCTTAGGACTAAGATCACTTGTGTTTTCAATTGTCTGAATTGTTTGCTTTATTATTGTAGGTACTGTCTTGGGAGTTCTATAGATCCTAACCCGGATCTGGGGAATACCTTCTTAGAAAGTAGCAACAAGGCTGTGAGGGAACTGTGCGGGGTATACCGACACGGTTGAAGCAGTCTGCTACGTTGATGTGGCACTTTGGTGAGTATCGGTAACCCTTGAGTCAAGTCAAGGAGAGTACGGGGCCGCCGCGTGGTGTCGTGAAGCATCAACTGACCTTAGGAACCTTAATTGAACCATCTTGGCCTCTTTAGGGTAGTGAGATAACTGACTTTGGTGCAGTCCGAAGTTGGTTGATACTCGATACTACACTCAGTTGAGGGTTGTTTTCTTGGAATATTTCGGTCGCCAGTTCAGTGGCTAAATCGAAACGATGAACACAGAAAACAATCCAATGATATTGAGATCCTTAGAACCCGGTTACTTTTGATAGGACAGGTTTTGAGCCCACCAACTTCAAGAGGGTAGTACCCCAAACTTCATGCAGGCCTAAACTCTAAGGGCTCTTGGTGTGACTTGTGTGCTTTCAAACTTGGCTACTTGCATGCTTGTTATCCGACACATGAGTTTCTTGTAGGTTTTGTTTACAGTCCTTAATCTGGGCTTATAACAGGGTTTACTTACATCACTCCATGCATGGCATAACATCATATCATTGCATGCATCCTGCATAAGGACTAACCCATTTCAAAGATCTCAAGGGCTTGTGATGCAGGTCATGATGAATCAACTGTCCAGCAAGGGGAAAAAGGGGATTTATTTTCCTCTAGCCAAGGTTGTCAGGGGCTATGACCCACTCGATATGGGGAGCCTTGACTCTTGAAGAAGGACTCTCAACAACATGAAGTTCCTTCAATCAAGCTACAAAATTCTAACCAATTTCTCTGTTTACCCCACGAGATCCTTGAAAACATTGCATGCATATCATACATATCATGGCATTACAGGTACCCTTGTTGCAGGTCACTTACCTTTTTCGCTGTTTATTTCAGCAGTCTCATTATGAATCCTGAATCATCTACTGAGCAATCCATCAAGGCCCTCCAGGCTCAAAACGCCCAGTTCCAGGAGTTGATTAAGAGTCTAGCCCAAGGTCAACAGGATTTGAAGACTCTGCTCTCGAAGAAGAAGAAGAAGAAGAGAACGGCGTTGTTCAACCCGAGATGCAAATCTGGGAATGGATCAGTAAATGAGGTTGAGCAGACTACCCCATCTGTTGGGAAAGACAACCCCCATGAGAGAGAGGTTCCTAGTCCAGTGGTCTCTGACAACGAGACAGAGTTCAATGATGAACAGTACCCTCCAGCTGAGGACAGGTATAAACAGTTGGAAGACCGGCTAAGTGCTATGGAAATACAAAAAGTGCCCGGCCTGGACTTCGAAGATCTAGGTCTGTCTTCTGGGATAGTAATCCCGCACAAATTCAAGGCACCTGCCTTTGCAAAGTACGACGGGGCATCCTGTCCTAAGCTGCATCTCAGGTCGTACACAAGGAGGATCCAGCCCTACACGGCTGACAAGAATTTATGGATTCACTTCTTTCAGGATAGTCTGTCAGGAACTCAACTCGACTGGTTCTATCAACTGAATGGAGCCAACATCCGCAGCTGGGAGGACTTGGCCACTGCATTCTACAAGCAGTACCAGTACAATGCCGACCTTGCTCCCACGCGCACTCAGCTTCAGGGAATGTCTATGGGTGTAGGCGAAGGCTTTAAAGAATATGCGCAAAGGTGGAGAGACCTTGCTGGAAGGGTGCAGCCACCTCTAACTGACCGTGAGCTGGTGGATATGTTCTTGGGGACCTTGTCTGGACCTTTCTTCAACCATCTGATTGGGAATTCTTCTGCTGGGTTTACAGATTTAATCTTGACTGGGGAAAGAATTGAAGCTGGTATCAAGGCTGGGAAGATTCAAGAGGCCGCACCTTCTGATACTCACAAAAAGCCTTACATGGGGAAGAAGGAGTCTAATGCTGCATACAGTCAAAAGAGTCGTCGTGACCAACATGCAGGGGCAATCATGATCTCTGGTTCTGCACCACGCCGACAACCACAAAAGGGAAATCAGCGAAGGCCGGACGAGCCTAAAAGACAATTCACCAACATCAACATGCCATGGTCACAAGCATTGCAACACATGTTGAAAATGAATCTGATTGCGGTGATCAACCCTCCTGCAAATCCCAAGACCTCCTCTCCAAACTACAACCCAGAAGCGAGGTGTGCTTACCATTCTGATAGCCCGGGGCACGATACTGAGGATTGTTGGGCGCTAAAATACAAGATCCAGAATATGATCGACGCTTAGGAGATCGAGTTCGAGCCTGCTGAGACTCCCAATGTGACCACCGCTCCCTTGCCCAAACATGGCTAGGATTGGAAATTTCTTTTGTTCATTCGAATGTTCAAATTGTAATTTTCTTTGATTGTTCAAACATTTTATTTCATGTCGAACTTGGTTATTTCATTAGTGCATTACACGTGTCTGTTTTGAAGTAATTGTGTTCATTATATTCAAAATTGCTTTTATTTTTGATGTTCAACTCTCGATTTTAAAATTCTAAGCCTCTTGAGGGAGGATGACGAAAACGATACCACAATCTACAGTATGCTTTTGAACAGACCCCGCTGATGAGGTACAGGCATTGTTTCAATTCCTAAACACTGGAGTTATAAGGAAGATAATCCCTCGTCAACCCCTTCGAGCCAAAGAAGTAGGAGTTTTTCTTTTCGAAAATTAAAACCCTTAATCATAACCTGGGGCAGGGTAGTTCTCTCAGTTGATCCAAGTGCACAACGAATGGCACCAAAGGAGCCCTTCCAAAGCAAAAGACAGTGATGGTTCCGAACAATCATAAAGACAGGCAGTCATTACCAAAAAAAAAACTAAAGCCCATTAAGTCAAAACCTATGAAGGAGACTTACGAAATTGGGGCATCCCGCTGACTGTAAATACAAAAAGAAACAGTTCAGGCAAAAAACAGGGATAACAAAATCAAAAAAGAAAGAGGTCCTACAAACCCTCAACAAAAAAGGAAATGGATGCCTATTCGAAATAAACTGTCAATATCCGAACCATCACCGGAATATCAGAGCAAAGACTCAAACAAGGTCTAACGCACGATCAGCTGAGCTTAGGTTTGATGAACATCACGAAGAACGGGTGGGTACAAATAAAATTTGAGCCTTTATCCTTTGTTTCTTAAACCGTGAACCAGGCCACATTACAACCCTAAAAAGTCCTAGCTGAAGCATGGGTTAGTTCGAAAGCATACTGTTACGAAAGGTATCCTGACTCCTTAAGGCTCGCGGTAAAATAACGAGTTGACATCACAGTTTACAAAAAATTCACTTGTTTTCATGAAAAAAAACTGCATTTCCCAAAACTTCAAGACAGACATAAGCTTTGCATTTTTAACATAACATTGCTTGCATATGACTATTTGTTTGAACATCATAGAAGTTCGCACGACGAATGTCTAATGAACAAGAGCACCTCCAATCAAGGGGCAGACGTGATCATTATCCATCATCTGGGGCAGTCCAGTCAAGATTCAAGTAATCTCTCAAATGCCAAAATAACCAGGGGCAAATCTCCGCCTGAGTCACTTGGGGCATTGGACATGAATTCCAGCTATGAATCTTGCCTGATCAAACGAAGATCTTCTGGTCACATGGCAACACAACAACAGGGGCACCTCCCTACATCCTGAGAGCGTGGACATAGTCGAAAAAAATACTACGCATAATCAAAGACCCGCTAGGTTGACACACCTAGGCAAAAATAAGGGCTTCCCGACGAACCAAAAGGGTTCGGGCAAAAATAAGGGATGAAAATGAAAAATCCGTACACCCGGCAAGTCGAAAACCTGAAAAGGCGGCTTGGGCAAAAATGGGTATCCCGGTGGACTGAAAACCCGAAAGGGCAGTCCAGGCAAAAATTAGGGATCAAAGTGTATGACTATGTCCCGTCATCTCGTCACTTGTCTACCAGAAGAAGATTCGTCCATCAACGGTTATTAAACAGGTACCTTCTTCTCCTGCAGAGACTGGGGCAATAAGAATTGTCCGAACTATACGAACTGCTCTGTCTTCCAGGTACCAAGGTAAGTTCAACTGAAGAACATAACCAAGATACCTTCACTCCCCGAGAGTCAGACAAGAATCAACAATTCTCCCCAAGCAGTTGGTCGCCAATCAACCCTAACAAGGCACAGTACCCCCAGCAAGTCAGCAACACTCTCCCCAAGCAGAGTTAGTCTATTGTCAACCTCAAGGAATTTGGATTATTCCCCAAAGATCATCACATTCCCCAACGGAGTGTACAAACATTCCTAGCAAGCATCCCCCGACAATCTTAATCTAAGATTGTTCCCCGGCGGTATACCGGACATCCAGTGGAGCCATTCCCCAGTCCAATCTGAAAAGTTTCCCCAGGAGAGTTCCATTAATCCCCAATAGGTTCAGGAAGCTTATCCCCAATAGATTCTGGAAGCTTATCACCTGCAGAGTACGAACGCATATCCCCGGCTTTATTAAAAGTTTATTTCCCCACCAGGATATAACTGGGTTATCCTCAGCCAATTGCCACGGAAAGATCGTCCTCGGCGAAGTCTTCCTATCCCCAGCGGAGTTCATCAAACCTTCCAACATAGCTCAACAATGGCATCCCCAGCGGAGTCATCATCAAACCTCAGCAAAGTACCTCTCTTTCCCCACAGAGTTCACTCCCCGCAGAGTAATCTCCTCAACAAGTTTATTCCCCAACGGAGTCATCTTCTCCCACCGGTTTATTCTTACAACCATCATCCCCAGCGGAAACGAAGAACTCTACTCTTCAGTATCAGCCCAGGATTCAACAAACTCCCGGCATTCGTCAAGGATTTATTTTCCCAGACGAGAATACATTCATAAACATCACATCTTCATATATTATAGCATGCATACGCATCATACAACACAAATCTCATTTATTTTTGAGAACACCTTAAAATCATGCAGGTCATGCATCATGACATTGCATATGACTAACACTTTGCCTTTTCAAAAAAAAAGTCAATCAAAAGATGATTACCATCTACCTCTACAGTTCCAGATCAACATTGGTAACAAGCCAAGAAAATTCTGTGAACGACTGATCGTGGATTAATATCTGAAACCAAACAGGACAATTATCCACTTGATCATCCTCAGGCAACCCTACACCGATTTCCTTCTCAACCTCGGATGTAGTTTTACACGAACTCATCATCAGGCAACCCTACACCGGTTCCTTCTCAATTTTCAGATGAAGTCTTACACGGACTTATCTCAAGATGACCTTACCCCGGTTCATCCAGAAGTTTTACACGAACTTATCCTGCGGTAACCTTACCCCGGTTCCTCCAGAAGTCTTACACGGACTTATCTCAAGATGACCTTACCCCGGTTCATCCAGAAGTTTTACACGAACTTATCCTGCAGTAACCTTATCTCGGTTCCTCCAGAAGTCTTACCTGGACTTATCCCGAAGTAACCTTACCCCGGTTCCTCCAGAAGTTTTACACGAACTTATCCCAAAGAAACCCTACACAGGTTCTCTCTCTCCGGACGTAGTTTTACACGGGCTCGTCGTAAAAAAAACCCTACACAGGTTCTCTCTTTCCAAAGATGTAGTTTTACACGGACTCGTCATCAGAAACCCTACCCAGGTTTTACTTCTTCCAAGATGCAGTTTTACACGGGCTCATCATCAAAGTAACCCCACACAGGTTCCCTTCTCAAACTCCAGACGTAGTTTTACACAGACTCATCACCAGTAAACCCTACACAGGTTTCCTTCTCAGCTCTAGATGCGGTTTTACACGGACTCGTCATCAAAGTAACCCTACACAGGTTCCTTCTCCATTTCAGATGCAGTCTTATACGGACTCGTTACCAGTAAACCCTACACAAGTGTCCTTCCTTCCAAGATGCAGTTTTACACGAGCTCATCAATAGGCAACCCTACACAGGTTCCCTCTTTCAACTTACAAAAACTACAATTCAACAGACCACCTCCAGATGGCATCTATAAGCCCATCCACCTACCAACAGTCTCCAAATGGCATCCGTAAGCCCATTCCCGACAAGGTTCTGTCACATCTCCAGATGGCATCTATAAGCCCATCCTCCTATCCATCATTCCTCCAAATGGCATCTATAAGCCCATTCCTTACATCACGCTGCTCACATTCTATTATGTGAGTGCAAATTTCTGGGCACTCTAGTGTTCAATCATCTTCCACCTTCGGATTACGAAAGGCACGCCAGCCAATCTACATCCTCAGGTCTAAGAAGATTGAACAGGGGTAACTGTTGTACCCCAAAATTTTCCCTCCCATATTCTTCAAGATTTTCCAAGATCAAGCATCAAAATCTCTCAAGGGTTGCACAGTCCAATTGCCTCCTAATACAGTCAAAACTAGGGTTTTGGTTCTGGCAAAGAAATTGAGGTTTCCAAGGGTCCAATCAAGTCCTATATGCCCATATACATTGTCAAGCATCCATATGTCAAGTTGCAAGACTCACAGCATCAAATTGCACAATCAAAAACCCTAAATGCCTCACAGTCAACTGCAGGGGCAAAATGGTCATTTGACAGTCAAAATGCAAAAAATTTGGTCAACATCTTATTTTGAAGCCAGAAACATCATTTGATCAATTCTTGATCATGATTCCACAAGCATGGCTCAAAAAAGTCTCAAGATGCAAAAGTTTCTATTTTTGGACAGTTGGAAAGTCAACTGCAAATTGACCAGGGCATAACTTCTTCATGGTTCATCAGGAAAAATCCCATCCAAGGCTCATTTTTAAGAGGATGACATTTCCTACAACTCATCTTCACACTTCAAGTCCAAGAAATGCTCTCACAAAAAGTTATCAATTTCAACATTATAGGTCATTTTCAAAAGTCAACAAAAGGCACTTTAAGTCAAAGACCATAACTTGAGATTGGTAAATCAAAATGACATGGGACCAAAGGCATTGGTTAGAGGACTTCAAGACCTTTCCAAAATGTCCAAGAACATGATCTTAGCTTCAAAATTGAGCCAGATATGCATTGGAGAAGTTGGGAAATTTTTGGGAATTTTGAAAAGTCAACTTTGCCTAAAACCCTTCAAAATTGCTAATGAGCCTCAAATTCTTCCTTGAATCATTACCCAAAGCCTATGCACGACCCATTGAGCTAAAAATGATTTATTTTATTATTTTTAATAAATTGAATTTTTATTATTATTAATTCATTTAATTAGTTTTAATTGTAGAAAAATATCAAATAATGCTTTTCAAATCTTTTTGTGCAGCAAATATTCTCATTATAGGCTAAAGATTTCGTGCACCAATCAACAAGACAAGATCATCCATATTTGGCAAGATTTGCATGAAAAAAAGATTGAAAAAATATATGGAAAAATCAAATATTGAAATCATAAATTCTTGGACCTATGGGCTTTGTTTTGACCTAGAATGCTTCACATACATATGCACAAGGAAACCTAATTCACATAGACACGAAAAAGCTGCCAAAGCCATAGAACTAAGTTGCAAATTTTCATCAAAAATTTGAAAACTGATTTCGTGTTTGCAGGGCGATTCAAGGTCTAAAATCTTGTCCATTACGTTCCTGACATTGCTAGGAGTCGATTGCAATCAAGAACGAGTTCCCATACTCCAAGAAATGGTAGAACAGAATCATCTTTCTCACAAAAATTTCCATAATCGAATTTTGTTTTCCATGCATCATTGTCATATTTTGAATATTGATTTATACTAATAATGATCTTCTGAATCTTTTGGTAACGTTTAATTTTTCTAAAGATGCTTGTATCAAAATCTGCCATTGATGGAACCTAGGGTTTCAGAAGTTCCAAAATAGGGCTTTCCTTGTATGGAAAAATTGGACCTTGAGACCTATGCCATTGAATTCAGGAGCTCCATACGAATTGAATGATGACCTCACGCCCTTTTTATATTAAGGCACCTTCTATTCGCTATTTTTCATGGTTGTGCTTAGTGGGGGTTTAAAACCCCCGCTACTTGTTTTATGAAATTGCAGGAAAATAAAGAAGAAGCATACGTGGCTCTATGTGGTTGGGAGGTTTGAATCTGCGCGCGTTTTCAAGCGTAGTGGTTACTTTTCATACATTATTTTTATTTGTTATTATATTTACAAAAGCGCTTGAATGGTTTAGTGGTTGGACATACGCTTGGTGAGTGCTGGGACCTGGGTTCGATTCCCAGGTCCCCATATAATTGTTGTTATTTTTCTTAATCCGTTCCCATGCAGCAGTGACTCAACGTCCCACCATACATCCTAACGCGTTGGCTTGCCAGGTGGCCTAGATGAACAATCTGTAGGCCATAACGTGAATTCCAGGGTGTACCCCAGTCAACCACGCGCACTCAAGCTGGAAAGGTCAAACAAGCTTTGTGTTCATGGGCCAAATTTGCTTCAAACAAACCTCCTTTTGGGCCTGATACCCCCTGGTTTGCATCTTTTAATTTTATTTTTCTCTTTTAATTATAATCCTTTTTAATTCTTTTTAATTGTTTTATCAATTCACAAAATAATTAATTTTCATAATAAAAAAATTAGAAACTAAAAAATGTTTTTTTAATTAATCTTAATTTCACCATTTGAATATTTTTGTAAATAAACTCTAATAATTAATTTAGTTAAACTAGGTTTCAATTCTAACACTTTTTTCTTACTAAATAAAAAATATCTAGACTTAGGGTTTTTCTGACATTCTCATCTTTTTCTTAAATAAATAATTTTCTCTCATTATTATTATTATTATTACTATTTAATTTTGTAAATAAACATGTAATTTAATTAACTAGTAAATTAGGTTTTAAACTTTAATCTTTTCTTAATAATTAAAATAGACTTAGAATTAGGGTTTCCTTTTAATTTTAATTTTAATTTTCTTTATTTCATAAATACCAAAAAAACATAAAAACAATTTCTTTTCTTCAATTAAATAATTAATTAGCTTTTAATTCAATTTAGTTTCAAAAGGGTCAAAACCCTCGGACGTTCGATTTTATTTCTTTTGTTTCGCGCATTATTTTCTTTTGAATATTATGTAACTGCCCAAGGATTGTAATAGTAATTAGGTCCTTTTACTTTCCGCATTTTTATCAAACGGGTCTTTGTATTTTGGCGATGTATAGACCCGCGCCTTGTAATAGCGTAGCCTTTATTTTCCGCATTTAAATTTCCGCACTCTTAAATTCTAAATTGCATGAAAGAATGTATGGCCAAATTAAAAACAAGCGTAGCTCACCATGCCATGGTCAAAGATAAACTTAAACTGAAAACAACACACAATTACACACACCACTTCTAGGGTACGCCTCACTAGTTGCCTTCGAAACGTGGTCTTCAAGTATAGGACGTTTTAGCGGTCGCTCTTATGTCTAAGATCCAGTCGCCTCGAAACGGTTGCCTCGGATTAATAAGGATCTAGGACATAAGGGTAGCTTCTAAGGTGTCCTATTGTTGCTTCGGTGACCACACTGTCCCTAAAAATCGAATTGACCCAAACACCTCCAACGGTGGTGCTACCTACCTCTCAATGGTGGGATGGCACTACCTTAAGGACTTTTACACAGCCTAATTCCTTAGGGTAGGTAGATGACTCATGGATACTTGCTCTCTAAAAAACAAATCAAAAATCTTTTCACACCTTACACTTTCAAAAAGCTTTCAAAACAAATTTTTCAAACACTCTTGAGGACTGATACAAGAGTCATTCAGAAATCTTTCAAAGAAACTTTTTCAAAACCCACTCACATTTGAAAAGCAAACATTTTGAAAACAATGAGCAAGTATATAAGAGCCCATGGATAACAATGGATAGAAAGGGTGCTAACACCTTCCCTTTCTATAAATCTACCTCCCGAACCGAGAGATAATCTCATAAGGAATTTTGCTGTGCTTTTGTCCTGTCCATGTTGGAGAAAATAAAAGACAGTGGCGACTCTTGCTTCCGCGACATTTCGCGAACCAGCGTTAAACAGTCAGTTCTATTTCCACCGATCACAGACCCCTACGTACGAAGGACCATTTGTGGTTAAGAACATCTTCTCAGGAGGAGCTATGATTCTAACCACCATGGATGGTGATGACCTTCCTCACCCCGCCAATGAAGACATAGTAAAAAGATACTACGCATGATTAAAGACCCGCTAGGTTGACACACCTAGGCAAAAATAAGGGCTTCCCGGCGAACCAAAAGGGTTCGGGAAAAAATAAGGGACGAAATGAAAAAAATCTGTACACCCGGTAATTCGAAAACCTGGAAAGGCGGCTTGGCCAAAAATGGGTATCCCGGTCGACTGAAAACCCGAGAGGGCGGTCCAGGTAAAAGTTAGGGATAAAGCGTAATACTATGTCTCATTGGATCACCTTGCATCCAAAATTCGGCATCAACTATCGGGCTCAGATGACATCAATCAATCAGCTTCGTCTCTAACTAAGCAGCCAAGTGATGAGACGCTTGAAGACATAAAGGCGATAGCAGAGTTGGAACCCAGTGGGATTATTTTTCACATAGTTGTTTTGTTTCCTTTTCAAAATTTTATAAACTCTATGTTTGTTCGGCGGCGTTCTCTTACTAGGACGTCAGCCTCTTGTACAAAAACGCCTATTTACAGGCAAATTTCAAATAAATACAAGTTCACTTTTTCAGACAAATTGCCAGTTGTTTTTCCTTTATCTGTTTTGTTTTGCCAAGAACGTCCAATGTCCATTTTTGATATATGCATTTGACATTAATTGCTAACTCATAAATATTTGCATGCGAAACAAAGGACTGATTACTGATGACATCAGAAACAGGGGCAATTTAGATTTGTCTAAGCGATCTAGTTGCTCTGTCCACCAAGGTACCAAGGTAGGTTCGGCTGAAGAATGTAACCAAGTTACCTCAACTCCCCACAGAATAAGACAAGATTCAGCAATACTCTCCCCAGGAAGAGGTGGTCCCCCATCAGCCCTAAAAAGGCATAGTATTCCCCTAGCAAGTCAGCGATACTCTCCCCAAGCAGAGATAAGTCTACTGTCAGCCTTAAGGAAGTGGTTATCCCCAGAAGATCTTAACATTCCCCAGTGAAGTATAGACATTCCTCAGCAAGCATCCCCGGCAGTCTTAATATGAGATTGTTCCCCGGCGGAGTACGGACACCCCAGTAGATCCTGGAGGCTTATCCCCAGTGGATTCTGAAGCTTATCACCTGCAGAGTACATACGTCTCTCCCCGACTTTATTCAAAAGTTATTTCCCCACCAGGGTATAACTGGGTTATCCTCAGCTAATTACCACAGAAAGATTGTCCTCGGCGAAGTTCTTCCTATCCCCAGCGGAGTTCATCAAATTCCCCAACATAACTTATCAGTGGAATCCCCAGCGGAACTCTCATCAAAAACTCAGCGAAGTATCTCTTCCCACAGAGTAATTCCCCGCAGAGTAATCTCTTCACCAAGTTTATTCCCCAACGGAGTCATCTCCTCCCACCGGTTTATTCTTGCAACCGTCATCTCCAGCGAAAACAAAGAACTCCACTCTTCAACATCAGCCCAGGATTCCACAAACTCTCGGCAGTCGTCAAGGATTTATTTTCCTAGACAAAAATACATTCATCACATTATCATACATCATGACGCATGCATATACGCATCATATCACACAATCTCATTTATTCTTGAAAACATCATGACATCATGCATTTCATACATCATGACATTGCATACAACTGATGTTTTGCCTTTTCAGGAAAAGGTTAATCCAAAGACGATTACTGTCAACTATCACAATTCCATATTCGATACCTGTATCCATCCAGGGCATATCTGTGAGCGATTGATCGTAGATTCGATACCTGTATCCAGCCAGGGCATATCTGCATGAAAAGTTTAGAGATTCGATACCTGTATCCGGCCAGGGCACATCTGTAAGCAACCTTTTTCAAATTCTAGATTCGATACCTGTATCCATCCAGGGCATATCTGTAGACGAAAAATTCCAGATTCGATTCCTGTATCCAGCCAGGGCATATCTGTAGACGACAAATTCCAGATTCGATTCCTGTACCCAGCCAGGGCATATCTGCAGACGACCAATTCCAGATTCGATTCCTGTATCCAGCCAGGGCATATCTGTGAGTATTTGATTATGGATTCGACACCTGTATCTAGCCAGGGCATATCTGCATGAATAGTTTAGAGATTCGATACCTGTATCCAGCCAGGGCACGTCTGTAAGCAACCTTTTGAAGTTCCGGATTCGATTCCTGTATCTAGCCAGGGCATATCTGTGAGCAATTGATTGTAGATTCGATACCTGTACCCAGCCAGGGCATATCTGCATGAAGAGTTTGAAGATCAACACCTGTAACAGGCCAGGAAACCATCTTCCTTTCTCAAAGTACGCAAGTTCTCACCAAGAAATCTCTTACGCGATCAACACTTCCAAATGGCATCTATAAGCCCATTCCCGACAAGGTTCTGTCACGTATCCAGATGGCATCTATAAGCCCATCCTCCTGTCCACCATCTCTCCAAATGGCATCTATAAGCCCATTCCCGACATCACATTGCTGATACTCTACCATGCGAGTGCAAATTTCTGGGCACTCTAGTGTCCAATCTCCTTTTACCCTCGAGTCGCGAAAGGAAAACTTGCCAATCTAACTCTTCAGGTTCAAGAAGATTGAACAGGGGCAACTGTTGTACCCCAAAATTTGCCCTCCCATTTCCTCAACATTTTCTCACCACAAGACCCTTGAAGCTCAAGATCAAGTTAGGGTTTTGCTCTGCTCAAGACTTCTCCTTGCACTGTTGACCCAAATTAGGGTTTGAGTTTGCACAAAGATGTTTTGACCTAAAATGCCCAAGATGACTTTCATGCTTCATGTTGGACTCACAAGTTTATCCATCCCAAGTTTTAAGCCTTGATTCCAATCTTTGCCCAGTCAATTGGACAGTTGACCTAGAAATCAACTGTATTGGGGGAAAAGTCAACTGTGGTCAATTGACAGTCAAACCTCATGATTTTTTTACCCACATCAACATTATGAACTCATATGGACCATTTGATCAAGTTTGGATCACAATTCCACAAGAAATTTGATCAGATCACCAAAAGGGCAAAATGGTCATTTTTAGGGTTTTGACTACACAAAGGCAATTTTTTGACTGTTTGACCTAGCCAATGGCAAACCAAGCTCACATATGGACTCAAGGACTCAATGACATGGTCTTGACATATTCAACAAGTTCAAAAGATCCCAAATGCACAAGATTGACAGATGAATTTTCCAGTCAACTGAGCAAAATTTGACTGTATACTGAAAAGTCAAACTTTGACTTTTTGGTCAAAATCAAGTGCCAAGGTTCATTTTTCATCAAGACATGTCAAATTATGAAACTTGTTCATCAAGAAATCAAAAATTACAAATTAGGGTTTGAAATAAAGAAATTTCATAACTTAGAAATTTTCTAAGTTATGAAATTTCCTAATTTTTTCCTAACTTTGTCCCATTTTTTCATCAAGATACATTTGGATTCAAACCAAAATAAAAACAAGAAAGTTATAGTCCATTTCAAAATCTACAACTTTGATTCACAAAGTTTCCTCAAAAGAAGCATGTAGCTCAAGTTATGATTTTTGGAACAAGGGTGCAAAACATTCTTAACTTAGAAATTTTTTTGACCTATTTTAGGCAGGATTTTTTCCTAACTTCATGGCCACTTTTCACATGCTTCCACTTGGAATTTCAATTTGCATTACAAAGATGGATTGTATTACACATTCCAAGCTTTCCAAAATGTCCAAGAACTTCTCAAACACCCTTGTGGTTAGGGAGAATCGAATTGGCAAAGTTGGGCAAAAGTCACTTTTGTTCTTGACCAATTTCATGTTCATACACTTTTAATTTTTGAAATAAGCTTGTACAAGCTAGATTACAGGCCTCTAATCCTTCTTACACTCAATAATTAAATGCATATCCTTTGTGCCAAGATGTTATTTCATTCATTTGGACAATACACACAAATTTAAGCCATATTTAGAAAAAGCACTTTATCCATTCTTGTAAAGCATGGCTTTATGTCAAAACACAAATCAAAGAAGTACAAAGCATATCTTTTGGGCACAAGTTTATGGACTAATCCCACTGATCAAGGAGAGATTATGCAGCATGCTTGAGGGACCTGCCTTGACCTATAACTCAACTTGACAACTTTTGCTTACATTAGAAGAAAACTTGCATATTGAACATCATCTCTCATTCCTGCAAGAACTAACTGAAGCAAACCTTGTAAACACATTTCACTTGATCCAACTGACCTGAAACACGAGCCAACCACCTTCAATACCTCCCCAAACATCAAAACACCATTTTGCTGCACAAAATAGGGCATCCCTGCAGATTGAGTTGCACAACTCAGTTTGCTCGTGCGTTTTGGCCAAAGCTTGTTCATATACACTCCATAACATCCATACAAGCTATCCCAAGCCCTAGCTGCAGACTGTAACACCTCTAACCAAGTTCACCATTTTCATTTTTTTAGTTGTGTAGGTTAACTTCCATAGCTCGTTTCAGTTAGTTCCAAAGCAAGCTAGTGGTTGGAGAAGTATCCCTGGACCTCAAGCAAGCTATACAAGTCCTCACATTGCATTGAAAGTACCTCCATTGTCATACACGACTCAAGCTGAAACAGGTAAAAACATGGACTTCTATCTCTCAATCTAGGAAGAGTTAGGCTTAGGTTTATGAATGAAACATGCTCTACTCATGGCCCTGAAGCTACCCATATAATTACTTTGCATTTATATTATGTGTGTTAAGAGAATTTGGAACCTGAACATTAGAAAAAACTTAGGTCAGAAATTGGGGATGAAGATATTCTCCCTCGTTTCTTAGAGTTAAGTCAAGTTTTTTATATGTCTGGATTCGTCTCTTGATGCTCTACATTTTTGGTGTTATGAGTTTTGCTTGAAAGTCCAGGAATCAGGAGTTAGGAAACGCGCGTTGTTGTTTTTCAAACAAGTCTGGAGGTTGAAGATGACTGGCTTGGGCTGGGCCTGAGTCAGTCCTACTTTTTGCACCCGTTTTTTAATTTGCACCCCCTTGGCCCATTGCATGATATATTTGTCATTTTTGATTTTCTCTTTTTGATTCTGATTTGTTATTTTTTGTTAAAATATAAAAAAACATGAAAAATATTTTTTCACCCTTTTTTTGTATTTATTAGGCATTTATTTGTTTATTTTATATATATATATATATATATATATATATATATATATATATATATATATATATATATATATATATATATATATATATATATATATATATATATATATATATATATATATATATATATATATATATATATATATATATATATATATATATATATATATATATATATATATATATATATATATATATATATATATATATATATATAAACGAATATGTATTTACTTTTTATTCAAATACTAAAAATAATACAAAATACATTTTTATTTTCTGATTTTTATTTTATTTTATCTTTTGAAAACATTTTCTAAAAAATATACTTCTTTTTTTTTGTAAATAATAAGTATTTTTATTTTTGTACATATTTAATATATTTAGTAAATAATATAAATACTTATCTATCTTTTATTAAATATTTAGGATAAATACAAAAATAATACATTTTTCATTTTATTAATATTTGACCTCAAAAAACACTTTTTTACAATATACTTCCTTTTTATTTTTTTTAATTTTTTTTTGTATATAATTAATAAATATTGTATATAATACATAATAAATACTTTTTTAAATACAAAATTAGGGTTTTGCCCTAAACCATGAAATATCCTAAAAATTAACCTTTTTATGTTTGTTTATTTATCACATGAAAATTACTTTTTACATACATATAAAAATCATTTTTTGCATCTTGCATATTTATTGTATTTTATTTAATTATTGTATAATTAAATTAACTTGTATATTCAATTTGGATGTAATAGTTTAGATTTAAATTTCTTGCTAAAATATCCCCATTTGAACATTTGTACCCCCCATCCCATAATTGTGTTGTAATAATTTAGGATTTTATTTTTCGCACTTTAAAGCTTTCTAAAAATGCCATGATAGACTTAGGGTTTTGTATACAAAAATCAATAACAAATAGCTTGACCTAACAAAAGGCAAAAAAAACATGAAAATGGACAACACCAATCACACTTGCACCCCTAGGGTTACTCCACTTGTTGCCTTCAATAATGGGCCATGTTGTATGTTGAGTGTCTTTGGCAAAACAAAAACAATTCAAATGATCATAGTCCCTCGATGACGCTTTCGAAAGTTGCCTAAAAATGATCAAGTCCGTTAAAGGAAAAATTGCCAAAGACATTTGGCACCATTGCAATCATGGTCTAAACGATGACCCGCGCCTGTCCCGCTAACATCCTAACACAATATTGTCCACCAAATACAATGGTGGAACAAAATTGTTAAAAGGGTTAAAACATAGGAAAGATCTTTGAGAAATTTAGGGTAGATAGCTCTTGGTTACTTGACCAAATATTGCAAAACAATCCTTGCCATTTTTCAAAACACACATCACAACACACTTTCAAAACAACTTTCAAAAACATTGAAAACTTTTTCAAAAGATAAGTACACCTTTGTATACATTCAAACATGGATCATTACAAAGGTTGCCACAACAAATGGCCTCTTTTCAAAACATTTTCAAACCCACACACAAAGCACCATTTCAAACAATTGAAAGCACTATTTCAAACAATTGAAAATTCAAGGCAAGTGATCTAAGCAAGTAACTAAGAGCCCATGGATAACCATGGATAGAAAGGGTGCTAATACCTTACCTTTATATAATCTACTCCCCAAACCCAAGAAAACATCTCAAAGGTTTTTGTTGTGCTTTTTAACCTTTCCTTAGGATAAAATAAAAAGTCGGTGGCGACTCTTGCTCAACCGAAACATTTGCGAAAACAAACGCAAAACCCAAGTCAGTTGTCCCACCGTATCACACATGCCTTGCACGATTTGATTTTGTTGCTAGCTGTATAAAGGACCTGAAATATGCATAAAATCTCAAGGCTTAAATGTTTTTCATATTTCCATGATTTATTTTGATTTAATTTGATTTAATTGAAATAAAAATCAAAATAAATGGCAAGAATAAAATAAAGGCAAGTGGAAAGAGTCATGGGTCGTGGACCATGTTACAAACTTAAAACAAGTACAAAAAGTTGGGCCCATTTGACAAAAATTGTAATTTGAGGCACTTTTGACTTTTGATAATTTTGCAAAAAATGTCAACTTCATCAATGCATAACTCCTTCAATTTTGACTCTTTTAAGGTGTTCTTAGACTTTTTAGAAAGCTCAATATGTCCCCTAAGCAACCCTTTTTGTCTCATATCAATTGGGTCTTCCATGCTCATGTATGAAGCTTTGACAAAAAGGTGTTTTGTTGACTTTTCAAAATGACCTATAATGTCCAAATTCATAACTTCTTATGAGTACATATTTGGAACTTTGGAGCTGAAGATGAATTGTAGGGTATTGCATAATACTCAAAATTAGCTTTGTATGGGTCATTTATAATAAAATATGAGAAAGTTATGCTTAGTCAAAGTTGAGTTGACTTTTCCTGCAAAACCTTAATTTAGCAACTTTTGGGTTTTGATGAATTGTGAGCAATCCTTGAGGAATCATGATAAACCCTTGATAAAATGATGAATAATACTTCAAAATGAGGATGTTGACCAAAAATCTTGAAGTTTGACTGTGTGTGGGTCACAGTTCACTTTTGCCCTAGCAAAGTCGATTTTCAGGCCTTTGAGCAATTGACTGAGCAAATTTTATCTGCAAGGCTTGAAACTTGACATGGATGATCTTGAGAACATATTAGGACAATGGTGAGAATTTGGGATCCCTTGGACTCAAGTATCTTGATGCCACATAAAACCCTAATTTGAGGTAGACTGCCTTAGGAGAGAGCTTGTTTGGTCAACCCTTGGACTTCCTTGAGCAATTTGATGACCTCACTTGAAATGTTTTGAGAAATATGGGAGGGAAAATTTTGGGGTACAACAGCTGCCCCTGTTCAATCTTCTTAAACCTGAGGATGTAGATTAGCTTGCTTGCCTTTCGTGATCCGAAGGTGGAAGATGATTGAACACTAGAGTGCCCAAAAATTTGCACTCGCATGAAGTAGTATTTGTCTTACAATATCGGGAATGGGCTTATAGGTGCCATTTGGAGATTGATGACGGAAGATGGGCTTAAAGATGCCATCAGAAGGAGTGTCGATCGTCTAAGAGATTCCTTAGCGAGAACCCGTATACCTGTTGTTGAGGAAGATTACACTGGGGAATGTTGGTCTCTGTTTTGAGAAAAGTTGAATTTTAGGAGCTTAGATCATCCGTTATCCTACTGGGGAATAGTCTCTTGGTCGAGGAGGTGAAAATGAACTATTATCTGGTTGTGATCCAGGCTTCATAGTGATAATATCGACTTCTATCTGGTTGTAATCCAGGCTTTACAATGATTTACTGGGGGATGAGATTAAACTTGTTATCCGGTCGTAATCCAGGCTTCGCAATTTCTCAATCCTTATCTGGTCGTAATCCAGGCTTCAAAAGGAATTCAGTTGTTATCCGATCGCATCTGGGCTTTAACTTGAATTTAGGGCACACTAATATCCGGTCGACTCTGGGCTTCTTAGTAATTGTCCAGGTAAACTGTTATTTGGTCGAAATCTAAGCTTCGCGGTGTACTTTACCATTATCTGGTCGTAATACAGGCTTCATGATGTTTCATACCATTATCTGGTTGAATCCAGGCTTCATGGTGTCCTGTACTGCTATCTAGTCGAATCCAGGCTTCAAAAAACCTCACTTCTTATCTGGTCGAAATCCAGGCTTCAAAAGAAATCAAGTGGTTATTCAGTAGCATTCGGGCTTCCCTTTGATTTTAAGGCCTACTAATATCTGGTCGACTCCGGGCTTCATAGTAATTGGCCGAGTAAACTGCTATTTGGTCGAAATCCAAGCTTCATAGTGTCCCTTACTGTTATCTGGTCGTGATCCAGGCTTTAGTGTCTTTTATCGCTATCTGGTCGTAATCCAGGCTTCGCGATGTGTCATACCATTATCCGGTCGAATCCAGGCTTCATGGTGTTCGGGGAACTCAAGATATTATCCGGTCGACTCCGGGATTCATAGCTTGCATTAAAGATATACCACTATCTGGTCGACTCCAGGCTTCGTAGTATTCTTGGCTACTATCTGGTCGTAATCCAGGCTTCACAACATCTTCTACCATTATTTGGTCGAGTCCAGGCTTCATGGTGTCTTGTGTTGTTATCTGGTCATAATCCAGGCTTCACAATAATTTGTTAAGCTGCTATCCGGTCGACTCTGGGCTTCACGGCTTGTGTTTATGATATACCACTATTTGTTCGTAATCCAGGCTTCATGGTGTCTTTGTATTGCTACCTGGTCGTAATCCATGCTTCACAATAACTTGTTGGAGATTAAACTATTATTCGATCGAATTCGGGCTTCATAGCTTGTGATAAACCACTATCTGGTCGATTCCAGGCTTCGCGGTATTCTGATACTGTTATCCGGTTATTCTCCGGGGTTCACAATATGATGGAGTAATCAAGATATTATCTGGTCGGATTCGGGCTTCATGGCTTGAACTTGTGAGAATTTTATTGTATCTTTTCCTGAAATGTAAAGAATTAGTCGTATGTAATGTCATGATGCATGACATGTATTGAGTAATGATGTTCTCAAAATAAATTAGATTGTATGGTATGATGCATATGCGTATGCTACGATGTATGGAAATGCAATGTTTTTAAGAAGTTCTCTAGTTGGGGAAAATAAATCTCGGGCTGCTGCTGGAGAATAAAAGAGTTTCGCTCGCTGGGGATAACGACCGAAGATGATTGGGAGAATAATCCTGTTGGAGAATAAATTGGTGAGAAAATGACTCTATGGGGAAGAGATGCTCTGTCAGAAGATCCGCTGATTTGGAGAAATAATCTTGGCTGGGGATGAATTACCATTGCTGGCGATGATGAACTCTTGTCGGGGATTTGAGTTTCTGCTTGTGGAAGAAATAAACTCCACTGGGAATAATCTTCCATTGTTGGTGATAGATGAACTCTGCTTGGGGAGAATCAACACCAATGTTTTCTGGTACCTCTTACTCTGCGGGGAGTGTATGTACCCTTAGTCATATTCTCCGGCTGGGTCTATCCCTGTACCTGGTGAATAAAGAAACTGTAAAGCTTGGACACTTCTTGTTTGCCCCTGTTCCTGGAATTACGAGTAATAGTCTTTTGTTTTGCATGTACATTTTTATGAGCAGCAATTATTGTCAAATGCATACATAAAAAATGAACCATTGGACGTTCTTGCAAAACAAAACAGAAAAAGAAAAACAATTTTGAAACTATTGTAAAAATGAATTGTATTGATTTTGAAGTTGGCCTGTAAAATAGGCATTTTTGTACAAGAGGCCGACGTCCTAGTAAGTGAACGCCGCTGAAAGATAGAAGTCATACAATTTGTGAAAAACAAAGAAAAACAGCTATGTGAACAATCCCACTGGGTTCCAACTCTGCTATTGCCTTTATGTCTTCGAGCGTCTCATCACTTTGCTACTTGGTTGAAGGTAGATCATATTGATTGGCGCCGTCCGAGCTTAATAGTCGATACCGAAGTCTGGTTGCAAGATGATCCAATGAGACATGGTGTTACGCTTTGATCCCTAATTTTTGCCTGGACCGCCCTTTCAGGTTTTCAGTCCACCGGGATACCATTTTTTGCCCAAGTTGCCCTTTCAGGTTTTCGACTTGCCGGGTGTACAGTTTTTTTCATTTTCATCCCTTATTTTTGCCCGAACCCTTTTGGTTCGCCGGGAAGCCCTTATTTTTTCCTAGGCCAGTCGATCTAGCGGGTCTTTGATTTATGCGTAGTATTTTTTCATTATGTCTGCATTGACGGGGTGAGGAAGGTCGTCACCATCCATGGTGGTTAGACTCATAGCTCCTCTTGAGAAAATATTCTTAACCACAAATGGCCCTTCATAAGTGGGGGCCCATTTTCCCCTGGGATCACCTTGTGGCAGTATGATGCGTTTGATCACCAGATCCCCGACTTGATACTCTTGTCGTCTGACTTTCATGTTAAATGCCTTGATCATCCGCTTTTGATACGTTTGACCATGACAAATAGCAGTAATTCTCTTCTCATTGATTAGATTCAACTGATCAAGCCGGGTCTGGATCCAATCGTCCTCACTCAAACCTGCATCCTTCATAATTCGAAGAGAGGGTATCTAGACTTCAATGGGCAGGACTGCCTCCATGCCATAGACCAAATAGTAGGGTGTTGCCCCTGTCGATGTCCGTGCTGAGGTACGGTACCCATGAAGAGCGAATGGTAACATCTCATGCCAGTCTTTGTATATCCCCGTCGTCTTCTACATAATCTTCTTGATGTTCTTATTTGCTGCTTCAACAGCCCCATTCATCTTCGGCCGGTAAGGAGAAGAGTTGTGATGCTGTATCTTAAACTGTTTGCAGAGCTTGATGATCATCGTATTGTTAAGATTCGTACCATTATCTGTAATGATCCTCTCTGGTACACCATATCGACAGATCAAGTTGTGTCAGATGAACCGCGCCACGACGTTCTTGGTTACTATAGCAAAGGAAGTTGCCTCGACCCACTTCGTGAAATAATCAATAGCTACCAGAATGAAACGATGCCCGTTAGACGCAGTAGGTCTGATCTCGCCAATCATATTGATGCCCCACATTGTGAAAGGCCAAGGAGCCGTCAAAACATTCAGAGGAACTGGAGGTACATGCACCTTATCAGCATAGACTTGGCACTTATGGCAGGTCCAAGAATGCTGATAACAATCGGCTTCCATAGTGGACCAATAATATCCTGCCCGTAGGATTTTCTTTGCCATGGCATGTCCACTGGAATGAGTCCAAAGGTACCTTCATGTAACTCTGCCATAATCCTTTCTGCCCCGTTCTTCTCCACACATCGCAGTAAGGTTGAATCATGGTTTCGCTTATAAAGAATCCCATTGCTAATGAAGAACATCGCAGCTAACCTTCTCAAAAACTTCCTGTCATTTACAGATGCACCCTCGGGGTACTCTTGGGCCTCAAGATACTTCTTTACCTCGTGGAACCAGGGCTTATTTGCTTCCTCTTCTGTATCAATGTCACAGCAATGTGCGGGCTCGTCCAACCTCTCGTTGGTAATTTGGGGAGCTTCATTGTCCCACCTGACTTTGAACATAGAAGACATGGTAGCTTGCGCGTCCGCCAACTGATTCTCCTCTCTTGGAAAGTATTCAAAGGTTATCTCCTCAAAGTGTGGAAGCAACGTCAGTACATACTCTTTGTAAGGAATAAGATTTAGGTGCTTCGTATCCCACCCGCCTTTGATATGACTGATCACTAGAGCGGAATCTCCGAATACACTCAAGAACTTAATCCTCAGGTTAATAGCTGCTCGAAGGCCCGGGATGCATGCTTCATATTCCGCCATGTTGTTGGTGCAGTTAAAACATAATCGGGCAGTGAATGGAGTATGACAACCTTCAAGAGATATGATCACAGCACCAATGCCATTACCCAACGCATTTGAGGCTCCATCAAAATACATAGACCATCGAGATCCCTCCTCGGGTCCTTCATCCGGTCCAGGTTCTTCACAGTCAATCACCAACGTGATGTTCTCATCCGGGAACTCGAAATTCATAGATTTGTAGTCATCCACGGCCTGATGCGCCAAATGATCTTCCAACACACTCCCCTTGATTTATTTTTGGGTTGTGTATTGGATATCATACTCGGTTAAGATCATCTGCCATCTTGTTATTCTTCCGGATAAGGCAGGCTTTTAGAAAATATACTTGATTGTGTCCATCTTTGATATCAATAGGGTATTGTGAGTCAGCATATACTGTCTCAGCCGGCGAGCAGCCCATGCCAAAGCGCAGCAAGTTTTCTCGAGCAACGAGTATCGAGTCTCACAGTCGGTAAACTTTTTGCTAAGGTAGTAAATAGCGTGCACTTTTCGGCCAGACTCTTCATGCTACCCTAGCACGCACCCTATTGAATTGTCCAGTACTGTCAAGTATAAGATCAAAGGTCTTCCTTCAACTAGAGGCATCAAAATAGGTGGCTCTTGGAGGTATTCCTTGATCCTTTCGAAAGCGGTCTGACATTTATCATTCCATTTTACCACTTGATCTTTCTTCAGCAGCTTGAAGATCGGCTCACAAGTAGCAGTCAAATGTGAAATGAATCAGGCAATGTAATTCAGACGTCCCAAAAAGCCTCTAACTTCCTTTTCCGTTCGGGGAGCTGGCATCTCCTGTATAGCCGTCACCTTTGCAGGATCCACTTGAATACCTTTATCACTAACGACGAAACCCAGCAGCTTACCAGACCTTACCCCGAAGGTGCACTTGTTCGGGTTTAACCTCAGCTTGTACATCTTCAACCTGTCGAACAGTTTCTGGAGATGGTCAAGGTGTTCTTCTTCAGTCTGGGACCTTGCAATCATGTCATCAACGTAAACCTCAATCTCATGGTGAATCATGTTGTGGAACAAAGCAACCATAGCGCGCTGATACGTTGCCCCAGCGTTCTTCAACCCGAAAGGCATTACCTTGTAATAGAAGGTGCCCCACTTCATAACGAATGTTGTCTTCTCCATGTCCTCGGGAGCCATCTTAATCTGATTGTAACCGAAAAAACCATCCATAAAGGAGAAGACCTTATGCCGTGCGGTGTTGTCGACCAGAACATCGATATGAGGCAGAGGGAAATCATCCTTGGGGCTCGCCCTGTTCAGATCTCTATAGCCTACACACATACGTACCTTACCATCCTTCTTCGTCACCGAAACCACGTTGGCAACCCACTGTGGGTAAGAAGTCACAGCTAGAAATCCGGCGTCAAATTGTTTCATGACCTCAGCTTTGATTTTCTCAAACATCTTGGGCCGTATACGGCAAAACTTCTGCTTTACCGAAGGGAAGTCCTCTTTAGTTGGCAAATGGTGAACCACAATATCAATGTCTAAACCAGGAATATCTTCATAAGACCAGGCGAAGATCTCAACATAGTCGCGTAGCATCTGTACCAACCGTTGCTTGACACTAGGCTCTAGATTTACACCTATCTTGACCTCTTTCTTGTCTTCCTCCGTACCTAAATTCACTGATTCCACTGGCTCTTCATGAGGCTGTATGACCCTCTCTTCCTATAGTAATAGTCTAGCAATTTCCCCAGGCACTTCACAATCATCCTCACCTTCGCCCTCGGCTTGGTTGATCGGATTTTTGAAGTTATAACTGGCAGTAGCAGAGTCGTTACCAATGGGATCCAGGGTGGATGTGGATCTGCATTATGATATGTGAGTGTGTGTAAGACAATAGCTGTTTTGATAAAGTTCAAGATAGAAAAGAAAAGAAAAAACAAGGAGCGCAAAATTTGTAATGCAAGAAAACGTCCAATGCTTTATTGATGATATATGAAAATGAAAAATAATAAGCCCTCACAAACAAGGCCAAGGTGCCTCGGGCAAGGCACCGGGCCGTAAAGTTTCAAACTGTTTGTTACAAATCCTAAAACAAAAGTCAATTACTGTGTAATAAAAGAAACGGGCATGAAGTCCTTCTCCGTCCAATTGTTCAAGCCACCGTTGGTAGTCGGATAAATCCAACTGTCGATATCTAACTCTTCTTCATCATCTTCAATTGCATTCACTCCCGGATTACTGATGTGCAGAGGAGGTCTTCCAATCCGCGCGCGTCGAAAAACCCTTTGAGCCTCTGCAGTAAAGCCCAAACCAAACTTGTCAGTTTTGTGTGCGAAGTCAGGGAGCTGACCCCAATTTGCACACCCACCTTTTTCAATTACAGCCCCGGCATCCTTGAGGGAAGCCATCTTCATCGGAGGTTTGTCAGCAGCAATTTCAGTCGACGCCAGAGTCTGGGGGATCTCTTCAAAGTTCTGACACGGGGTTTCGATGAACTCCCCATACATCTCCACATAGCGAAAGGGATTAAGATGACTCACCATGTACTCCTCCTCACCCTGCACCGTAACAATCTTCCCTTTTACTGGATATTTCAACATCTGATAGAGCGTAGAAGTCACTTCCCCAGCCTTATGAATCCACGGGCGACCCAGCAAACAAGAATAAGATGGTTGAATATCCATCACATAGAACGTAGATGCAAAAGTCTGAGAGCCAACTTTAACAGGGACGTCCACCTCCCCGTGCACCATCCTTTTTGAACCATCGAAAGCTCTAACCACAATATTGCTCGGCTTCAGAATCAAACCTTCACAGTCCAGACAGTCTAATGCTTTCTTGGGTAAAACATTCAATGAGGACCCAGTATCCACCAGTACATGGGCCAGAGTAGTGCCCATGCACTCGATCGAGACATGCAGAGCATCATTGTGATTTCTTCCTTTAGCAGTCAGATTTGCGCCTGAGAAACCCAACCCGTTGTCGGCGGTTAAACTCGCTACACAGTCTTTGAATTGATCAATAGAGGTTTCCTGTGGCACATGCGCAATGTTGAGGAAAGTAATTAAAGCCTTTGCATGGGCTTCAGAACATAATAACAAGGATAGCATGGAGATTTTCGACGGGGTTTGCCCCAGCTGCTCGACTATGTTATAGTCGCTCTTCTTGATAATCTTCAGAATTTCCTCTATCTCCTGCTTAGAGGTTTCTACGATGATCTTCTTAGGCGCCTCCATCCGGGTAGGCCCACCTGTAACTTCTTTGCCCCGAGTGTCAGATGACTCGGCGACAGGGGTGATAACTGGAGTAAGAATTGGAACAGTAGCTGATGTACTGGCAGATGGAATGGCAACAGGCTTTTGAACAGTCGGAGGGGAAATCTCAGGAGAAAAAAGCCTTCCACTTCTGGTGACCTTGCTAGCCCCGACAATATTGCTGATATCAGCATCAACTTCTTCAATCTTTAAGTCTTGCTTAACCCCGTGGTAATACATATTGGCTCCATAGTGCCAAGGGACAGCCTTATCCGAAGTGTATGGGATAGGACCAGGGATAGTAATGATTAAGGAAGTGATTCTCGGAATAGATGTAATCTTAACAGGCTTTCTCGAGGAAGCCTTGGAAGGATTGGCGGAAATGGTTATGATGGCAACATCTTTAATCGGAACTAACGGAATCGAAGTCTTCTCGAACAGGATTTCTTTGTTATTCATCAGGTGCTGAACACTTGATCTCAATAAATGGCACCCAGCAGGCAGGATTGAACATAGGTGGCAACCTTCGCCACAGCCCGGAAATAAACCGGCCAACAATATATTCTTCTTCACGGTTAATAACGGAGTAGAAATGTCTTCCACAGAGGTCACAAATAAATCATTGTCCACAGCGTTTACTCTATAACCATGCTTGGGCATAGGAGCAGTTATGACATTGGGTTTCTCTGGAGTGTCAAACTCAATTTCTTTAGCTTCAATCAAATCTTGCACCTTATTCTTCAAAGCCCAGCAGTTGTTTGTTTCATGACTCGGGCTATCAGAGTGATAAGCACAACGGGCGTTTGGATTATATAGCTGAGATGTGGTGTTGGGATTCTTCGGGGCTTCCCTCAGAGTTACCAGGTTGGTCTTCAACAATTATGGTAGAATTTGAGACAAGGTCATATTGAGCCGAGTGTACTGTCTCTGCGGCCTCTCCACTCTTTGCTAATTGTTGCATTGTGGAGCAACTGTGGGTCTTGATATTACTACCGCATTCACTGCTTGATGGTGTTCAGTTCTGTTTTAGCTCCTCGAGCTGTATAATGCACTAGCTTCTTTCTTACCGGTGAAAGGTCTCCTTTCTGCACTTGATGAAGCACCTTTCTGTATCTTACCACTTCGGATACCAGCTCCTACTCTCTCCCCAGTCAAAATCAATTCAGTAAACCCAGATGATGAACTGTCGATCAGATGATTAAAAAATGGACCAGACAAGGTCCCCAAAAACATATCAACCAACTCCCTATCGGACAGAGGGGGTTGGACTCTTCCAGTCAGATCTCTCCACTTCTGAGCATAGTCCTTAAAACCTTCACTTGCACCCATAGACATACCCTGAAGCTGAGTACGAGTGGGAGCAAGGTCGGTGTTATACTGGTACTGCTTGTAGAAAGCAGCAGCAAGGTCCTCCCAGTTTCGTACATTAGCTCCTTCCAATTGATAAAACCATTCAAGTTGAGTCCCTGACAGACTATCTTGAAATAAATTCACCCATAAATTCCTATCAGCAGTGTAAGGTTGAATTTTTCTGACATACGAGCGGAGGTGGAGCTTTGGACAAGATACTCCATCGTACTTAGCAAAAACTGGAGCTTTAAATTTTTGAGGGATCACCATCCCCGATGCTAGTCCCAGATCTCCGAAGTCCAAACCAGGGACCTTCTGAATCTCCATAGCACTCAGACGGTCTTCAAGTTGTTTGTACCTATCCTCAGCAGGAGGGTATTGTTCATCATCAAAATCAGTGTCATTATCAGAGACCGCAGGACTAGGACCCTTTTCTTCCTCTTGATTCTCTCCTCCTTTGGATGAATGAGACAGATCAGCTTCCTGTTGCAGCCTATTCCAAAATTTGTGACCCATATTCAGAAGAACCACCTTCTTCTTCTTCTTCTTCCTCTCTTTCAGGATGAGAGTCTTCAAGTCTTCTTGCCCTTTAGCCAAGTTCAAGAACATCTCTTGGAATTGGGCATTATATGCCTGAAGAGCTTTGATGGCCTGATCGGTAGGTATTTCATAAGACATTCTGTGAGTGAAATAAACAGCGAAGAAGATGAGAAACCTGTAACGATACATGTAATGATGTGCATGATAATGGAATGCGTATGAAATGATTTCAAAGATTTTGGGAGATTTAAATTTGTAAACCAAGGAATAAACAAACTTTATTAGATTAAACCTGTAAAAATGTTTAACAATGCCTTCAAGGTGTTACAAAAGAAATAAACGGAAAACAAATCTAAACTAGAAAAAGCAAAAATCAGAAATCCCATGGTCGCTTTCCCTTCGTGCTGACATAGTCATTGATCGTCCTTTCATTCTCAAGTTGCCTCATGAGCTTCAAGATCTTCCTTTCCTGCTCATGATACTTCTCCCGGTAGGTATCCGTTTCTTCCTTCAGCTGAATCCAGGATCTCTTCAAAGCCCCGAGATCAGTAGGCATGTAGGGATAAAGGACTGTATAAGGAACGTCCTCTTTATTAGTATGCTCCACAATCACTGGCAACACAGCTTCATAAGGCATCTCAAGCTTCTGAGCTCGAGCCCGGACCCACTGGAGGTAAGGTTGCATAGGGAGAGAAGTCTTTGGTCCTAGCTCTTGAGGGTCAAACCTGTTCACCATGCCCCAAGCTCATACAAACCAGCGGCGATGCTCGTCAACGTCCTCCTTATAGTCAAATGCAATATTTGTAAGAAGCAGCTCATGAGGACCGTCTCTCCGAGCACGACCAAACTGTTGTAAAGCCAAACAAGGATTGTAGGTTATTCCTCCTCTAATTCCAAGAAACGGGACATTAGGGTATTCCCCACATCGATTGATGACAGCAACATTTTCCATATCCTTAGAACTCCAAAGAATGTCTATATGGGCCAGGGACATTATCCTGTAAGCCCAACCTAAACCTTCCTGATTTTTCAATACAGACTTGGGGAGGTGCGAAATAAACCACCTCGCCAGCAGCGGTGTGCAACACATGAGGGTCCCTCTTCTTCGCAAAGTACGGGTATAAAGGGCATGTAAAATATCACCCAGAAGAGTAGGCACTGGATTGCGGGACAGGAAGATCTTAACCGCATTCACATCTATGAAGGAATCTGGATTCGGGAAAAGAACCAAGTCGTAGATGAGGAGAGCCAAGATGTCTTCAAAAGCCTGAAAATCCAAGTTATCCCAGAACTGTTGAGCTTGATCCATCAGAAACTTGGCCAAGAAACCTTTAACCCCGCTCCGTGTCTCCTAGTTGGATACTACATCAGCCCTTTTTAGATGTAAGGCTGAAGCAATGTCCTTGGGTCTAGGAACCTCTTCCAAACCTGTGAAGGGTGTCTGCTCGAGGATGGAAATGCCCAGTAAGTAAGAAAACTCCTCCAAAGTGGGAACTAACTGATAATCTGGGAAGGTGAAACAATGATGCACCGGATCAAAGAACTGGGAAAGCACGTGTGATCGGTGGGAAAGAGAACTGGCTGTTTTGGAATGCTGGTTCGCGTTTTGCGTTTGTTTTCGCAAAATGTCGTGGTAAGCAAGAGTCGTCACCGTCTTTTATTTTATCCAACAAGGAAAGGACAAAAGCACAGAAAAATTCCTTTTTCGAGATGTTTCTCGGGTTCGAGAGGTAGATTATAGAAAGGGAAGGTGTTAGCACCCTTTCTATCCATGGTTATCCACGGGCTCTTAGGTACTTGCTCATTGTGTTTTCAAAATTTTCTTTTCTTTGTGTTTGTGGGTTTGAAAGAGTTTTTGTTTGAAAGGAGTGTAAGTGTGAAAAGTTTTGTTTTGTTTTTAAAAGGAGCAAGTACTTAAGAACCATCTACCTACTCAAAAAGGGAATTAAATTGTGCTAATGTCCTTTAGACAATGCTATCCCACTATTGAGAAGTAGGTAGCACCGTCGTTGGAGTTTAAGGGTCAATTCGATTAAGGGATGTGTGGTCACTAAAGCAATGTTAGGACGCCTTAGCGGTAACCCTAATGTCTTAGATCATTTTTTCCGAGGCAACTTATGATCTTTGGACAAGAGGGCGACCTCTAAAACTTCCTATACTCAATGACCACTTTCGAAGGCAACCAAGTCAGGTGTACCCTAAGAGTGCGCATGTGCGAGTGTATTGTTTTTCAGTTATTTATCTTTGTACATGTCATGGGTTATCTATGTCGATTTTAAGTTCATACATTTGATCTTGTCATGCATTCCCTATTACCAAACATCTAACAGTTAATATTGTGCAGAATTTAAATTTGCAAAAATAAACCCTTTAATTTAAATTGCGGAAAGAAAAATAAAGCGATAAATGAAAGTCCTAATTAAAAGCTATTACATTCCAGAAGCAATTACAATATTTGGTAAAACGATACGCGTGCGAGAAATTAAATCGGGCGAGTTTTTAGGGTTTCGACCTTTTTTGAAAGAAAGCATATTTTTTATTATTTTTTGAATTAAAAGGAATTAAATCTAAATTAATAATTAAATTAATTAGTTAATGAAAATATTTTTGGATTTTTAATATTGAAGGAAATAAAATAAAATGGATTAATGTTAATAAAAACCTAATTCTACATTAATTTAAATTATTGCAAAAAATGTTAAAATTATACCTAATTAAAAACTAAATTAATTGATTAATATTTATTTACAAAAATAAAAGTGATGAATTTAATTTTAATAAATAAAAATAATATTTTTTGTGTTTTCTGATTTTATGAGGAAAATAATTAATTGGTTAATTAAACAATAAAAATAATAATCAAAATAAAATAAATAAAATGAGAATATAAAAAGGAAAAGAAATAACTCAAGGGGGTATGGGCCCAAATTGGTGGTGAGAAGAGCAAATTCCAAGCCCAATAGTTGTCAGCCTGCATGACTTTCCATGGTTCCACGTGCATTGGTTGACTAGGTTTCACGGTGGACTTCCAATATGGGCCATCAGATTTGGCCTGGAGGCCATCTGGAAGGCGTTGGATGAAGGTGCATGATATGTTGCAAAGCGTGAGACTCACTGGAATGCCTGAAAGAAAATAGCAACAAATATATTGGGGGACCTGGGATTCAAACCCAGGTCCCAATGGACAATCCACTAACATGCTTACCAACTCTACTAACGCGCCTGTTTATTATTATAATGGACAAATAATATTATAAGAGAAACGCAAGCAATATACTAGAAATTAAAAAAATGCGCGAGATTTATTTGAATGGGCCAATGAAGACGAGCCACGTCTTCGTCTTCTTCAACAAAACCTGTACTTTTTCCTGTGGATTTTTATCCGCAGCAAGATCCGTGGCTTGCTTCTAGAATGAATTCCAGGCCATATAAACACAAACTAAGACCATCATCGTGTTCGTCTCTCTTCCCTGAACACAACCATGGTCGTTATTTGTCCCAATTGTTCCTGCAAAACAAACGCTTAAATGCAAACCTCCAAAACCCTAGGTTCGAGTATGGTGATATAGCTCATGAAAACAAAATCAACTGATACAGAAAGCTTAGAAATTGAATGGCAAGCATGATTATACAAAAAATTTGCTCAAAAGATGCAGGAATATGGGAACACGATTTCGTGTACAGGGCCAATTTCAGAGAAGCTTACAGTGCGCTTCTGGAGATGAGAGGGTTTGGTTCTGATTGCTATAGCTTCAGTGGACTCCTGGAAATTGAACCACGTTGAGATTTTGGATTGAATTAGCCTCCAACCAAGATTTTGATCCCACACTTTTTAAGCTTTTTTCAAGTTTTGGTCTGGCCGTTTGTGCAGCTTTCTCGTCGTGTTCTTGTATGCCTTAGGTTGTATAAGTATCATGGAGGCAATTAGGTTAAACTTTGGGCTTTGAATCCATGAGCTTTGATGGTTGAAGATTTGATATGAATCACCATTGAAAAAGTTTCCAAATATGTCCAAATCCAATATTTTGTGCACAAGATAGCTTGATACGAGTTTGATTGTGTCCATCATGATAATTGAAAGCTGTAATGATCAAAAAGATATCAAGTTATCAATTTTTAGATTTTATTTTGATTTAAATTGATTTAAAATGAATTAATTCAATAAAAATAAAATAAAATAGAAAAAATAATAATTGGTCATGAAATTGAAGATAGGACACGTTTGTGGTGTGACAAGATCAAATCAAGTGGAAAAAGTGGGTCCATTTGAAAAAATTTGAAGTTTTGGGGATAGTTGACTTTTGGCAATTTTGGAAAAATGCCCAACTTCAACAATGCATAACTTCTTCAATTTTTAACTTTTGTAAGTGTTATTGGACTTTTTAGAAATCTTGAGATGTCCTATAACCAACCCTTTTGGTCTCATATGATTTTTATATTCCATGCTCCAGTTATAAGCTTTGGAAAAAAAGGTGTTTTTGTTGACTTTCAAAAATGACCTATAATGTCCAAATTGGTAACTTTTTGTGAGAGCATTTCTTGATCTTGGGGTGTGAATATGGATTGTAGGAAATTTCATCCTCTTCAAAATGAGATTTGGATGGGTCATTTCTCATAAAGTATGAGAAAGTTATGCTTGGTCAAAGTTGAGTTGACTTTTCCTACAAAACCCTAATTTAGCAACTTTTGAATCTTGATGAATCTTGAGCAATCCTTGATGAATCATGATCAACCCTTGATAAAATGATGAATTATCCTTCAAAATGAGAATGTTAACAATAAATCTTGAAGTTTGACTGTATTTGGGACACAGTTGAGTTTTTCCCTAATACAATCGACTTTTGGACCTTTTGAGCAATTGACTGACCAAACTTTCTCTGCAAGGCTTGAAATTTGACATGGATGAACTTGAGAACATATTAGGACATTGGGGAGAATTTTAGGCCATTTGGACGTAAGGACCTTGATGCAACACAAAACCCTAATTTTGAATTGACTGCCTTAGGAGGTGATTTGACTGTCCAACTCTTGAGCTAACTTTAGTCACTTGGAGATTATTCTTGACATGTCTTGAGAAATATGGGAGGGAAAATTTTGGGGTAAAACAGTTTCCCCTGTTCAATTTTCTTAAACCCGAGGATATAGATTGGCTTTCGAGCCTTTCGTGATCCGAAGGTGGAAGATAATTGAACACTAGAGTGCCCAGAAATTTGCACTCGCATGGTGTAGTATCAGTGTTGTGGTGTAGGGAATGGGCTTACATATGCCATTTGGAGATTGTTGGTAGGAGGATAGGCTTACAGATGCCATCTGCAGGAGTGTCGATCGCATAAGAGATTCCTTAGCAAGAACTTGCATACCTGTTATTGTAGAAGATTCCGCTGGGGAATCCTAACTTTTGTTGAGATTTAGGAACTTGTTTGTACTTCAACTGAGAGAATGCCTCGGCTGAGTCTTAAGAACCTGTCCATAATTCAATTGGGGGGAAACATCTTCATCAAGATCTAGGAACTTTCTAGTCTTCAACGTAGTATACCGTTGAGATTGTAAAACTCGTCCACACTTTGACGGAGGAAAACATCAAGATCTAGGAACTAACTAGTATTCAACGTAGTATACCATTGAGGTTATAGTACTTGTCCATACTATGACTTAGGGAAACATCTTCATCAAGATATAGGAACTGTCTGGTCTTCAACTTAGTATACCGTTGAAATTACAGAACTCGTCCACACTAAGACGGAGGAAAACATCAAGATCTAGGAACTGACTAGTGCTCAACATAGTATCCCATTGAGGTTATAGCACTCGTCCATACTATGACGTAGGGAAACATCTTCATCAAGATCTAGGAAATGTCTGGTCTTCAACGTAGTATACCGTTGAAATTACAGAACTCGTCCACACTATGACGAAGGCAAATATCAAGATCTAGGAACTAACTAGTGCTCAATGTAGTATACCGTTTAGGTTATAGTACTCGTCCACACTATGACATAGGGAAACATCTTTATCAAGATCTAGGAACTGTCTGGTCTTCAACGTAGTATACCGTTGAAATTACAGAACTCGTCCACACTATGATGGAGGAAAACATCAAGATCTAGGAACTGACTGGTGCTCAACGTAGTATACCGTTGAGGTTATAGCACTGTCCACACTATGACGTAGGGAAACATCTTCATCAAGATCTAGGAACTGTCTGGTCTTCAACGTAGTATACCGTTGAAATTAGAGAACTCGTCCACACTATGATGGAGGAAAACATCAAGATCTAGGAACTGACTAGTGCTCAACGTAGTATACCGTTGAGGTTATAGTACTCGTCCATACTATGACGGAGGAAAACATCAAGATCTAGGAACTGACTAATGTTCAACGTAGTATACCGTTGAGGTTATAGTACTCGTCCACACTTTGACATAGGGAAATTGTCGAGATTGAGAGCCTTATCTGAAATTCAATCGAGGATAATTCAATTGAGATTTAAGAACCGGTCAGTCTTCGACGTAGCTGAGAACTTTAACTGTATCTTTCCTGAAAGGTAAAGGTCAGTCGTATGCAATGCATGATATATATCAAGCAATGATGTTATCAAAATAAATGAGATGGTGTTGTATGTTGTGTATATGCATGTATCATGATGTATGGAAATGTAATGTTTTAGCTGGGGAAAATAAATCCCGGAGCTGCTGGAGAATAGAGTTGAGTTCTTCGTTTCCGCTGGGGATGATGAACGAAGATGATTGTGAGAATAAACCTGTAGGAAAAAGAACTCCGTTGGGGAATAAACTGATGAAGAGATTACTCTGAGGGGAATTACTTTGTGGGGGAGAGATGTTCTGCTGAGGATTTTAACGATAAACTCCACTGGGAATTCCACTGATAAGCTCTGCTGGGGATTCAATGATAAACTCCGCTGGGGATGGATTATAGTTGCTGGTGATATTGAATCTATTGAGGATTGAAGTCCTGCTTGTAAAAGGAAAGAACTTCGTTGGGGATGATCTTTCGGTTGCAACTTGCTGGGGATAACCCTGTTAAACTTTTGTGGGGATAACCCTCGGAATTTGGCTGGGGAGATTTATTATACTCCGCTGGGGATAAACTTCCAGAGTCTACTAGGGAAGATGATTCAACTCTGTTGGGATAGCTTTTTAGACCGTGATGGGAAAATATTGACTCCACTGGGGTTTCTTGTGTTCTGTCGGGGAACATTCTTATACTCTGTTGAGGAATATTAAGACTGTCGGGGATACTCTTGTACTTTGCTGGGGGAATATCTTATACTTCACTGGGGAATATTAAGATCTTTTGAGTGCTGATGGTAGACTAACTCTGCTTGGGGGAGAATATTACTGATTCATTCATTCACAATTGCAAGTCTCAGCTAGGGAGAGCTATCTTTACTGTCTTACTCTGCGGGGAGTGAATGTTACTGGGACGCGTGCTAAGGATATGACGATGGCTTGCATCGAGACTTTTTTGCCCCTGTTTTTGCGGGAGAAGGTGCCTGCGGAGGCCCTGTGGATCGAGTATTATCCCCACCTATGAGGTGCTTGGTATCTTTCGGTCAAAATAACAAGTCTTCTTCTGGTAGGCAAGTGACGAGATGACGAGACATAGTCGTACGCTTTGATCCCTAATTTTTGCCTGGACCGCCCTTTCGGGTTTTCAGTCCACCGGGATACCCTTTTTTGCCCAAGCCGCCTTTTCAGGTTTTCGACTTGCCGGGTGTACAGATTTTTTCCATTTTCATCCCTTATTTTTGCCCGAACCTTTTTGGTTCGCCGGGAAGCCCTTATTTTTGCCTAGGCCAATCAACCTAGCGGGTCTTTATTCACGCGCGGTATTTTCTGACTATGTCCATGCTCTCAGGATGTAGGGAGGTGTCACTGTCAGTAGTGTCGTGTTGCCATACTACTAGAAGATGTTTGATCATGCAAGATTCGTTACGGAAATCCATGTCTAATGCCCCAAGTGACTCAGATGGAGATTTGTCCCTGGCATCTTTGAGAGATTCTTTGAATCTTGACTTGACTGCCCCAGATGATGGACAATGATCATGTCGTTCCCCTTGGTTGGAAGTGTTTTTTCCACTTGAGGTGATCCTTTTATTGAGAAGGTTTTTTGTTCACTAGATATTCGTCGTGCGAAGTTCTCTGCTGTTTGAACAAATAGTCATATGCAAACAATGTTATTTTAAGAATGCAAAGCTTATGTCTGTCTTGAAATTTTTGAAAATGCAATTTTCAATAAAACAAGCGAATTTTTGTAAAATGTGATATCAACTCAGGATTTTACAGCGAGCCCTACAGGAGTCGGGATACCTTTTGTAACAGTATGCTTTCGAACTAACCCATGCTTCAGCTAGGACTTTTAAGGGTTATAACGTGGCCTGGTTCACGGTTTAAGAAACAAAGGATAAAGGCTCAAATTTTATCTGTACCCACCCGTTCTTCGTGATGTTCTTCGATCCTAAACTAAGCTAATCGTGCATTAGATCTTGTTTGAGTCTTTACTCTGATATACCAGTGATGGTTCGGATACTGATAATTTATTTTGGACAGGCAGTTATTTTGCTGAGAGTTTACAGGATCTCTTTCTTTTTGGTTTTTATTATCCTTGTTTTTTGCCTGAACTGTTTCTTTTTTAATTACAGTCAGCGGGATGCCCCAGTTTTGTAAGTCTCCTTCATAGGTTTTGACTTGATGGGCTTTTATTTCGAGAGATAATGACTTCTTGTCCTTACGATTATACGGAACCAACACCGTCTTTTGTTTCGGAAGGACTTCTTTGATGCCATTCATTGTGCACCTGGATTAACTGAGAAAACTACCCTGCCCCAGGTTATAATTAAGGGTTTTAATTTGTGAAAAGAAAAACTCCAACTTCTTTGGCTCAAAGGGGTTGACTAGGGATTATCTTCCTTATAACTCCACTGTTTAGGATTTGAAACAATGCTTGTACCTCGTCAGCGGGGTCTATTCAAAAGCATATTGTAGGGATTTTGATATCATTTTCGTCATCCTCCCTCTAAAGGCTTAAAAAAAATTTAATCGAGAGTTGATCATCACAAAAAATGAAAGCAATTTGAATATAGTGAAATACGAATGGATTGATTCAAAACAGACATATGCAATGCATTGGTAAAGTAATAAAGTTTGACATGAATAAATGTTCGAACAGTCAAAAGAAAATTACATCTTGAAAATTCTAATGAGCAAAAGTATCTTAGTTCGAACTAGTCATTTCAAGTGAGAACCCTCAGCGGAAGATTTTCATTTCGCCATCTGGCATGAATTCCAGCACTCTTCTGTCAATCAAGTCTTGGATCTTGTTTTTCAAAGCCCAACAGTCGTTGGTGTCATGTCCAGGACTATAGGAGTGGTATACACAAAATGCGTCGGGGTGATAGCCAGGAGCAGAGGTATTGGGATTCCGGAGAGGATCTTTTAAAGGAATCAGATTGACCTCCAACAAGCGTTTCAGTATTAGAGATGATGGTATATCAGTCTCAGAGAAATGTCTTCCAGATGTATTTTGCTTACGCCGATTACCCCGTTGACGCTGGCGAGGTTGTTGCTGGGCTTGTGACCCTAAAGCAAGCTGGGGAGCTTTTCCCTTGTCTTCTTGTCTCAAAGGAGGTTGAATGATGACTTGATCTTTAACCCTAGTTGTTTGCCCCACTTGGTTATTTTGAAGTAGTTTGTTGACGAGGACCCTGAGCTCTTCTTGTCTTTGAGCCAGGTCTTGAATGAGAGCCATCTGGCCCACCAGCTGTCCCATCATCTGGATCTATATTATTGCCAACTCAATTTGTAGCCCTTCCAACTGATCATTCCTGATGCCACCTGGATTCCCTAGGACTAAGCCCCTTGTGAGGAGAGCTTTTATTTCTTCCTACCCCTGGGATAGGTTCAAGAACATTTCTTGAAGTTGAGCATTTTGAGCCTGGATATCTTCGACAGTTCTCTCTAGGGCCATCTCTACTGAAATAAACAGTAGGAGAATAAGGAAACCTGGAAGGGAAAACCTGTCATGATGTGGATGCATGTTATGTGGATGCATGTTTTCAAGAATCTCTCGGGGTAAACAAGAAACTTGTTAGAATTTGAATTTTGCAGCTTTGATTGAAGAAACTTCATATTGTTGAGAATCTTCCTTCAAGAGTCAAGCTCACCATATCGAGTGGGTCATAGCCCCTGACTCAAGTCATCGTGTTTTGATTCATAGACGACATTGGTTAGAGGAAAATAAAATCCTCTTTGCCCCTTGCTTGACGTCTGATTTACCATAACCTGCATCACAGACCCTTGAGATCCTTGAAAATGTTAAGGAAATGTTAAGGCATGATGTTATGATGTGTATGCTATGCGTTTAAGCAAAAGTGTGAGGTGATGTAAGTAAACCCTGCAATAAATCCAAATTATTGGATAAGGACTGTAAACAAAACCTGCAAGGAACTCATGTTGTCAGATAATAAGAATGTGCAAGTAGTTCAAGTTTGAAGGCACACAAGTCACACATATAGCCTTAAGTTTAGGCTGGCATGGAGTTTAGGCATTACCCTCTTTCAGTTTAGTTGGTTTAAACTTGTCCTAAAAATAGTAACCGGGTTCTAGAGGATCTCAATATCACTGACTACCCTCAATCGGTCATAATTCCAGTTTAGCAACCTTTTCTTGCGGCCGAAATCATCGCGAGAGTTTAGTCTCAATGAGTGTAGCATACTGCTACTGTTCTATGGCCAAGTTGGTCAATTTAAGGTTCTAAGGTCAGTTGGTGCTTAATGACCCCTTAGAAGACCCATATTCTCCTCGTTCCAACACAAGGGATATCGGTACAGACTAAAGTGCCACACCAATGTAGCTACTGCTTCAACTGTGTCGGTCTACGCCGGACAATTCCCTCACAGTTTATTGCTACTTACCTAAAGGGTATCCCCAGATCCGGGTTAGGATCTATAGAACTCCGATACAAGCCCACAAATATAAATCATACAAAGCATACAATTGAAAACACAATGATCTAATCTTAAGGTACACCCCACTTATAAGCGTCCCCAGCGGAGTCGCCAGTTCTGTGATCGGTGGGAAAGAGAACTAATTGTTTTGGAATGTTGGTTCGCGTTTTGCGTTTGTTTTTGCAAAATGTCACGGTAAGCAAGAGTCGCCACCGTCTTTTATTTTATCCAACAAGGAAAGGACAAAAGCACAGAAAAATTCCTTTTTTGAGATGTTTCTCGGGTTCGGGAGGTAGATTATAGAAAGGGAAGGTGTTAGCACCCTTTCTATCCGTGGTTATCCATGGGCTCTTAGGTACTTGCTCATTGTGTTTTCAAAATTTTCTTTTCTTTGTGTTTGTGGGTTTGAAAGAGTTTTTGTTTGAAAGGAGTGTAAGTGTGAAAAGTTTTGTTTTATTTTTAAAAGGAGCAAGTACTTAAGAACCATCTACCTACTCAAAAAGGGAATTAAACCGTGCTAATGTCCTTTAGACAATGCTATCCCACTATTGAGGAGTAGGTAGCACCGTCGTTGCAGTTTAAGGGTCAATTCGATTAAGGGACGTGTGGTCACTAAAGCAATGTTAGGACGCCTTAGCGGTAAGCCTAATGTCTTAGATCATTTTTTCCGAGGCAATCGTTTCGAGGCAACTTATGATCTTTGGACAAGAGGGCGACCTCTAAAACTTCCTATACTCAATGACCACTTTCGAAGGCAACCAAGTGAGGTGTACCCTAAGAGTGCGCATGGACGAGTGTATTGTTTTTCAGTTATTTATCTTTGTACATGTCATGGGTTATCTATGTCGATTTTAAGTTCATACATTTGATCTTGTCATGCATTCCCTATTACCAAACATCTAACAGTTAATATTGTGCAGAATTTAAATTTGCGGAAATTAAATCTAAACTATTATAAGGCGTCGGGTATTTACATTGCCAAAAACAAACCCTTTAATTTAAATTGCGGAAATAAAAATAAAGCGATAAATAAAAGTCCTAATTAAAAGCTATTACATTCCAGAAGCAATTACAATATTGGGTAAAACGATATGCGTGCGAGAAATTAAATCGGGCGAGTTTTTAGGGTTTTGACCCTTTTTTGAAAGAAAGCATGTTTTTTATTATTTTTTGAATTAAAAGGAATTAAATCTAAATTAATAATTAAATTAATTAATTAATGAAAATATTTTTGGATTTTTAATATTTAAGGAAATAAAATAAAATGGATTAATGTTAATAAAAACCTAATTCTACATTAATTTAAATTATTGCAAAAAATGTTAAAATTATACCAAATTAAAAACTAAATTAATTGATTAATATTTATTTACAAAAATAAAAGTGATGAATTTAATTTTAATAAATAAAAATAATATTTTTTGTGTTTTCTGATTTTATGAGGAAAATAATTAATTGGTTAATTAAACAATCAAAATAATAATCAAAATAAAATAAATAAAATGAGAATATAAAAAGGAAAAGAAATAACTCAATGGGGTATGGGCCCAAATTGGTGGTGAGAAGAGCAAATTCCAAGCCCAATAGTTGCCAGCCTACATGACTTTCCATGGTTCCACGTGCATTGATTGACTAGGTTTCACGGTGGACCTCCTATATGGGCCATCAGATTTGGCCTGGAGGCCATCTGGCAGGCGTTGGATGAAGGTGCATGATACGTTACAAAGCGTGAGACTCACTGGAATGCCTGAAAGAAAATAGCAACAAATATATTGGGGGACCTGGGATTTGAACCCAGGTCCCAATGGACAATCCACTAACATGCTTACCAACTCTACTAACGCGCTTGTTTGTTATTATAATGGACAAATAATATTATAAGAGAAACGCAAGCAATATACTGGAAATTAAAAAAATGTGCGAGATTTATTTGAATGGGCCAATGAAGACGAGCCACGTCTTCGTCTTCTTCAACAAAACCTGTACTTTTTCCTGCAGATTTTTATCCGCAGCAAGATCTGTGGCTTGCATCTAGAATGAATTCCAGGCCATATAAACACAAACTAAGACCATCATCGTGTTCGTCTCTCTTCCCTGAACACAACCATGGCCGTTATCTGTCCCAATTGTTCCTACAAAACAAATGCCTAAATGCAAACCTCCAAAACCCTAGGTTCGGGTATGGTGATATAGCTCATGAAAACAAAATCAACTGATACAGAAAGCTTAGAAATTGAATGGCAAGCATGATTATACAAAAAAATTGCTCAAAAGATGCAGGAATATGGGAACATGATTTCGTGTACAGGGCCAATTTCAGAGAAGCTTACAGTTCACTTCAGGAGATGAGAGGGCTTGGTTCTGATTGCTATAGCTTCAGTGGACTCCTGGCAATTGAACCACGTTGAGATTTTGGATTGAATTAGCCTCCAACCAAGATTTTGATCCCACACTTTTTAAGCTTTTTTCAAGTTTTGGTCTGGCCGTTTGTGCAGCTTTCTCGTCATGTTCTTGTATGCCTTAGGTTGTATAAGTATCATGGAGGCAATTAGGTTAAACTTTGGGCTTTGAATCCATGAGCTTTGATGGTTGAAGATTTGATATGAATCACCATTGAAAAAGTTTCCAAATATGTCCAAATCCAATATTTTGTGCACAAGATAGCTTGATACGAGTTTTATTGTGTCCACCATGATAATTGAAAGCTGTAATGATCAAAAAGATATCAAGTTATCAATTTTTAGATTTTATTTAGATTTAAATTGATTTAAAATGAATTAATTCAATAAAAATCAAATAAAATAGAAAAATTAATAATTGGTCACTAAATTGAAGATAGGACACGTGTGTGGTGTGACAAGATCAAATCAAGTGGAAAAAAGTGGGTCCATTTGACAAAATTTGATGTTTTGGGGATAGTTGACTTTTGGCAATTTTGGAAAAATGCCCAACTTCAACAATGCATAACTTCTTCAATTTTGAACTTTTGGAAGTGTTCTTTGACTTTTTAGAAACCTTGAGTTGTCCTCTAACCAACCCTTTTGGTCTCATCTCATTTTTATATTCCATGCTCAAGTTATAAGCTTTGTTAAAAAAGGTGTTTTTGTTGACTTTCAAAAATGACCTATAATGTCCAAATTGGTAACTTTTTGTGAGAGAATTTATTGATCTTGGGGTGTGCAGATGGATTATAGGAAATTTCATCCTCTTCAAAATGAGCTTTGGATGGGTCATTTCGCATAAAGTATGAGAAAGTTATGCTTGGTCAAAGTTGAGTTGACTTTTCCTACAAAACCCTAATTTAGCAACTTTTGAATCTTGATGAATCTTGAGCAATCCTTGATGAATCATGATCAACCCTTGATAAAATGATGAATTATACTTCAAAATGAGAATGTTAACAAAAAATCTTGAAGTTTGACTGTATTTGGGACACAGTTGACTTTTGCCCTAACACCGTCGACTTTTGGACCATTTGAGCAATTAACTGACCAAACTTTCTATGCAAGGCTTGAAATTTGACATGGATGAACTTGAGAACATATTAGGACATTGGGAGCATTTGAGGCCATTTGGATGTAATCACCTTGATGCAACACAAAACCCTAATTTTGAATTGACTGCCTTAAGAAGTGATTTGACTGTCCAACTCTTGAGCTAACTTGAGTCACTTGGAGATTATTCTTGACATGTCTTGAGAAATATGGGAGGGAAAAATTTGGGGTACAACAGCACGCTCATCATCTGCTCATCCAACTTTGAAGTGACCAAGCTAAGGAGTCGACCATGTCTTCTAACGAATGAAGAAGTATCAGGAACTTTTGAGACTAACTCTCTGAGTTGAGCCAGTATTTGCACGAAGTTAACTCGAATGGTGTTTCTGCGCATGAAACCCATAATCTACAAAACAAAACAAAGATAAATCCCCTCGGTCTTTGAAATGGTTAGTGTAATGAAGTATGCATGCTATGTTATGATGCATGATGTCATGGTAAAACAAACATAGGTATAGCAGATAATAGACATGGTAAAGGCAAACAAGTCACACAATAGCCCTTAAGTTTCAAGCTTGCATGGGGTATAGGTATTACCTTCTTGAAGTTCTGTTGGTTTCAACCTGTCCTAATAATAGTAACCGGGTTCTAAAGGTTCTCAATATCACTGACCATCCTCCATCGGTCATTGTTTCAGCTCACGCAATCTTTTCTTACGGCCAAAACTATCTCGAGAGTATGGTCTCAATGAGTGTAGTATCGAGTATCAACCAGTTCTCAGCTTTACACCGAGGCCGACTATCTCACTACTTCCTATGGCCAAGTTGGTCAATTATAGTTTCTTAGGTCAGTTGATGCTTAACGACACATATAGCAGCCCTGTATTCTTCTCATTTCTCCACAAGGGATACTGGTACCAACCAATGTGCCACATCAATGTAGCTACTGCTTCAACCGTATCGGTCTACACCGTACAGTTCCCTCACAGTTTATTGCTGCTTACCTAAAAAGTATCCCTCATATCCTGGTTAGGATCTATAGCAACTCCCGATACAAAGCCCTCAAAGGTAAAGCAAACAAATCAAACAATAGAAGCAATGTATGATGAACTAATCCTAAGGTATACCCCACTTATTAATTCCCCAGCAGAGTCCCAATTCTGTGATACGGTGGCAGAAACGACTGTTATACTGATTTGCGTTTTGCGTTTATGTTTGCAAAATGTCGCGGTAAGCAAGAGTCACCACCGACTTTTATTTTATCCAACTGGAAAGGAAAAAAGCACGGAAAAATTCCTTTTTCGAGATTTTGAGTACGGGGGGTAGATTATAGAAAGGGAAGGTATTAGCACCCTTTCTATCCGTGGTTTTCCATAGGCTTTTAGGTACTTGCTCATCATTTTAAAATTGCTTGTGTGTGTTTGATTTGAAAAAGTTTTTGTTTTACTTCGATTTAACCCTTGCTTCTGTATTCAAGAGTGTTACGAAGTTGTTTTTGAAAACTTTGTTTGAAAAGAGTGTAAGTGTGGAAAAAGTTTGTTTTGAGCAAGTACCTACTAGCATCTACCTACTCGAAAAAAGAATGTTTATGTTCTTGTTTCCTTTAGACAACTCTATCCCACTATTAGTGAGTAGGTAACACCGTTGTTGGAGTTGTAAGGGTCAATTCGAAAGGGACGTACGATCATTAAAGCAATGTTAGGACGTCTTAGTAATAACCCTAGTGCCTTAAGATCATATTCGAGGCAACATTTCCGAGTCAACATTTCTGAACGAGACTTTTGATCTTTGTTTAGACAAGAGGGCAACCACTAAAATACCCTATACTTAATGACTGTTTACCGAAGGCAACCGAAGTGAGAGTATATCCTAGGAGTGCGCATGTGCGAGTGATTCAATTTCAAGTTATTATCCTTGCACATTTAGGGTTTGCTAACTGTTTTAAAATTTACATACAGTCTTGTCATGCAACCCTATTATCATACATCTAACAGTTAATGTTTGCGGAAATTAAAATGCGGAAAGTAAAGCTACGCTATTACAAGGCTTCGGGGATTAATTACATAGCCAAAAACCCGTCAGAACGATAATTAAGCGAAAAAGAAAAGTCCTAATTAATCTATTACATCCCATGAGCAATTACATCAATATTATCAAAAATAAATAAACGCGCGATGGACCGAGGCCGAGAGAAAAATAGGGTTTTGACCCTGTCTAACCTAATTACAAGAAGAATTATTTTTTGGTTGTTTTGATTATTTTAAGAAAATAAGGTTTTAAATTAAATATGTACAAACCTAATTACTAATTAATTTAAATTAAGAAAATTAATTATATTTGACCTAATTTTGTATTTTGTTATTTTTAAGAAAGAAAAAAAGAATTAAATCAAACAAAACCCTAATTTTCTAATTGATTTTAATTTATTTACAAAGGAAATTAAAGTTACCTAAAAAATTAAACTAATTAATTGAATTAATTTTTGATAAAATAATATTAAAAAAATCCTAAATTCTAATTTGGTGAAAATTGGTTTTATGAGTTTTTATAAAAAGAGTTAATTTTTGTGTTAGAAAATGATTAAAACAAAAATAAACAAATAAAAGAAAATATAAGAAGGATAAAGAAAAAGGGCCTGGTGTCAGCGGTTCTGATCAGAGGATGATGATCCAGAAGATGATGGTGATCAGAGGATGATGATACTGGGCCTACTCCTAGCTGATGGATCCAGCAGATTATGACCGTCAGAAGATGAGGTGTGCTAGATTTGGCTGAGACTGATGGATCCAGAGGATAATGCCCAGGGGATACTTGATCTGGTCTTGGTTGATGAAATCAGAAGATAACCACCAGCAGATGTAGGTGCTGGATCTGGTGAAAATAAAGGGGGGGAAAATACCAGAGGGTCACGCCTGGGATCGAACCCAGAATCATGACTTTTATACTTCCTCCTTCTGGCCAACTGCGATGGGTGTTAGTTTACCAACATACAAAAACAAACAACAGATCAGAACCATAGGTTTCTGGTCAGAATAAATGCGCCAGAATTTAAACCGGCCAGCATAGTGGTGACACACTATCGTCTTCTTCTATGGATTCGTCGTTTAAAACTCAGAACCTTTACCTACGGATATGGCGTTGTAACTGTAACCATGTGCATCTCAGAAATTACATACAAGCAATATAAATAAAATTCAAGACTGTGGATCAATTGGGTTTGATCCGCTGATCACAATAGTCTCCTCCGTTTGGACCAATTGTTCCTGTATGAAAAGACCCTAAAACGAACCAAGAAAATCTAACAATGGCATATCTCTGTATTGTTAGCAAAAATGCAATTAATCATTACCAACAACTTGCAAATGCTTCAATGAACAAGAATATATAAATAATTCATGCTACAAATGCCAGAATCATGATACTGAATTTCAAGAAAGTGTTGGTATCGTGAGACACTTACAGTGGGTTTTTGTACACGAAACTGCTTGCTAAGGATTGGGATGGACTCCTTGAATATCCAGCAAGTGAAAGGAGTGCCTGGAGTGGCTTGAAAGCGCCTAGAAGTATGAAAACAGATTGCTACTTTTCTTGAATTTTTCCAAGTTTTTCTTCAGCCTTTCACACCTCTAACCTCTTTTTTCTGGTCTTCCTTTGTCCAATATATATCAATGATTGAATTAGGTTTACAAATGTGCATCTAATATTTTTCAATTATGGTCTTTGATCATGATTTGATTCTCATGAAGATCTTTCCAAAATAAGCCAAAAACCAATATTTTTATGCATAAACATGCCTTGCACGATTTTATTTTTTTTGCTAGTTGTATAAGGGACCTGAAATATGCAAAAAATCTCAAGGCTTAAATGTTTTTGATATTTCCATGATTTATTTTGATTTAATTTGATTTAATTGAAATAAAAATCAAAATAAATGACAAGAATAAAATAAACTCAAGTGGAAAGAGTCATGGGTCGTGGACCATGTTACAAACACAAAACAAGTACAAAAAGTTGGGCCCATTTGACAAAAATTGCAATTTGAGGCACTTTGACTTTTGACAATTTTGCAAAAAAGGTCAACTTCATCAATGCATAACTCCTTCAATTTTGACTCTTTGAAGGTGTTCTGGGACTTTTTATAAATCTAAAGATGTCCTATAATCAACCCTTTTGGTCTCATCTCAATTGGGTCTTCCATGCTCATGTATGAAGCTTTGATAAAAAGGTGTTTTTGTTGACTTTTCAAAATGACCTATAATGTCCAAATTCATAACTTCTTGTGAGTACATATTTGGAACTTGGGAGATGAAGATGAATTGTAGGGTATTTCATCCTATTAAAAATGAGCTTTTGATGGGTCATTTATAATAAAGTATGAGAAAGTTATGCTTGGTCAAAGTTGAGTTGACTTTTCCTACAAAACCCTAATTTAGCAACTTTTGGGTTTTGATGAATTGTGAGCAATCCTTGAGGAATCATGATAAAACCTTGATCAAATGATGAATAATACTTAAAAATGAGGATTTTAACCAAAAATCTTGAAGTTTGACTGTGTGTGGGCCACAGTTGACTTTTGCCTTAGCATAGTCGATTTTTAGGCCTTTGAGTAATTGACTGAGCAAATTTTCTCTGCAAGGCCTGAAACTTGACATGGATGATATTGAGAACATATTAGGACAATGGTGAGAATTTGGGATCCCTTGGACTCAAGTATATTGATGCCACATGAAACCCTAATTTGAGGTAGACTGTCTTAGGAGAGAGCTTGTCTGGTTAACCCTTGGACTTCCTTGAGCAATTTGAAGACCTCACTTGAAATGTTTTGAGAAATATGGGAGGGAAAGTTTTGGGGTACAACACTAAACAAACGAAATTTTTTTAGCCAAACTACAGCGCTCTGATTCCTTAAAAGGGATACGTAGGCATATGGTCACGGGGCTCAGCCGAGCGACCTTTGTAATATTTCCTTCTTTTCCCTGTGTTTTTTCTTTTGCATGTGTTTCCCCTTTGTATATTTCTTTTTAGCTCCTAAACTTTTGACATAGATTTTACACACCCTTAGATTAGAAAAAACATAAGTGGATCCTGTGGAGTACCACAAACGTGTGGGATGCTAATACCTTCCCCTTGCATAACCGACTTCCTTACCCGATCTATATGGTCGCAAGACCGTGATTTCACCCTTTCAGGTTTTATTAATGTTTACCTTTCCCTTTGGACAGGATAAAAGACGTTTGATGGCGAATTCATTGAGTTTTATCTTTGATGTTTTAAGCCGGTTGTTTCAGCTAGCGACTTCACTGGGGAAAGGTTGACCAAATTCTGGTCCATCCTTGTGCAAGTCAGTCATAGCTCGTGTTTGTTTTCTTTTCTATTAGGTGTTTATGTGTTTATTTCTTTCTAGATCTATTTTATATGCTTTAATTATATGCTTTGATGTATTACATTTTATTTTCTTATGTACTCTGCATACTACTATTGTGCTGTTTCTGTGGGGTTAGGATGATACTTTTTATGTTAAAAGGCCCAGTACTCAAGCCATAGTTATGAACTCATAGAAAACCTAGGAATAGAATAGAGACATGAAGGCTATATGACCTGGTCCGATTAGTGTAGTCATGTCATATATCACGCTCGGATGAGGTTCGAGTGAAGGTATTTTCATCATGCACATATGTGTTGCATGGATTTTACTTTCAGGAGGACCTGCGATTTTTGAGTTACCCTTGCCTTACCCTAATCTAGTCTTCAACCGTGAGTGAGAGGGACGATTTATTACAGGTAGAGTTGGTGACTTTGGTTATGTTGGTGACTCTAACTCTGGAGGTAACTGTGGTTTTTCTGGTAACTATTATTGGTGACTATTTTGAACCTTTGGACCCTTGACTTTACACAACAGTACATCAGTATCCAGTTTCTTGGAAACCCTAGTCCTATCATGTTGCATCATAGCATATTTAATTTTCAAAAAATGATGTACAAAAATGATTTTGCATATGCATTGTCATTTCCAGGATTTTCCAGAGTTTTCTTTTCCTCCAAGAATGGCAAACAACATTGATATCCTCATAAAGTCTAAGAGGGACAACTTCAACTACTAGTTATGTCCAAGTGTTTGACCTTTTCTTGAAGAGCTTAGAGATCTCATGAATTGCTAGCAGATGGGTGTTTTTAGTGAAAGATATGGGAATATCCTATCTTTGTTGGGTGCACGGGTTGATGATAAGGATGTCCAGACTTTGTTACAATTTTATGATCCAGGGTTGCATTGTTTCACGTTTTAAGATTATCAGTTGGCGCCCACTCTTGAGGAGTATTCTCATATTCTCCACATCAGAATTACAAATCACATTCCATTCATCTAGGTCCCTGTTGAGCCTGACTATAAAGCTATTGCTAAGGTTATTAATTTGAGCCTTAGTGATGTGAAAGGAAAGTGGAGACGTAATAAAGTCACTTGTGGTCTTCTAGTAGATTTCTTGGTAGGAAAGGTTAAAGAAATGGAGAGCAAGGGATTTTGGGATGCTTATTATGAATTATTAGCTGCTACCATTTATGGGATTGTCCTCTTACCTAAGATTAAAGAAATAGTGGACTTGGCTGCTTTATGTGTTTTCATGAACAAAAATTCGATACCCACATTATTAGCTGATACTTACCATGACATTCAATCCAGGTACGTGAAGAAGGGAGTTATGGTATTTTGTATACCAATGCTTTACAAATGTTTCATGGCACAATTGCCTACAAAGGGACCATTCATGGAAAATCTTTGTTCTTGGGCTTCCAAGGTGATGACACTCGCCTCTTTTGATATTCAGTGGTATAAACTTAAGGTTGATAGTGTTGAGGTAATCTCTAATTGTGTAGGTTTATATAATTTCCCACTCATAGGACTAAAAGGGATTATCAATTACAATCTGGTGCTTGCTCTTCACCAGTTAGGATATGCTATGAGACGTCCACCCACAGCTAAAGAGGTATAAGTTGTGTATTGCAAAAAGGGGGAGGATCATGAATTGTTGAAAGAAGCATAAATTGCATGGGCCCACATTGGTAGGAAAGGAAGAGAGTTCTTTGGATTCAATGAGGTGTTAGCTTTTGATCCTTATGTGGATTTGGTGAAAGAAAGGGTTAAAACTCTTATGCTACCTTTTGAAATGGAGGTATCCTTATATCCTCAACCCACTAAGCTACAACACGATGCACCTAAAGAATGATTTTATCAAGTGCAGTTGGAAAATAGGGATCTTCTTCAAAACCTTGAAGACAAAAAATAGAAATATACTTCTTGACATAAAAGAAGAGAGAATTAGCCCATCAGCTAAAAGAATATGAAGGAGAAGGTAGTTCTAGAGGTAGGAAGACCAAAAGAAGATCCTGGCTAGAAGACTTTGCTATATCTACAGAAGAGTATCAGATCGCCCTTGCTGATGCAGAAAAGAATCATCAAGATACCTTGAAGTTCAAATGGCCAAAAAAAGAAACAAGGCAAAAACCAAAAAGTTATGGAAGCAGCTCAAAGATGCTAAGTTGGAACTAGAAGCAAAGGAAGATCAGATGACCGAGTGATGAAAGAAAATGCTAGGCTACGAGACAAGATAAAAGAGATGGAAGATGCGTCTATGCCCACACCTTTACCAGAGTGCAAAGAGTGTGATCGCTTGCTGGAGAAATGTGTGTATTTGGAAGGACAATTATTTCGTAAAGATGTGGTGATTGATAGCTTTGCACGTGGTCGAGATCGTGAAAAGAAAAAGAAATTATTTACAGAAACCAAAGAATGGAGTGAAGGGTACTTCCGAAAAGGGGGACCAATGTACTACATAGAGATCATAGATCCAACTCATTGATTGATGTTTTTCTTTGATGACGTTTGATCACCACCAGTCTTGTTGGATGGGATCGTTTATATTTTGTTATGTACTTTGGTTCATTCTTATAATAATTCGCTTTTGATCTTGAGGATCATTTTATTATTAATGAAGTAAATTTTTGTTGTTATATCACTTGCCGGTCTCTGATTGTCTCTCTTATCATGTTTGTTTAATATTCTTGGGGGTTGACAAAACTTTTGGGTATCCTGCAAATGATAAAACATTTCATGCATGGCCATTCATTCATGCATATCATATCATGACAGGTGGTTCCCACAAGCTTTCTTATTTTTGATTTGGGTTTTCTTTTCATAAATTTCTACTACAATCTCGCACCGTTATAATACTCAGAGTACTTCCAAAAGACAAATGGAACAAATTCAGGCATATGTTGTTGCTATGGGTGTCAAGATGGACACTCGTATGGATCAGTTGATGGAGATTATCCAGAGCATAGCCCGTCAACAAGAAGAGATAAGGGCCTTGATAATAAGGCCTGCTAAGACTGTGAATAATTGGAATGAGACCTTGATTGTTAATCCTCGAGGGGTTGTTGTTAACAGTCCAGTCGATAACCCAGGTGGGAAGAATGTTAATAGTGCTCAGAATATGAATGGCAATCAAGGTGCTCAGAACTCAAATGGTGGTCAGAATGAGAATGGAAACCTAGGTGGCGCTCAGAATGCGGATCTTAATGAAAATGTTGGTCTAAATCTTCAGAATGGTCAAGTTATGAATCATGGTAATCAAGGCATGCCCGTGGTCCAAGCTGTGGGAGATTATCCGCCTTCACCCACTCCTACACGGCAGCACAATGAGCAACAGTTTGTTCAGCTAAGGCCTGTGTATATCCCCACTTGTAACAGCCCGATCCTTCAGCGTTCCCGATACTATTACCTCACGATCTTCTCTACCCCCCTCACTAGTAGAGTTTTTGCCTTTCGTGGGAATCGAACCCTGTACCCTGGGGTTCATGTAACAGCCTGAGCCTTCAGCGTTACCAGCATTATTACCTTATGATCTTCTCTACCCCCTCACTAGTAGAGTTTTTGCCTTTCGTGGGAATCAAACCCTGTACCCTGGGGTTCAAGTACATGCTCAATGTATTCCCACTACCAATTGAGCTACACATTAAGACCTGACAACTGACCGATAATGCTCTGATACCATTTTTTATGTAACAGCCCGAGCCTTCAGCTTTCCCGGCACTATTACCTCACAATCTTCTCAACCCCCCTCACTAGTAGAGTTTTTGCCTTCCGTGGGAATCGAACCCTGTACCCTGGGGTTCAAGTACATGCTCAATGCATTCCCACTACCAGTTGAGCTACGTAGCTCAATTGGTAGTAGGAATGCATTGAGCATGCACTTGAACCCCAGGGTACAGGGTTCGATTCCCACGAAAGGCAAAAACTCTACTAGTGAGGGGGTAGAGAAGATCATGAGGTAACAGTGTCGGGAACGCTGAAGGCTCGGGCTGTTACATAAAAAAAACTCTACTAGTGAGGGGGTAGAGAAGATCATGAGGTAATAGTGTCGGGAACGCTGAAGGCTCGGGATGTTACATAAAAAGGCGCCTTTTTATGTAATAGCCTGAGCCTTCAGCGTTCCCGGCACTATTACCTCACGATCTTCTCTACCCTCCTCACTAGTAGAGTTTTGCCTTTCGTGGGAATCGAACCATGTACCCTGGGGTTCAAGTACATGCTCATTGCATTCCCACTACCAATTGAGCTACGTAGCTCAATTGGTAGTGGGAATGCATTGAGCATGTACTTGAACCCCAGGGTACATGGTTCGATTCCCATGAAAGGCAAAACTCTACTAGTGAGGAGGGTAGAGAAGATCGTGAGGTAATAGTGCTGGGAATACTGAGGCTCAGGCTATTACACAACTCATTTTTAAGGAAATTAAATTCTCTACAACTTTTTAACTCTAAGCTCAAGTCAAAAAATGCTTCATTTGAGAGATATGAGCCAAAACATTATAGGTAATTTTAAAAGTCAACAAAAAGACACTTTTTGTCAAAGCAATTTACATCAAGATAAATTCTTCAAATGGAAATTGACAAACATGAAGGTTGTAGGGGACATCTATAGGGTTCCAAAAAGTCAAAGATCACCTTCTTATGATAAAAATTGAGAGAGTTATGATTTGTGCAACTTGGGAAATTTTAAGAGAATGCATGAAATTCAATTTGAGCAAATTTGAATTTTTGGGCTAATGGGCTTATCTTTTTAAATACAAACGTTGTTCTTGAACTCATAATGGACCTATAAATCCATTAATCCACAATTTTAATTTTTATTTCATTTATTTTTATTTTTATTCATTTAAATTTAAAATTAAATCAAATAAATATTAAGTGGAGGTATAAAGCATAAAAGGATTTTGATTTTGATCTTTTGGAGGCCTAAGATCACATTGAAAACCGTGTGAGCCTATTTGCGAAACAAATGTCCATGCTTTTGTCTTATTCCAATATATTTTTCAAAAAAAATCAAAGATAGTTCTACAAGATGTCCAAGCCCATTTTTTGACCTAAATCTTCCACTATATATACATTGCATATACACTCTCTCAAAATATCAAATTTTGTCCAAACTAGGGCAAACTTGAAATCCCTCATATAGCCATTCAGCCAGTCAAGCAACCATCCAAATAGATTCTTGATACATCATAAGGTAAGTTAGGATCATTATCGATGATCAAAAGCGTCTGAAACATGTACATGAAGCATCACCGTTTTGCATAATTTTGAGAAATTCATATTTTAATTTTTACTACACTTTGATTGAAACTAAAAAATATTGCATGGGGTGGGTGTTGAACCCATGCCCTCCTGGCCTTCACGTTGCATAGCTTGCCACTGAGTCAGGCGCTCGTTGGTGTTAGGAAACAGGCAGTGAACATTATATTTTAAAACCTGCGCGTTAGATGGAAAAAATAGCAAAAAATATTGTGAGATGCATGGATCAAATCCACGCCCCTACGTTCACAAACCTTCGCCTTGACCAGTGGTGCTACGCCCTCATCCATTTACATGATAGAAACAAATAAATATGTTATAAAAACAGTGGACCAGAGAGGCGCCGGAGCCCTAGCTCCGGTCATCTTCTCCGGCGAGAAAATTTTTACAACCTGCAAAATAGCACATGTTAGTGAAAGAAAAGAACCATATCCCCCTAAATCAACCCTTGTGAATCCATTGGTGGCATTAGTTTTGGCTAAATCGTCTTGCATAATGAGATACGAACAAAATAAAGCAAATTGGTTCAAACATGGTGATAGTAATGGATATTGAGCCAGCATATACATGTTTTCTTGGACGACCCTGGAATCATACAACAAGGGTTGTTACTTTAACTCTACATCAGAAATTGGAGTTCCTTATTGAAGGAAGATTGGTTATAATCGACAGTAAAGAAGACATCTTTGTAAGTCACATAGAGTCCTACAAATATATCAGTACAGATGAAGACTTCATAGCAACGCCCTTTCAAGTCTTAGAGATTGCTTCAATGGTAAGCCTACCGGTGGACAAAATCAATAAACCTATTATGACTTCGTGGAGAGATTTAGAAGCACTTGTGGAATATGGTACCTCAGAAGGTTGGGGTAGACTTGTGGAGATACTTGAGAAGAAAAATCATTTTGGTTTGGGCTACGAATAATCAAAGGCTACTCTAAAAGTCAAGGGGAAATTTTCTCCCATCCAGGAAACCTTCATCAACAAAGGAATAGAGCATGGTGAACATGTGGCAATGATATCTAATAAGAGCAGCACCAAAAGAGCATCTGACTTCATCCATGAGTGTGCTTTAGATGAAGAACTCAAGAATTGGACAACCGTAGAGATTCCAGAGATCTTTTTCTTTCCAAAGTAATTTTCTTGTTTTTAAGGAACCTATGTCACGCCCGAGGCATATGAGTAGCTTGTAAGGGTCCCCTATTTATTTCAAACAATATTTTCAATTAATAAGATTTTTGTTTTGCATTCCATTAAGATCCATGTCTTTCTCTTGCAGACCATTCACTATATACAAAATCATACTCATAATCTTTTACTGCTTTTCTGGTTTATGTTGAGGATATAGTTTTGGTTGGCAATTCTATGCAGGAAATAGACCGTGTCAAACACTTCTTAGATCAACAGTTTAAAATCAAGGATCTTGGTGCTTTGTGAAGGTGCGAGAAACACAAGAAAGGGGGGGGGGGGGGGTTAAATCGGGTTGCACCAAATATAATCTTTTTGCAACTCAAAACACAAAGATAACAAGTGAATAAAAATAAATGAACACAATTATTTTTATCCTGGTTCACTGTTAACTAAGTTACTCCACTCCATCCCACAAGGTGATTTTCCTTATACACAAGGACTTAATACACTATAATCAACCAGATTATAGACAACCACAATAAGTCTGATCAACCCTATTGGAACCCCCAATAAGTACATTGATCCTTATTGCAAACCACTCAGACTGCAGCCAAAGTCTTCTTGAGAATATAGACTACACAGAGTCTCTCAAGGAACCTATCAACAATAGTTGATTACAAATATGTGTATACACAGATGCTTCTACGTAAGAAGATTACACAATGTTTAAGTACAACAACACAAAAGTGTTTTTAGAAAGATATAAGCACAACTCCTTGCTTAATTATAAAACTATACAAAAGATTTCTCTATAGAGTTTTTGTGCAGCATTTTAGTGTAGTTTTGTTGAACTCATTCGTTAATTTCAAATTCTTCCAAGTACTTCTTTTATAGCTGAAAAATAAGAGATCTGTTGGAGGGTAGAATAGGAAATACAAATACAGTTGTATTGTTCCTGTGGTGCGGTGGCAGAACCGACTGTTATACTGGTTTTGCATTTTGTATTTGCAAATGTCGCGGTAAGCAAGAGTCGCCACCGTCTTTTATTTTATCCAACAAAGGAAAGGGTGAAAAGAACATAAAAAGACCTTTTCGAGAATTTTCTGAGTAAAGGGGTAAATTATGGAAAGGGAAGGTGTTAGCACCCTTTCCATCCGTTTTTTTTCACGGGCTCTTAGAGGTTTGCTCATTTTAAAAATACCTTTGTGCTTTGTGTTTGAAAATGTTTTAAAAATGCCTTAGTACGGCGAACTTTGTAATGTTTCTCGAGATAGTGGAGAAAGTATACAAAGTGTTTTGAAATTGTTTTTGAAAAGTAGTGTTTATGTAAGTGCAAAATGTTTGAGCAAACTTCTAACAGCTATCTACTTTGTTACTCGAAAAGGGTCATTCTTTTCCTCTTTTCCTTTAGACAATGTTATCCTACTATTAGTGAGTAGGTAGATTTGTCGTCGGATGTTTGAGGGACAATCGAAGGGACGTTTTACAGTCATGAAGGCAACTTATGGAGACGCATTATTAATTTTATTTTAGGGACTAGATCATTTATCGAAAAGACAATTGTAGCGTCATCGAGGGACTATGATCTTTTTGATTTACGGGTTTTTGCTAAAGCGTCCCTGTTTCGAGGGACATGACTGCTTTATTTCTGAAGGCAACCAAAGTGGGATACCCTAGAGGTGTGCATGTGCAATTGTGTTTAGTTCAAATATTTGTCTTGCGCATTTAGGTTTGCTAACATTTTTTATTTTTCAGTCTTGCCATGCACGCCTAGTTACTAGAAGTTAATAGGTATAGAAAATAAAGTGCAGAAAGCGTAAATCTAGACTATTACATGGCTTTCGGGGATGGGGTATTTACAATGTACAAAACTGGGGGAAAAGTAAAATAAAGAAAGTAATAAAAAGTTCTACTTAGTCTATTACATACCAGGATACAGTTACATTATCATAAAAATGCGAAAGTAAAATAAACGCGCGCAAGATAAAATAATACGTCTAAGAACCTAAGAAAAATTCTAAGTAAAGAAAAATCTTTTTTGTTTTTTGGTTTTGTTAAAGAAAAATTAATTCTAAATTTAATTAATAAAAATAAATATTAAATGGAAAAGTTATTCTAGGTTATAAAAGAAAACTAATCCTAATATATTTTTTTTTGTATTTTTTTTGTTTAAGAAAGTATTTGAATTAAATAAACCTAAGTCTAGTTGATTTTAAATTGATAAAAATAAGTCAAGATAATTAATCTAATTAATTTACAAAATTTAAAATTAACCCTAAGTCTAATTATTATTATTATTATTTGTTTTAGGTTATTATGAAAAAGTTAAATGAAAAAAATATAAAACAAAAAAGAATAAAAAACAAAGTAAAATGGGCCTGGATATGCAGAAGCAAAATGGGGGTGCATGGATGGAATTTAGCTAGGCCCAAAGGCTGGCTTAATCTGGTGTTATTGGATCCTGGGAGGTCCATCATAAAGGATCACCTCAGGAGCGTTGGATCTTCCCTTATTGGTAACTGATGGCCCGGATTGGAGGCCTTAACATACGCTAACTAGACTTGTACACATGGGATCTGCAATCAACAAATGTTAATAAAACAAAATGTTGGATCTGGGATTCGAACTTAGGTCATCTCCCTCATACACACGCTTCATTACCAACCGAGCTTCCAAGCCAATCGTTTATACATATCAAGCAATAATAATATATTGGAAAAATAAGTAGTTATTTAAAAATAAAATAAAAACGCGCGCGGATTTGAATTTCCCAGTGAGGGGCTGCCACGCATCATCTTCTTCCTCCATCCGTCGTTTTAGACATAGAAACCTATAGTGATAGTTTTTTCCTGTCACTATAGAACATGCATCCTATAAAACTCATAATATGCAACAAAAATCAAATGTCAGGCCACAGATCAAATGTCCTCGTTCTCCTGAGCATGATGGTACCACTGGTTAAGCTTAATTTGGACCAACAAAGGAAACCCCAATTCTAAGGTTCAAACCCTAGAAATGGCAACATTCGATTCCTGCATTATTAACCCAATCCAACCATACAGATAACTTGCAAACACAAAAATAGTCAGGAATGCATAGTTAAAACATGTTTATGTTACATAAATTAATAAAAATAGAATCTGTAAAGAGAGGCAAATCGTGATATATGTGTGATGCATTATATTGAGTTTCAAGGCCTGGTAACGGTTGGAAAAGCTTCAGGGAATCTCTAGGGGTGGATTAGGGTCCTTGGTTTGGAGTAAAGAAGGTTGGAGACTAAAATTCAAATTTTGACAAGTTTGGTATTTTTGCAAAAATTTTAGAGGTTCTCTAGGCTATGTGCGCATGTCTTGATGCCTCCTAGGTGTTTGTTTATAGAGAGAGGAATGAGGAGACACGAAAAAAAAGGATTAAACAGCCATAAATAAGATGTTCGAATGCCATGAATATCCATTTGTAACCTTGGCCAAAGTTATGGGATCTTGTCCATTTTTCAAACTTGCATGAATATGGACATGATGGCCTTGTTGTACACGAAAAATGGGGCCCCTCCATGCATTAAAACAAGCCTTAACCATATTGATCCATATAATTTGCAATAATTTTGATTTATTTGATTTTTAATTAAATAAAATTAATATAAAATGAAAATAAAATCAAGACTATGCCAAAAATGGTTTTAGGAGTCCTCTATACTCTTAGGAAGATGTTTGAAGTCCAAGAAAATGAGCCATTGCCTTAAAAGCTCAAATTTGCTCAATGCACATTTCTTGAAATTTCCCAAATTTTCCCAACTTGGGCAAGCCATAACTTGCTCAATTTTTATATCATGATGATGATCTTGTACTTTTTAGAAAGCCCAAGATGTATAATTCAATCCCTCTTTTGATCAATTTTGCATTTGAAGATGTTATATTGATGTAAAAAGTCTTGGAAAAAAGTGGCTTTTATTGACTTTCTAAAAATGACCTGTAATGTATGAACTTGTATCTTTCAAATGGTGCATTTCTTGGACTTGAGGGATGAAGAGAAATTGTGGGGAATTAAATTCTCTTCAAAATTAGCCTTGGTGGAAAACATTTTGATAAAGTATGTGAAAGTTATGCCTGGTCAAAGTTTGGTTGACTTCTCCTATAGAAACCCTAATTAGCAATTTTTTACTTTTGATGAATTAGGAGCATTTATTGAGGAATCATGATCAACCCTTGATCAAATGATGGATATCACTTCAAAAGGTTGATGTTTACCAAAAATATTGAAGTTTGACTGTATATAGGCCACAATTGACTTTTGACCTAGCACAGTTGATTTTCAAGCATTTGAGCAATTAACTGAGCAAACTTGTTGTGCAAGGCATGAAACTTGGCATGGTAAATCTTGAAGGAATATTAAGACCATGGAAAACACTTGATACCTTTATAGCTCACACATCTTGATGAAAATTGAAACCCTAGGTAGAGGTTCATTGCCTTAGGAGGAGAATTAGTCTGGTTAATTCTTAGTCATCCTTGGGCAAGTTGGGGACCTCAAGGAGCATGTCTTGAGTAAATATGCGAGGGGAAATTTTGGGGTACAACAGCTGCACCTGTTCGATCTTCTTAAACCTGAAGATTTAGATTGGCTTGTCTGCCTTTCGTGATCTGAAGTGGAAGATGATTGAACACTAAAGTGCCCAGAAATTTTCACTTGATGATGTGTTGGTTGATTGTGTCGGGAATGGGCTTATAGATGCCATTTGGAAAAGATGATAAAAGACTGTCAGAGATGGGCTTAAAGATTCCATCCAAGGAATATGACAGAGAGTCATCGGAGATGAGCTTAGAGATGCCATCCAAAGAACATAACGGAGAGTCATCGGAGATGGGCTTAAAGATGTCATCTAGAGTAGATGTTGACTTCATAAGAGGTCTTTTATGGGGATTCTTGTTCCTGTTGTCTGAGGAGGATTCCAGTGGGGAATGTTGGTCTTAGTTTTGGGAAATAGAGTCTAGGAGCTTCAGTTGCCCGTTACTCTACTAATGAATTACCTCTTGACTTGAGAGATGAAAGCGAGTTGTTACCCGGTCGGGATCCAGGCTTCACAGTGACTTGTTGAGGATAATAAGGTTGATTGTTATTCGGCCGTATTCTAGGCTTCATAATGAATTATCGGGTAATATGAATTTAACGTCTATCTGGTCGTTTACGGGATTCGCAGTAATTGTAGACATTGAACTATTATCTGGTCGTATCCAGGCTTCAGTGGTTTGAAGAAATTAAGCTGTTATTTGGTCGGGTCCAGGCTTCAACTTGAATCTGAGGTATACTATTATCTGTTCGAGCCCAGGCTTTGGTGTCATGGGTTATATTATCATCTGGTAGGGTCCAGGCTTCATTGTAATTAACAAAAATAAATGGCTATCTTGTCGGAATCCAGGCTTTACAATTTCTTTAACTAGGTAAGAATCAGAAAATCTAGGGTCGATTTAACTAAACCAGAGAAATTATCTATCGGAAAAGAATCAGAATAAATCATTGGTCGATTTAAACTGAACCAACAGAGGTCTTCAGTTATCTTTGATTGGATAAGAATAAAAAAATCTTAGTGTCGATTTAATTGAACTAGAGAAAGTATCTACCGAAAAAGAATTAGAATAAATCATTGGTCGATTTAAACTGAACCAGCAGAGGTCTTGAGTTATCTTTGACTGGATAAGAATCAGAAAATCTTAGTGTTAATTTAACTGAACCAGAGAAAGTATCTACCAGAAAAGAATCAGAATAAATGATTGGTCGATTTAAATTGAACCAGTAGAGGCCATGAGTTATCTTTAACTGGAATAGAATCAGAGAAATCTTAGGGTCGATTTGACTGAACCAGAGAAAGTATCTACCGGAAAAGAATCAGAATAAATCATTGGTCGATTTAAACTGAACCAGTAGAGGCCTTGAATTATCTTCAACTGGATAAGAATCAGAAAAATCTTAGGGTCGATTTGACTGAACCAGAGAAAGTATCTACTGGAAAAGAATCAGAAAAAAATCATTGGTTGATTTAAACTAAACCAGTAGAGGTATTGAATTATCTTCAACTGGATAAGAATCAGAAAAATATTAGGGTCGATTTGACTGAACCAGAGAAAGTATCTATCGGAAAAGAATCAGAATAAATTATTAGTCGATTTAAACTGAACCAGAAGAGGTATTGAAGTATCTTCAACTGGATAAGAATTAGAAAAATCTTAGGGTCGATTTGACTGAACCAAAGAAAGTATCTACCGGAAAAGAATCAGAATAAATCATTGGTCGATTTAAACTGAACCAGTAGAGGTATAGAGGAATTGTTCGTCATGTAGCTAATCATCCTGTTTTGTTTCGGGAACTGATCTGCAATTTGTTCATAGATAGGTGTCCTATCTGGTTTTAGGTATTAATCTGGAACTTGGGAATGTTGGTCACATAGATTAATCTTGGACATGCTGTATAAGTTGGTAGTGTTTGACCTAAAAAGGTAAAACTAGTTTCATGCGATGTCACGATGTATGAGTTGCATGATGCTCTCAAAATAAATGAGATTGTGATATATGCTTTTGTGCTGCATATGTTATGATGTTTGCAGAAACGATGTATGAATGTAATGTATGAATGTGTCAGTCATTCTAATGCAATGTTATTGAACTAGGGAAAATGAATCCCTAATTGTTGTTGGGGATGAAGAATGTATGTCTTCAAATTTGTTGAAGCTGAACTGTTGGGAGATGATCTTCCGTTGTTATAGAAATAAAATTTGTTGGGGAAGGAAAACATTGTGCACTGCTTGAGGATTTTGTGAAATCCTATTGGGGAATCCTGAGAAGTTTGACGACTTTACTGGGGAGAACTTGATGTCGGAGCAGTAGTTGGAATTTCTTGTTCTACCAGGGATACGAGAACACCTGACATCACTAGGTTGTAAGCTGAGGATATGGCAGTTACTTTTAGTAAGATGCTCCTGCCTTTGTACCTACTGGAAAAAGTACCTGCGGAGACTTTGTGGATGGTTTGAGTGTTATCTCAACTCCTGGGGTTCTTGGTAAATGTTGATCAGGGTGATAAGTCTTCTACTGATAGATAAATGACAAGATGACAGGATATAGTCGTACGCTTTTAATCCCTAACTTTTGCCTGAACTGCCCTTTCGGGTTTTCAGTCCACCGGGATACCCTTTTTTGCCCAAGCCACCTTTTCAGGTTTTCAACTTGTCGGGTGTACATATTTTTTTGTATATATCCCTAATTTTTGCCTGAACTCTTTTGGTTCTCCGGGATGCCCTTAATTTTTCCTAGGCTTGTCAACCTAGCGGGTCCTTTTCTTGCGTAGTTATTTTTGCCTATGTTCGTGTTCATCGGGTGCAAAGGATTATCACTGTCTATAGTAACAAGTGTTATCACATTGCGAGAGGATGTTTATGTGATTTCATGTGCCCTGTCATATGTGGGAGCCTGTGTGGGGCTGCTACAGGATGAATCTGGTGCACCTGATGTTTGATTAGGTTTATGATAGTCTTGAATTTCCTAGGTATCTTTTCTAAGAACTGTCATGGAAGGATTCAAAGACATGATGTTGACACCATCTGATACTACTGACACAGACAAGCAATTTGGTGGTACCAAAGATTCAAATTTCACAGTGATTTTCTACTGGAATCCCCGATCAATGTAACAACCCATGAGTGATTCAAATGGAGATCTGCCCCTGGCTATTCAACATTTTTGGAGAGATTCTTTGCATATTGGCTTGACTGCCCCAAATTAAACAGTCACCATGTCATGCCCCTTGGTTATGAAAGGCTTGTTATTGGGAATGTTTTTTCCGTCTGAGGTGATTCTGTCCATTGAGGGGGTCTTCGTTCACTGAATATTCCTTGTGTGAATTTCTCTGGCATTTGAATAATTAACCATATGCAAACAATGTCATTTAAAGAATGCAAAGTTTATGTCTGTCTTAAAATTTTTCGAAAATACGTTTGTTTCGAATATCGCAAAAAAAAGAAGTAAGATAGTTTTAAATATAATGAAAATGAATTAATTCAAAACAAACATAAGCAACGCATTAATGGGAAAAACAAAAGCTTGACATGACATTAATTGTTTGAACAAACAAAGAAAATACAACTTGAGAATTTAAATGAACAAAAGCCTCTTTGTCTGAACTTGTCACTTCAGATGGTGTGCCCTTGAGGGATGGAAGAAGACTCCAGTCGGACCATCTCGTGTGAACTCCAGCACTCCTTCATCAATCAAGTTTTGAATTTTATATTTCAACATCCAACAATCATCAATATCATGCCATGGACTGTTGGAGTGATATGCACACCTTGCATCAGGATTGTAGTTAGGAGAAGAAGTCTTAGGATTCAGATGAGGCCCCATCAACGTAATCAGATTCATCCTCAACATGTGTTGTAAAGCTTGGGACAGTGACATGTTGAGTTTGGTATAGTGCATGTTGGATGTATCCTGCTTACTCTGATTAACCCGTTGTTGTTGGCGAGGTTGTTGTTGGACCCATGATGTAGCAGCAATTTGGAAAGTTCCACTCTTCACCAAGCCAACCTCTTGTCTTATTGGAGGTTGATCAATGACTTGGTCCCCAACCTCGACTGTTTACTTTATACGGTTGTATCCGTCTTGAAGAAGTTTGTTGATAATGGCTCCCAGCTCTTCTTGTCCCCGGGCTAGGCCTTGGATAAGAGCCATTTGCCCCAGCATCTGGGTTCTCATTGCTTCTACCTCAGCTTGCAGTTGTTCCAACCATTCGTCCTTATTGTCTTTAGGACTTTTCTTGGCCAGGTTCCCAGCGAGGAGTGCTTTTAACTCTTCTTGACCCTTGGATAGGTTTAAGAACATTTCCATGAATTGACCCTCTTAAGTTTGAAGATATATTTTGTCTTGTTGGAGAGACATTTTCCTTGATGAAATAAACAGCGAGAAAATGAGAGACTTGTACTGGAAGACCTGTTATGCAAATGACATGCGTGCAATGTTTTCAAGGATCTCATGGGGTCAACAAGAAAATGTTAGAATCCAATTGCAGTTTTGATTAAAGAACTTTTGTGTCGTTGAAGGTCCTTCTACAAGAATCAAGCTCACCGTATCAAGTGGGTCATATCCCCTGACTCAAGTTATTGTGTTTTGGTCCTTTTGACGACATTGGCTAGAGGATAATAAACCCTTTTCCCCTTGTTAGACATCTGGTTCATCACAACCTGCACCACAGGCCCTTGAGATCCTTGAAATGGTTAAGGAAATGCTATGGTGTGATGTTATGATATGTATGGTATGCGTTAAGCAAAAGTGCAAGGTGATGAAGACAAATGAGTCTAAGAAGTCTAGGTTACTGGATAATGACTGTAAACAAATCCTACAAGGAGATCATGTTGTTAGATAAAAGCCCTGCAAGTAGCTCAAGTTGGAAGCAAACAAATCACACAACCAGCCTTAGGTTTAGGTTTGCATGAGGTTTGTAGGTAAGTACCCTCTTAAAGTTTAGTTGGCTCAACCTGTCTTAGAAAAGTAACTGGGTTCTAAGGAGTCTCAATATCACTGATCTTTCTTTATCGAGCATTATTTCAGCTTAGCAATCTTTTCTTGCGGCCGAAACATCTAAAAATTCCGATCTCAATGAGTGTAGCATTGAGTATATACCAATCCCTAGATTTACACCAAGGTCGGCTATCTCACTACTTTCTAATGGCCAAGTTTGTTCAACTAAAGTTCTAAGGTTCGTTAGTGCTTCACGACACCACACGACAGCCCCGTATTCTCCTCGATTCAACATGGATCAATGCATAACATCTTGGATCGACGCTTACTGGATTTAACACGCCACATGAGTTGACGCATACTCTCTTGTATCGACTCATACTGAGTCTACAACACTGCATGTATCGATACATGACTCCTTCGTGTCGACTCATACTGAGTCTAACATCATTCTTGTATCGACACATACCATTTGGGGTAGACACATACTGATCTGCTAAGGATGATTTCTGCGATTTTCTCTGTGTTTTCACTACGGGTTCCATACCTTAGGCCCTAAAAACATCATCTAATCATAGATAATCATCAATCATACTTATCCTATAATTCTACATCAAATAAACAACATTGGGACACCATTATTCATCTTTCAATCATCGATTTCTATCATACAACATCGTATATAATTCAATCATAAACCAAAAAATCTTTCACCTCTAACCCCATATACCAATTATCATAAACCCTATTATAGAGTCAGAACCCCACCCTTACCTTGGATTGAAGGTCGCTTTATAATTTCTGGTTGAATTTCCGTGCTGCCTCTATTCCTCCTTTCCAACAGCTTTCACGTTCTTCTCTTCTAACCCTTATTCTTCTTACTGCTTCTTCTTTTCTATTATTTCTAACAATAATAAAATAACCCTATTATTCTCTTTATTACTTAATGGACTTAAGACTACCACACCCCATTATTACTACTTCCATCCTTTAAAATAAGCCCACATCAAATAATATTATCCTTCTTCTAATATTATCCAACCACTTAATAAAATTATTAAATCCAACTAATCACAACACAACTTCACAAATATTCCAAAAATAATTTAATTAAAAAATTAACTAAATTATGGGCATTACAACTCTCCCTCACTTAGAATATTTTCGTCCTCAAAAATTTACCTTAATCAAACAACTCAGGATAGGAGTCTCGCATCTTGCTCTCCAACTCCCAAGTCATGCTTTCTCCGGCAGCCCCTAGCCAAACCACTTTAACCAAAGCAATCTCTTTGCCCCTCTGAGTCTTAGTTTCACGATCCGCGATCCTTACAGGCATTGTCTCCACCGTAAGAATATCCCCGTACTTGCACATCATCCATATGAATCACATGTGATGGATCTGAAATATACTTCCGGAGTTGCGACACATGAAACACATCATGCAAATTCGAAAGATTAGGTGGTAAAGCCACTCTATAAGCAACATTCCCCACTCTCTCCGAAATCTGATACGGTCCAATAAAACGAGAAGTGGGCTTCTTAGACTTCAATGCTCGCCTAACACCAGTCACAAGCGTAACTCTCAAAAACACATGGTCACCCGCTTGAAATTCTAAATCTTTCCTTCGCTTGTCATGATAACTCTTCTGTCTACTTTGGGAAGCTTTCATCTTTTCTCAAATTAACTTCACCTTCTCAGTAGTCTCACGAACAAGTTTAGGTCCAAGTACTACACTTTCACCAGATTCATGCCAACATAAAGGAGTTCTACATCTTCGACCATACAACGCTTCAAAAGGCGTCATCCCAATACTGGAATGGTAACTGTTATTATAAGTGAACTCTATCAATGAAAGATAAGTATCCCACGAACATCCCTGCTCAAGAACACATGCCCTCAACAAGTCTTCCAACGATTGAATAGTCTGTTCAGTCTGACCATTTGTCTGAGGATGGTACGCTGAACTCAACCTCAACTTAGAACCCAATGCTTCTTGCAAACTCTTCCAAAAATAGGAAGTAAATATTGGATCCCTATCTGACACAATGCACAAAGGAACACCATGCAGCTTCACAATCACACTAGTGTAAATCTCAACCAACTTCGACACTGGAAAACTGATGTTAATAGGAATAAAATGAGCTGACTTTGTAAGCCTATCAACAATCACCCAAATCGAATCATGTCCTCTTATAGTATTAGGTAACCCTGTCACAAAGTCCATTGGAATGCTATCCCATTTCCATTCTGGAACTTCTAACGGTTGCATCAACCCTACATGTTTCTGATGTTCAACTTTCGACTTCTGACAAGTCAAACATGCATACACAAACCAAGCCACACCACTCTTCATTCCAGGCCACCAAAACAAACCTTTCAAATCTTGATACATCTTTGTAGCTCCTGGATAAATACTCAACTTACTTCTGTGACTCTCTTCAAGCATCACTTTCTTCATCTCGGCATCATCAAGAATACAAATCCGGTTACAAAATCTCAACACACCTTGCGCATCTAGCTTAAAATCATTATTCTCAGACTGATCGATTCCAACCATCGAATCTACCAGTTTCACATCCAACTTCTGAGCTTCAATGATACCGTCTAGAAATTCATTATTAATCTTCAACATACCCAACATAACACTTTGCGGCGTAACCTCGCAAACTAAGCTCATATCTCTGAACTATTCAATCAATTCCAACTCTTTAACCATCATTGTCGACATATGTAAAGTCTTTCGACTCAACGCATCAGCTACCACATTCTCTTTTCCTGGATGATAATTCAAACCGAAATCATAATTATTTAACAATTCCAACCATCTTCGTTGCCTCATATTCAGCTCCTTCTGATCAAATAAATACTTTAAGCTCTTATGGTCACTAAAAACTTAAAATCTAGAACCATAAAGATAATGCCTCCAAATCTTCAACACAAAGACAACTGCAGCTAGCTCCAAATCATGTGTAGGATAGTTCTTCTCATGAATCCATAACTGCCTTGACGCATAAGAAACTACCTTATCATTCTGCATAAGCACACCTCCTAAAAACATCTTAGAAGGATCACAATACACCACAAAAGGCTCTCCTGGATTAGGCAACATCAAAATCGGAGCCGATGTCAACCTCTTCTTCAATTCTGTAAAACTTTCTTCACACTGAACATCCCATCCAAAAGCTCCACCATTACAAGTCAATTTAGTCAACGGAAGTGCTAACTTGGAAAAACCTTCGATAAACCTTTTGTAATAACCAGCTAATCCCAAAAAGCTCCTAATCTCAGTAGCTGACCTTGGAGTTTCCCATTGCAACACATCATTAACCTTCGATGGATCTACAACAATGCCACTACCTGAAATCACATGACCAAGAAAACTAACCTCCTTTAACCAGAATTCACACTTGGACAGATTTGCATACAACTTCTTCTCTTTCAAAACTTGCAATACTACTCTTAAGTGTTTTGCATGCTCTTCTTCTGACTTAGAGTAAATCAAAATATCATCAATGAACACCACTACAAACTGATCCAAATAAGTATGAAAGATACGATTCATATATTCCATGAATACTCCCGGCGCATTAGTAACACCGAAAGGCATCACCGAATACTCATAATGTCCATAACGCATTCTGAAAACCGTCTTCTGGATATCTTCATCCTTCACTTTAATCTGATGGTAACCCGACCTCAAATTAATCTTACTAAACATACGAGCATCCACCAATTGATCCATTAAGTCATCTATTCTTGGAAGCGGATACTTGTTCTTAATCGTCACTTTATTCAACTATCTATAATCAACACAAAGCCTCATACTTCCATCTTTCTTCTTTACTAACAACGCTGGAGCTCCCCATGGCGATACACTTGGTCTTACAAACTTCTTTTCAAGTAACTCTTCCAATTACTTCTTTAATTCTGATAATTCAGATGCAGAAATCTTGTATGGTTCCATAGACACAGGTCTGGTACCGGGTACAAGATCAATTGCAAATTCAACTTCCCTCTCTGGCGGTACATCAAGAATTTCATCAGGGAAAACTTCAGGAAATTCACACACCACATGCAATTCCTAAATCATAGCTTGAGTCTCTGCAGATAGCGACGCCATCAATGAGAACATTTGTACTTCTTCTTGCATCAACTTCCTCAATTGTCTAGCAGACAACATACCATCTTCCTCTTCTTCAGGAGTAGAAAACTTCACAGACTTGTCATAACAGTTAATATGAACATAATTATGCTCTAACCAGTTCATACCCAAAATCACATCCAAACCTCTTAACGGTAAACAAACCAAATCAACAGCAAAGTCTCTGTCGAAGATCGACAAGGGACACATTAGACACATAAAAGAAGTAGTCACCGACCCCTTGGCTGGAGTATCGACGGTCATTTCTCCATTCAAAGAAGACAACATAAGACCCAATCTCTCAACATAATCAGCAGCAATAAAACAATGAGTAGCACCGGTATCAATAATAGTAATTAAAGGAGTACTATTAATGAAACATGTACCTCTGATAAGTCTGTCCTCCACAGCTGTCTGATCCCCAACCAAAGCGAACACTTTACCACTTTTTTGCGCCCTTTTTGGTTTCTGACACTGACTACCAATGTGCCCTTCTTCACTAGAGTTGAAACAAATCACATCCTTATGCTTGCACTCAGATACAACATGTCCGTTCTTACCACAATAAAAGCACCTCTTTACTTCAGTAGTAGACACATTACTCTTATGCCCAAGTTTCCCACATTTAAAACAAACCACACCAGCAGGAGCATCTCCCCCACTAGTCCTCTGACCTTGAGCAGCTTTCTGTTTACCTTTACCAACTGGGGTATCATAAGGCTTACCATGATTATGTTGGTGCTTACCCCTCTTCTCACTGATAATCTTGTAATAAGCATTATTATCCTCCTCATAAATTATACAGATATCGATCAAGTCAGCAAAGACACGGATCTTCTAGTATCCAACTGCCTTCTTGATCTCTGGGCGCAACCCATTCTCAAACTTGATACATTTCGAAAACTCAGCATCTGCCTCAGCGTAGTGCGGATAAAACTTAGCCAACTCAGAAAACTTGGAAGCATAATCAACAACCGACATATTCCCTTGCTTCAACTCAAGGAATTCAATCTCCTTCTTACCACGAACATCTTCAGGAAAGTACTTCCTCAAAAATTCCCTACGGAACATAGCCCAAGTGACATTCTCACCTGCAGCTTTTAATCTCTGACAAGTCTCTAGCCACCAATCATCAGCCTCAACTGCTAGCATATGAGTACCATACCTAACCTTCTGCGCTGGAGTGCAATCCATCACACAGAAGATTCTCTCAATCTCTTTCAACCAATCCAATGCTCCGTCAGGATCATACTTTCCCTTGAAGGTAGGTGGATCCTCTCTCTGGAAAGTCACCAAGCTACGAGATCCAACATTCCCGTCAGTATTCGGCTGATTCTCCATCGCATGAGCCATTGCTTCTAAAGCAGCATCAAGTGCAGCATCATTCCTTCCAGCCATCTCAACTTATCACTACAACATAAACAACGGATAAAACTCGAATTAACAATACTCGATTGTTAGACAACTACGACTCAACAACAAGGTCGGACTAACCTTTTGCTCTGATACCAACTTTGTAACACCCCAATTTTACTCGAAAATTATATATGCAAATCAGAGTCATAAATTCATGCAAACGAATCGGGATGCCACAAATTCATCTTTCAAAACACATTGCATTCAACATGGATACATAACACTTTAAACTTCGGATGAACCATCATCATAATACTTAAATCTCTTAATTCAACAATTTAAACATCTACGCAGCAGAATTCTTAATAACATCTTTATCCAGCATTACAGCAACTTCAAAATAACGCATACTTAATAACAATCAAATTAAAGCTCAACAACTGCAATCATGAATAATCAAAAACACCAAGCGTTCATCCCCCCGAGTGTTACATATCAGAGCAATGACACCGACTCGAACTACTGAAGGTATACAACCTTCACTCTCGATTACCTGCACGTTACCAACGTAAGGGCAACATTCAAATAGAAGGGGTGATATATCTAACAATATAATAAAGCATACGATAATTAATATATTAAATTAGATCACATAACATCACCACTTCTCATCTCATAAACAACAATATTTGCAACAGAAATACCAACAATATACACATTCATCATATCAATTCACAAATTCTTTATGCAATCATATAATGCGACTCAATACTATGCAAATGCATGTGGTACCATTGGAGCTGAACTCCCATCTTAAAAATCTGCCAATAAATAGAGGCATCAACAAGGCATAAGCCTTCATCTTAATATTCGCCAATAAAGGCCATCTTAACGAGCATAAGCTCCATCCTAAAATGAAATGTATGCGACACAATCATGAATGTAATGACAATACCATAATTAACAACATCTCAACACAAACATCATCGTTGGCCAGAAGCCTACATCTTAATAGCTGCCAATTATTAGAGGCATCTCAACATCTTTCATCAACATCATTCACCAACATCATTTATCATCATAATTCATCAAACATCATTTATACATCATAATTCGTCAAACAAAATCTGATTAACAACTCATCCGTACAGCAATACAACTGTAACTCATCAATTTCGCAACGTTGGTCATAGGCCTACAACATGATATTGCCTATAACTAGTTAATCAACTAAGGCTTACTTCTAAATCACTAGACCTCTACATATTACTATTATGTAATACTACATCATTATCATCATTAATACTACTGTTACAAACTAAACAACAATCTATAATCATATCGTCCTCATCATTCTTCACAAAAATTAGCATAGCGATTAACGCGGGAATTAACTCTAGTCCTAATTTGGATACTAGGATTATGCTTCCTAATCTTCATTTTAATCCTTAAGAATAAAGCTTATCGCATTAGCTATTCAACGCTTCGAACGACACCTCAAACGGAGTCCGAAAACTCAAGTTACAGCCTTTTCCAATTGATTCTGCCAAAAACCAGACAACATGGATCGATGCATAACGTCTTGGGTCGACGCTTACTATATTTAACATGACACATGAGTCGATGCATACTCTCTTATATCGACTCATACTGAGTCTGCAACACTGCATGTATCGACACATGCTCCTTCGTGTCGACTCATCCTGAGTCTACAAGCCTTCACGTATCGACATATGACTCCTTCGTGTCGACTCATACTGAGTCTAACATCATTATTATATCAACACATGCCATTTAGGGTCGACACATATTGTTCTGCTAAGGATAATTTCTGCGATTTTCTCTGTGTTTTCACTACAAATTCCATACCTTAGGCCCTAAAAACATCATCTAATCATAGATAATCATATCCTATAATTCTACATCAAATAAACAACATTGGGTCATCATTATTCATCTTTCAATCATCGATTTCTATCATACAACATCGTATATAATTCAATCATAAACCAAACAATCTTTCACCTCTAACCCCATATATCAATTATCATAAACCCTATTATAGAGTCAGAACCCCACCCTTACCTTGGATTGAAGGTTGCTCTATAATTTCCAGTTGAATTTCCGTTCTGCCCCTATTCCTCCTTTCCAACAACTTTCATGTTCTTCTCTTCTAACCCTTATTCTTCTTACTGCTTCTTCTTTTCTATTATTTCTAACAATAATAAAATAACCCTATTATTCTCTTTATTTCTTAATGGGCTTAAGACTACCACACCCCCTTATTACTACTTCCATCCTTTAAAACAAACCCACATCAAATAATATTATCCTTCTTCTAATATTATCCCACCACTTAATAAAATAACTAAATCCAACTAATCACAACACAACTTCACAAATATTCCAAAAATAATTTAATTAAATAATTAATTAAATTATGGGCGTTACACGTCCCACTTTTGGACAGGCTTAAACGGGGCGGACCTAAATGGGACAGGCTACCCGCTTTGCCACCCCTACTATTAACTACATAATAAATATGTTTAAGTCTATTTATTACTATAATTATTATTATTTTAATTAAAAACTTAATTAATTATATAAATGTATTTATTAAAGTATTTTAAATTTTATAATTTATAGAGGAAAAACATATATGTTAATATTTAAAATTATTATTTTTTGTTATAATCTATTAGAGATTTTTTTTTAGAATAACTAGGTATTAAATTTTTTTTTCACAAATAACCATATTTCAGTTAAAATTACGCAAATAATCATGTTTCAGAAAACCCCACAAGGGAGGAGCCAACCCAGTTGGCGCCTACACCTTATTTTAAAGGGGAGGCGCCATCTCACTTGGCGCCTAGGTGTGAAAGACTTGCCCTAAGCCAAGTGAGATGGCGCCTTAGTGCAATTGGGAGGCCATTTTTCGCATTTTTTATTTTAAATGCGGTGCGTTACGTAAACGATATAGGATCAAAAAAATTGACTTTTTATTTACACAATATGATTACACACATAACGATTACATAAAAAATACAAATTAATCAGTGGTTCCCCAGAACCCGGCAATGACCTCCGGTTTCACATCCCCGTCCTCGCCTTTCCCGTGCTGGGTTTCGCCGTGTTTCCTGTTGTGGCAGGGTCGATGGCCTATCGAAGTCAATGTGTTCCAGATCCATGAAATCGGTCAGATCTCCATATCCATAAGATCCACTTTGGTACAATCGGTTGCACCCTTAAAGTTTGGCCGTGTTGGTGGTGGATAGGGTTCCATGGTTGGTTTGTAGCACTGGTCGTCTGAGTACGGGGGGTAGAAAGGAAATGGATCTTGAGGTGTTTGGTATTGAGAATGTTGGGTGCTTTGGTGATGTTGTGGTTGATGATAAGTTGGGTCGGTTGGTTCATAATCTTCGGACAATCCAAGATCAGGGCTAAGGCTGGATGTTGAGGGGCCCATATTGGGATATGTAGAAGACTGAAATTATGTGTGGGGTATGAAGGTGTATTGGTATTGTGATTGAAATTGTGGTTGGGTGTGAGGCATATGAGGGTATTGGTACTGAGGTGGTGATTATGGTTTGTTGTGGGGCATGTGGGTGTAATTGTATTGTGGTGGTTAGCAAAGACCAAGGCGATTGAAAAGGTATATGGAAACTGGGAGGAGTCATACCAAGAACTTCCTCGCTACCTTAATGCACTTCAGACTTATTCTCCGGTGTGATCGGTGGATCTGGAACTGACTGTTTAACGCTGGTTCGCGAAATGTCGCGGAAGCAAGAGTCGCCACCGTCTTTTATTTTCTCCAAATGAAAAGGACAAAAGCACAGAAAAATTCCTTAAAGAGATTGCTCTCGGTTCGGGAGGTAGGTTATAGAAAGGGAAGGTGTTAGCACCCTTTTTATCCATGGTTATCCATGGGCTCTTAGATACTTGCTCAATGTGTTTTCAAAAGGTTTATTTGCTTTTCAATTGTGGGTTTTAAAAAGTTTCTTTGAAAAATTTCAGTTCGACTCGTACGTCAGAGTGTTTGAAAAATTTGCTTTGAAAGCTTTTGAAAAGTGTCGGTGTGAAAAGTCTTTGAATTTTTGTTTTGAAGAGAGCAAGTATCTACGAGAACCTACCTACCCTAAGGAATTCGTCTGTGTAAATGTCCTTTAAAGTAGTGCCATCCCACCATTGAGAGGTAGGTAGCACCACCGTTGGAGGTGTTCGGGTCAATTCGAGTTTTAGGGACATGGTGATCACCAGAGCAATGGGAAGATACCTTAGAAGCTACCCTCATGCCAGGTTCCCGGATCATGAGGACTTACTAAGACATCCTCTACTCGACGATCACCTTTCGAAAGGCAACAGTGAGGCGTACCCTAGGGGTGGTGTGTGTGAATTGTGTGTCGTTTTCATTGATATTTGTCTTGTCATGTTAAAGTAATCTACGCTTGATTTTATTTTAAGTCCATACATTCTTTCATGCTTATTTAACAGTTAATATTTGCGGGAAAATAAATCTATAACTATTACAAATGGCGCGGGTCCACATTGCCAAAATTAAACCGGACCCGATTTGACTGAAAAATAAATAAAGCGAATAAAAGAAAAGTGCGAAAAGTTTAAGTTACATGGCTTCGGGATAGATACATAACTATTTAAGCGAAATAAAACAAATGTGCGAATAAAATAAATTACGAATGAGGGCGTTGGACCCTTTTGCAAAAAATTAAAGTTAATGAATTTAATTAATAACAATTAAAAAGAAAATGTTTTTGGTGTTTTTTATGTTTTTTAGATTTAATAGAAAAAGGAGAATTAATTATAATGAAAATAAAATGCAAACCCTAATTCTAATCATTTTTTAGTTATTAAGAAAATATTGAAATTTTTAACTAAATGAAACCTAAATTATTTATGTACAATTTAATTATGAAAATAATAAATAAATAAATAATATGATAAAAAAAAAGAAAAAATTAAAAGGAATAAAATTTATTAAACCTAGTCCTATGTTTTTTAGATTTTTAGTTATTAAAAGAAATTAAAGTTGTAACCTAATTAATACTAAATTTATTTACATGTTAATTTATTTATGAAAATAATTAAATTAAATATTTATTATATTTTTCATCTTTTTCTGATTTTTTGTGCTGTTTTTATATTTTTGTAAAAAAGAAAATTAATTAATTTGATTAAAACAATAAAGCAAAAATAAAACAATAAATTGAAAAAAAGAAAATAAAACAAAATATAATGAAATGGAAAACCAGGGGGTTTCAGTCCCAATTGTGAGGTGTAACTTGGAATAGTCTGGCCCAATTAAGCATGAGATGCGCTGACTTTTCCAGGCCACGTATGCGCTTTGGACTAAGGCTTATGGTACACCTCTGATCTATGCCCTTGATTTGATCTCCAGGACGCGTGGCTGGTTGATCTTTGAGGATGTATGGTGTGTATTATCACTGGCGCTGCATAGGAGTTGGAATTGAAAAATAACATGAAATATTGTACAGACCTGGGACTCGAACCCAGGTCTTATGCCTTGCCAATGCCTTCCCTGACCAGTTGTGCCAATTAACGCGCATTAACATTAAGCATTAAACAAATAATATAAGATAAGTAACGCATATAGATGAGATTTTAGCGCGAAATTCAAAAAGAGCCAATCACTCCCTGACACGGTATCGTCTTCCTCGCGTGCCTGAAAGATAAAACATTGAGCAATGGTTTTAGACGCGTTGCCTTAAGCCAGCTACCAGAAAATAGCGAATAGGCCTATGTAGCTCATAAATTAATCGCGACTAGTGCTTCTTGTTCGTTGGAGCATGCTGATCGCAATGGTGGTGACTTTGAGTCCTAATTTTTCCTTGGGTGAAAAACCCCAATTCAAGAACTCTGAAAACCCTAAAAGTCAGTTATGGCATATTTGTATATAGTGCGTAAAAACGTAATTAAATCACATGGTAAGCATCAGAAAGCATCATTGAATAAGAATATGTAAACCAAATGTCATGGAAATGCCTTAAAATCAAGATGCGTGTATGCAATTTTGTGAGAAAATTTTGAGTTCTGTACAGCGATTCTTTGCCTTTTGATGAGTGTTATGAATTGGAATATGATCAGTGAACCACAAGGAAGCTTTTGGAATGGATTTCGTGCCTTGAATCCACCTTTAGAGTGGTTTTCAGTTTTGAACTTTTTGATGAAAATTCCAAGTTTGATATGTCTCTTTCTGCGCAGCTTAGAGTCCATCAGCATTAGGTTTGTATTCCTGGTTATGTAGTGAGCATATTAGGTTAAGAAAATTGGCCAAGATCTCTTGCAATCATTGATTTGGATATTTGATTTTTTTAAGGATCCTTTTGAATCTTTTTCATGTGTATTTTGCTCAATCATGCTCAAATTGAACCAAATCTTTCCATGTTGGGATCTGCACGAATTATAGAGGCTAAAGCATGCATGAAAAGATTTATTAGGTCAAAGTAGATATTTTTCATATATTTAAATGATTTAAATGAATTAATATTAATATAAATTCAAATAAATAAATAAAAAATGAGAAAATACTTCCCTTTGGGCCAGGTGGTCGTGCATATGCTTGGAATGATGAATCATGGAAGAAAAATGGGCCCATTAGCAAATTTAGGTCATTTGAAGTAATGTTGACTTTTCAAAATATCCAAAAATTTCCCAACTTCCACAAGGCATAACTTGCTCAATTTTTAAGCTTTTCACATGTTCTTGGACATTTTGGAAAGGTCTTTGAGTCCTCTAACCAATGCCTTTGGTCCCATGTCATTTTGATTTACCAATCTCAAGTTATGGCCTTTGACTTAAAGTCCCTTTTTGTTGACTTTTGAAAATGACCTATAATGTTGAAATTGATAACTTTTTGTGAAAGCATTTCTTGGACTTGAAGTATGAAGATGAGTTGTAGGAAATGTCTTTCTCTTCAAAATGAGCTTTGGATGGAATTTTTCTGATAATCCATGTGAAAGTTATGCCCTGGTCAATTTCAGTTGACTTTTTCAACTGTCCAAATAAGGAAACTTTTGCATCTTTGATGATTTCTGAGCCAAATTTTGAGAATCATGATCAAGCATTGATCAAATGATGTTTGTGGCTTCAAAATGATATGTTGACCAAAAATTTGAACTTTTGACTGTCAAATGACCATTTTGCCCCTACAGTTGACTGTAGTGCCATTTAGGGTTTTGACTGTGCAATTTTGAGCTGAATGCCTTGAAACTTGATATGAGGATACTTGACCATCTTTGTAGGCATGTAAGACTTGATTGGGCCTTTGAAAACTTCAATTTCTTGATCAGAACACAAACCCTAGTTTTGACTGTATATGAGGTCTTTGCACTGTGCCACCCTTGGGGAATTTTGTGACTTGGCTTGGCAATTTCTTGAAGAATATGGGAGGGCAAATTTTGGGGTACAACAGTTGCCCCTGTTCAATCTTCTTAGACCTGAGGATGCAGATCGGCTGACGTGCCTTTCGTGATCCGAGGGTAGAAGAAGATTGGACACTAGAGTGCCCAGAAATTTGCGCTCACATAGTAGCAGTGATGGTGGAATGGGCTTATAGATGCCATTGGGAGGTTGCTGGATAGGACGATGGGCTTATAGATGCCATCTGGACGTTGATCGCGTAGGAGATTCCTTAGTGAGAACCTGCATACCTGCAAAAGGAAAATGAGTACCTGACACGTTGCAGGAGCTGATTTTAGATGCTTGGCATAGATATGTCCTGACTGGTTACAGGAGCTGAGTCTGGAGCTTCAAACAGTGATGAATGAACCAGGGATGGTTACTGCCTTAGCATGAATGGTAAGAGAACCTTTGGGTGATTTTAACTTCAACAACGCTCGTTGAGAAAAATCTTAGTGGGAAATACCATCTTCGCAGGATCGGAACGGGAACCATAGACCATTATAATCTGAAAGGGAATCACCTCACTCGCCGTCGGAGAGGGAAATCATAGGAAATGTCACCTCACACACCGTCGGAGAGGGAACCATAGAAGACTATCACCTCACACTAATCGTCGGAGAGGGAAACATCTGAAGAAGGAATTACCACCTCACGCACTAGCCGGAGAGGGGACCATAGGAGACTATCACCTCACACTCATCGTCGGAGAGGGAAACATCTGAAGAAGGAATTACCACCTCACGCACTAGCCGGAGAGGGGACCATAGGAGACTATCACCTCACACTCATCGTCGGAGAGGGAAACATCTGAAGAAGGAATTACTACCTCACACACCGTCGGAGAAGGAAACATCTGAAGAAGGAACTACTGCCTCACACACCGTCGGAGAGGGAAACATCTGAAAAACTTCTACTGAGTCTTCATCAGGAAAATCTGTTGGGAGTCGATTTAGCTGGACTGGACAAGGTCTTGAAATGTCTTCAACTGGAATAAGGATCAGGGAGATCTTAGGGTCGATCTGACTGAACCAGAGGAGGTTTTTTTTTTTTTTTTTTTTTTTTGATAAGGATGTGATGAAGGAATCTGAGACGATTGCTACTCCAAATCTATGATGAAGGAATCTGGGACGATTACTACCTCAGCAGGATGATGAAGGAATCTGGGACGATTACTACCTCACGGGTGATGAAGGAATCTGGGACGATTGCTACCTCAACAGGACGATGAAGGAATCTGGGACGATTACTACCTCAGAAGAATGATGAAGGAATCTGGGACGATTACTACCTCAGCAGAATGATGAAGGAATCTGGGACGATTGCTACCTCAACGGGTGGTGAAGGAATCTGGGACGATTGCTACCTCAGTAGGACGATGAAGGAATCTGGGACGATTACTACCTCAGCAGAATGATGAAGGAATCTAGGACGATTGCTACCTCAACGGGTGATGAAGGAATCTGGGACGATTGCTACCTCAGCAGGATGATGAAGGAATCTGGGACGATTACTACCTCAGAAGAATGATGAAGGAATCTGGGACGATTGCTACCTCAGAAGAATGATGAAGGAATCTGGGACGATTACTACCTCAACGGGTGAAGACTTTTATCTGTTGATCGTTCTTTCCTGAAAAGTAACGAATTAGTTGTATGCAATGTCATAATGCATGAATTGCCTGATTTTAAGATGTTCTCAAAAATAAATGAGATTGGGGTGATATGATGCGTCTATGCATGCTATAATGATGTATGTGACGTTTTATGAATGTGTTTTTCGTCTAGGAACGTAAATCCTTGACGGGTGCCGGGAAGTCGTACTGGGCTGATGTTGAAGAATAGATTTTGCTTCCGCTGTGGATGATAACTGCAAGAATACCGGTAGGAGAAGATGACTCCGTTGCGGAATAGACTTGACAAATGGAAGATTCTGCGGGGAGAAAAGATATTCTAGCGACCATGCTGAGAAGCAATACTCTGTGGGAAGAGGGATGCCTTGCTGAATGTTGACAGTAGTTTGCTGAGGATACCCTTGTTGTATAGGAAGTAGTTGATGAACTTTGCTGGGGTAAGAAGACTTCGGCGACGATGCTCTTTCCGTGGCTTTTGGCTGAGGATAACCCAGTTATATCCTGTTAAGGAAACAACTCTTTGAATAAAGCCGGGCGACGCGTTCGTGCTTTGCGAGGATAAGCTTCCAGAATCTACTGGGGATAAGCTTACTGCTTGGGGATATGGACTCCATCTTTCCTGGGGAAACCGGATTGGACTTTTCTGGGGAAGTATTGAACTGCATTGGTTATGTTCTTCAACGGACCCTACCTTGACATCTTAAAGGACAGAGCAATCAGATTGCTTAGACCACCCATTATTGCCCCTGTTTCTGATGTGGGAGCGGATAGTTGTTGGTGGAAAAACCTTCTCCTGGTAGACATAGTCGTACGCTTTAATCCCTAACTTTTGCCTGGACCGCCCCTTCGGGTTTTCAGTCCATCGGGATACCCATTTTTGCCCAAGCCGCCTTTTCAGGTTTTCGACTTGCCGGGTGTACAGATTTTTTTCATTTCATCCCTTCATTTTGCCCGAACCCTTTTGGTTCGACGGGAAGCCCTAATTTTTGCCTAGGCATGTCAGCCTAGCGGGTCTTTGATTATGCGCAGTATTTTTTCGACTATGTCGGTGTCCTCAGGATGTAGGGAATTGCCCCTGTCAGAAGTGTTTTGTCATGCCATCAGAAGGTGTTTGATCAGGCAAGATTTGTTGTTGGAATGCCCCCAAGTGACTCAGGCGGAGATTTGCCCCAGGCTATTTTTGCCTTTGAGATATTCTCCGAATCTTGATTGGATTGCCCCAGATAATGGACCATGATCATGTTATGCCCCTTGATTGGAGATACTCTTGTTCATTAGACTTTCATTGTGCGGATTTCCCTGCTGTTCAAACAAAAAGTCATACGCAAACAAAGTTATGTTAAAAATGCAAAGCCTATGTCTGTCTTGAAGGTTTTGAAAATGCATTCTTTTTCATAAAACAAGTGAATGTTTGTAAAACGTGATGTCAACTCCGTATTTACCGTAGGCCTTAAGGAGTCAGGATACCTTTTGTAATAGTATGATTTCGAATTAACCCATGCTTCAGCTAGGACTTTTAAGGGTTATAACGTGGCCGGGTTCACGGTTTAAGAAACAAAGGATAAAGGCTCAAATTTTATTTATACCCACCCGCTCTTCGTGATGTTCTCCAAACCTAAGCTCAGTTGATCATGCGTTAGACCTTGTTGAGTCTTTGTCCTGATGTTCCAGTGATGATTCGGATGTTGATAACTTATTTTGAATAGGCAGTCATTCCTTTTTTGTTAAGGGTTTGTAGGACCTCTTTCTTTTTGATTTCGTTATCCCTATTTTTTTGCCTGAACTGTTTCTTTTTGGAATTACAGTCAGCGGGATGCCCCAGTTTCATAAGTCCCTTTTTATAGGTTTTGACTTCTTGGGCTTTTCGTTTATGATTTTTTTGATAATGACTGCCTGTCCTTTTGATTGTTCTGAACCATCACTGTCTTTCTTTTTTCGCAAGGATCTCTTTGGTGCCATTCGTTATGCACTTGGATCAACTGAGAGACTACCCTGCCCCAGGTTATGATTAAGGGTTTTAAATTTCGAAAAGAAAAACTCCTACTTCTTTGGCTCAGAGGGGTTGACGAGGGATTATCATCCTTATAACTCCAGTGTTTAGGGATTGAAACAATGCCTGTACCTCATCAGTGGGGTCTATTCAAAAGCATACTGCAGATCGTGGTATCGTTTTTGTCATCCTCCCTCAAGAGGCTTAGAACTATTAATTGAGAGTTGATATCAGAAAAATATGAAAACAATTTGCATATAGTGAATGCGAATATATTGATTCAAAATAGACATAAGCGATGCATTAATATGATAACAATGTTTAACGTGAATAAATGTTTGAACAATCAAAGAAAAATACAACTTGAACATTTGAATGAACAAAAGACATTCTCGATGATTTGGTGGAGTATCAGTGTTCAAACTCGACTTCCTTGGCGTCAATCAAATCCTGGATTTTGTTCTTCAGGGTCCAACAGTCGTCAGTGTCATGTCCGGGACTGTCAGAATGGTAGGCACATCTCACACCCGGGTTGTACTTGGGAGAGGAAGTGTCAGGATTTTGAGGAGGATCCTTTAGTGTGATCAGTTTTGCCCTCAGCAATTGCTGTAATGCCTGAGACAAAGACATGTTGATGTCAGTATACTTCATATCTTGATGCTTTACCCTACGCCTATTGCTCTTTCTTGGTTGAACGGGCGTGGGATCAGAAATCTGGATTGCCCCTACATCATGACGACCCTTTTTACCATTTATAGCATTGGATTCTTTCTTCCCACTGTGGGGCTTTTTCTGAGCATCAGCAGGTGCGGTTTCTTGAATCTTCCCCGACTTGATACCAGCTTCGATTCTCTCCCCAGTCAAGACAAGGTCTGTAAACCCAGCAGCAGAATTCCCAATTAGGTGGTTGAAGAATGGACCAGACAGGGTCCCCAAGAACATGTCGACGAGCTCGCGGTCAGTCAGAGGTGGTTGTACCCTTCCAGCAAGGTCTCTCCACTTCTGAGCGTACTCCTTAAAACCTTCGCTTGCACCTAACGACATACCCTGGAGTTGGGTACGTGTGGGGGCAAGGTCGGCATTGTACTGGTACTGCTTATAGAAAGCAGTTGCCAACTCCTCCCAGTTACGAACTTTGGTCCCATCCAGTTGATAGAACCATTCGAGGTGAGTCCCTGAAAGACTTTCCTGGAAGAAGTGGATCCACAAGTTTTTATCTGCTGAGTATGGCTGAATCTTCCGAACATAGGACCTGAGATGTAACTTGGGACAAGACGCCCCGTCATATTTAGTGAATGATGGTGCCTTGAACTTCCGAGGGATGATCACACCAGTAGACAAACCCAGATCCCCGAAATCCAGCCCCGGTACTTGTTGTATTTCCATAGCCTTCAAACGGTCTTCCAACTGCTTGTACTTGTCCTCAGCCGGAGGGTATTGTTCGTCGTCAAAATCTGTCTCGTCGTCGGAGACCACTGGACTAGGAACCCTTTCCTCTTGGTGACTGCTCTTCCCCACAGATGGAGTTGTCCTCTCAGTTTCAATCTGCGGTGTATTCCCAGATCTGCGTCTAGGGCTGAACAAAACGGTCCTCTTCTTCTTCTTTTCTTTCTTCAAGAGCAAAGCCTTCAGATCTTGTTGCCCCTGGGTCAAATTCATGATCAGCTCTTGGAACTGGGCATTCTGAGCCTGGAGGTCCTTGATAGTGTGCTCGGTTGAAGATTCAGGATTCATGACGATCGGCTGAAATAAACAGCGAGGAAGGGTAAGCAACCTATCAAAGGGACACCTGCAATGCAATGAGATGTATGACATGCATGTAATGTTTTCAAGGACCTCGCGGGAGAAACAAGAAAATTTGTTAGCATTTGAATTTGTAGCTTGATGGAAAGAAACCCATGTTGTTGAGAATTCTTCTCCAAGGGTCAAAGGCTCACCATGTCCAGTGGGTCATAGCCCCTGACAACCTTAGTTAGAGGAAAATAAATCCTCTTTGCCCCTTGCTGGACAGTTGGTTCATCATGACCTGCATCACAAGCCCTTGAGATCCTTGAAATGGATTAGGATGTATGTAATGGTATGATGTCATGCTATGCATGGGGGTAATGTGAGTAACCCTGTTATGAGTCCCAATTAAGGACTATAAACAACCCTGCAAGAAATTTAGTACCCTGTTATGAGTCCCAATTAAGGACTATAAACAAGACCTGCAAGAAATTTAGTACCCTGTTATGAGTCCCAATTAAGGACTATAAACAAAAACCTGCAAGAAATTTGGGTAAACCCTGTCATGAGTCCTAGTTAAGGACTATAAACAAAACCTGCAAGTAGTTCATGTGTCAGCTAACAAGCATGCAAGTAGGCAAGTACGAAGGCACACAAGTCACACAAAAGAAGCCCTTAGAGTTTAGGCCGGCATGAGGTCTGGGTATTACCCTCTTGAAGTTGGTTGGTTCATCCTGTCCTAATCAAAGTAACCGGGTTCTAAGGTTCCCAATATCACGGGATTGCTTTCATTGTTCATCGTTTCGATTTAGCCACTGAACTGGCGACCGAAATATTCCAGGAAAGCAACCCTCAATTGAGTGTAGCATCGAGTATCAACCAACCTCGGACTGCACCAAAGTCAGTTATCTCACTACCCTAAAGAGGCCAAGATAGTTCAATTAAGGTTCCTAAGGTCTGTTGATGCTTCATGACACCACGCGGAGGCCCCGTACTCTCCTTGACTGAACTCAAGGGTTACCGGTACACACCAAAGTGCCACATCAACGTAGCAGACTGTTTCAACCATGTCGGTATACCCCGCACAGTTCCCTCACAGCCTTGTTGCTACTTTCTAAGAAAGGTATTCCCCAGATCCGGGTTAGGATCTATAGAACTCCCAAGCAACCCACAATAATAAAGCAAGCAAAGAAGACAATTGAAAACATAGTTATGACCTAGCCCTAAGGTACACCTCACTTTAAAAGTGTTTCCCCAGCAGAGTCGCCAGTTCTGTGATCGGTGGATCTGGAACTGACTGTTTAACGCTGGTTCGCGAAATGTCGCGGAAGCAAGAGTCGCCACCGTCTTTTATTTTCTCCAAATGGAAAGGACAAAAGCACAGAAAAATTCCTTAAAGAGATTGCTCTCGGTTCGGGAGGTAGGTTATAGAAAGGGAAGGTGTTAGCACCCTTTCTATCCATGGTTATCCATGGGCTCTTAGATACTTGCTCAATGTGTTTTCAAAAGGTTTATTTGCTTTTCAATTGTGGGTTTTAAAAAGTTTCTTTGAAAAATTTCAGTTCGACTCGTACGTCAGAGTGTTTGAAAAATTTGCTTTGAAAGCTTTTGAAAAGTGTCGGTGTGAAAAGTCTTTGAATTTTTGTTTTGAAGAGAGCAAGTATCTACGAGAACCTACCTACCCTAAGGAATTCGTCTGTGTAAATGTCCTTTAAAGTAGTGCCATCCCACCATTGAGAGGTAGGTAGCACCACCGTTGGAGGTGTTCGGGTCAATTCGAGTTTTAGGGACATGGTGATCACCAGAGCAATGGGAAGATACCTTAGAAGCTACCCTCATGCCAGGTTCCCGGATCATGAGGACTTACTAAGACATCCTCTACTCGACGATCACCTTTCGAAAGGCAACAGTGAGGCGTACCCTAGGGGTGGTGTGTGCGAATTGTGTGTCGTTTTCATTGATATTTGTCTTGTCATGTTAAAGTAATCTACGCTTGATTTTATTTTAAGTCCATACATTCTTTCATGCTTATTTAACAGTTAATATTTGCGGGAAAATAAATCTACAACTATTACAAATGGCGCGGGTCCACATCGCCAAAATTAAACCGGACCCGATTTGACTGAAAAATAAATAAAGCGAATAAAAGAAAAGTGCGAAAAGTTTAAGTTACATGGCTTCGGGATAGATACATAACTATTTAAGCGAAATAAAACAAATGTGCGAATAAAATAAATTACGAATGAGGGCGTTGGACCCTTTTGCAAAAAATTAAAGTTAATGAATTTAATTAATAACAATTAAAAAGAAAATGTTTTTGGTGTTTTTTATGTTTTTTAGATTTAATAGAAAAAGGAGAATTAATTATAATGAAAATAAAATGCAAACCCTAATTCTAATCATTTTTTAGTTATTAAGAAAATATTGAAATTTTTAACTAAATGAAACCTAAATTATTTATGTACAATTTAATTATGAAAATAATAAATAAATAAATAATATGATAAAAAAAAGAAAAAATTAAAAGGAATAAAATTTATTAAACCTAGTCTATGTTTTTTAGATTTTTAGTTATTAAAAGAAATTAAAGTTGTAACCTAATTAATACTAAATTTATTTACATGTTAATTTATTTATGAAAATAATTAAATTAAATATTTATTATATTTTTCATCTTTTTCTGATTTTTTGTGCTGTTTTTATATTTTTGTAAAAAAGAAAATTAATTAATTTGATTAAAACAATAAAGCAAAAATAAAACAATAAATTGAAAAAAAGAAAATAAAACAAAATATAATGAAATGGCAAACCAGGGGGTTTCAGTCTCAATTGTGAGGTGTAACTTGGAATAGTCTGGCCCAATTAAGCATGAGATGCGCTGACTTTTCCAGGCCACGTATGCGCTTTGGACTAAGGCTTATGGTACACCTCTGATCTATGCCCTTGATTTGATCTCCAGGACGCGTGGCTGGTTGATCTTTGAGGATGTATGGTGTGTATTATCACTGGCGCTGCATAGGAGTTGGAATTGAAAAATAACATGAAATATTGTACAGACCTGGGACTCGAACCCAGGTCATATGCCTTGCCAATGCCTTCCCTGACCAGTTGTGCCAATTAACGCGCATTAACATTAAGCATTAAACAAATAATATAAGATAAGTAACGCATATAGATGAGATTTTAGCGCGAAATTCAAAAAGAGCCAATCACTCCCTGACACGGTATCGTCTTCCTCGCGTGCCTGAAAGATAAAACATTGAGCAACGGTTTTAGACGCGTTGCCTTAAGCCAGCTACCAGAAAATAGCGAATAGGCCTATGTAGCTCATAAATTAATCGCGACCAGTGCTTCTTGTTCGTTGGAGCATGCTGATCGCAATGGTGGTGACTTTGAGTCCTAATTTTTCCTTGGGTGAAAAACCCCAATTCAAGAACTCTGAAAACCCTAAAAGTCAGTTATGGCATATTTGTATATAGTGCGTAAAAACGTAATTAAATCACATGGTAAGCATCAGAAAGCATCATTGAATAAGAATATGTAAACCAAATGTCATGGAAATGCCTTAAAATCAAGATGCGTGTATGCAATTTTGTGAGAAAATTTTGAGTTCTGTACAGCGATTCTTTGCCTTTTGATGAGTGTTATGAATTGGAATATGATCAGTGAACCACAAGGAAGCTTTTGGAATGGATTTCGTGCCTTGAATCCACCTTTAGAGTGGTTTTCAGTTTTGAACTTTTTGATGAAAATTCCAAGTTTGATATGTCTCTTTCTGCGCAGCTTAGAGTCCATCAGCATTAGGTTTGTATTCCTGGTTATGTAGTGAGCATATTAGGTTAAGAAAATTGGCCAAGATCTCTTGCAATCATTGATTTGGATATTTGATTTTTTTAAGGATCCTTTTGAATCTTTTTCATGTGTATTTTGCTCAATCATGCTCAAATTGAACCAAATCTTTCCATGTTGGGATCTGCACGAATTATAGAGGCTAAAGCATGCATGAAAAGATTTATTAGGTCAAAGTAGATATTTTTCATATATTTAAATGATTTAAATGAATTAATATTAATATAAATTCAAATAAATAAATAAAAAATGAGAAAATACTTCCCTTTTGGCCAGGTGGTCGTGCATATGCTTGGAATGATGAATCATGGAAGAAAAATGGGCCCATTAGCAAATTTAGGTCATTTGAAGTAATGTTGACTTTTCAAAATATCCAAAAATTTCCCAACTTCCAAAAGGCATAACTTGCTCAATTTTTAAGCTTTTCACATGTTCTTGGACATTTTGGAAAGGTCTTTGAGTCCTCTAACCAATGCCTTTGGTCCCATGTCATTTTGATTTACCAATCTCAAGTTATGGCCTTTGACTTAAAGTCCCTTTTTGTTGACTTTTGAAAATGACCTATAATGTTGAAATTGATAACTTTTTGTGAAAGCATTTCTTGGACTTGAAGTATGAAGATGAGTTGTAGGAAATGTCTTTCTCTTCAAAATGAGCTTTGGATGGAATTTTTCTGATAATCCATGTGAAAGTTATGCCCTGGTCAATTTCAGTTGACTTTTTCAGCTGTCCAAATAAGGAAACTTTTGCATCTTTGATGATTTCTGAGCCAAATTTTGAGAATCATGATCAAGCATTGATCAAATGATGTTTGTGGCTTCAAAATGATATGTTGACCAAAAATTTGAACTTTTGACTGTCAAATGACCATTTTGCCCCTACAGTTGACTGTAGTGCCATTTAGGGTTTTGACTGTGCAATTTTGAGCTGAATGCCTTGAAACTTGATATGAGGATACTTGACCATCTTTGTAGGCATGTGAGACTTGATTGGGCCTTTGAAAACTTCAATTTCTTGATCAGAACACAAACCCTAGTTTTGACTGTATATGAGGTCTTTGCACTGTGCCACCCTTGGGGAATTTTGTGACTTGGCTTGGCAATTTCTTGAAGAATATGGGAGGGAAAATTTTGGGGTACAACATCCGGGTACTGTTTACATTTTGGAAACACTACCAGCATACGCCCCAAATGGTAGTCAACTCAACAGAAATGGAATATTCAGTCGGTGTTTTGGGTTTTTCAACCTTGGATCACAGGGTTTGCATCATGCAAACTAATTATACAAATTGATGGGACTTGGTTGTATAGGAAATACAAAGGCACGCTACCGATGGCAGTTGCACAAGATGGCAACAACAACATTTTCCCAATTGCCTTTGCCCTAGTCGAGGGAGAGACTGATGGTGCTTGGAGCTTTTTTCTCAAGAATCTCCGAACACACATGGCTCCTCAACCAGATCTCTATTTGATCTCTAATAGACATGCATCCATTGAAAGTGAATACAACAATCCTGCAAACGGTTGACATGACCCTCATTCTACGCATGTCTATTGCATTAGACATATCGTCCAAAATTTCACGAGGGAGATCAAAGACAAAGCTCTTAGGAAAGCGGTTATGAATGCGGGATATGCATTGACATAACCTACGCTCAAATATTATCGCAACGAGATCCATTTGTCAAATTCGGACGCCGGTAGGTGGATCGATAATATTCCGGTAGAAAAATGGACTAAGTCATACGACAATGGACAAAGATGGGGTCACATGACAACAAATCTAATTGAATCCATGAACGGGGTATTCAAAGGCATACGAAACCTCCCAGTAACTGCTTTGGTTAAATCAATATATTTTAGGATGGCTTCGTTGTTTGCCAAAAGAGGTGAAATGTGGAATGCTGTGTTGCAATCTGGACAACTATGGAGTGAAAGCTGCATGAAGTACATTAAGGCAGAAAGTGCCAAAGCTAACACCCATCTGGTTATACGGTTTGACTGACACAACCACAAATTCATTGTCAAAGAGACAATCGACCACAACGAGGGCCTGCCAAGACAAGAGTATATGGTTATACTACCTTCTCGTTGGTGCGATTGTGGCAAGTTTCAAGCCTTTCGTATGCCTTGCTCTCATGTCATTTATGCGTGTGCCTATACTCATCAAGACGCGCTACAACTTCTGTCTCCCATTTACAAATCAGAAACCTTGCTCAACGTATACAACAACAACTTCCCTTTGGTAGCAAAACCAGATTATTGGCCTGCAACAACAGCGAAATAGTATGGAACAATGACCAAATGCGAAGGAATAAAAAAGGGTCGTCCCAAAAGTAAGCGCATCACAACTAAAATGGACTCACTTGACAAGCTGGAAAGAAAGTGTGGTTTATGTCGTCAGGTCGGACACAATCGCAAAAATTGTCCGAATCGGGCTACTGGCTCAACCACATAAAAATTGTATTACAAAACATCTTTACTTTTTTAAGTTGTAAACATTAGGGTTTTTCATTAACAACATTTGTTACAATAAACCTTGCGCAAACAAGAAATAAAACACGATAAACCGTCTACGAAATTACAACCGTTAAAACAATTTCATCTAACCCATGCATCATCAACATTACGTCGCTGTCTGTTTTGACTTCCTTCAACCAAAAATTAGGTCTTCTTGTCGCAAGTGAGGTTGCTGTTTGTCTTCGCTGGATCCTTCTAATTTGTTCCCCCTCCTCGATGTCTCCCTCTAGCCATCGCATTAACTCTCTCTTCAGACGCTCCATGGAGTGAATGTGCCAGAATTTCATTTTCATCAGAGGTTTTGTGGCGGAGAAAATAACGTAACCATCTCTGGTAAAAATCATGGGCGATGTCATGACGCAAATAACAGAGAAAAAAAATAAAAGAACAGTGCGAGAAAGTGTGAGAAATGACGGAGAAACAGACGAATTATTTATAAAAATTGCATTTTGCCCTAGGAGCCAAGTGAGATGGTGCCTCCCCTCACTTTTAAAGCGCATGCGCCATCTCACTTGGCTAAAAGAGAGAGGAGGCGCCAAGTGGGATGACGCCTAGGACAAAATGCGGAGTGAATGCGCCAACTGGATTGGCTCCTCCCTTGTGGGATTTTCTGAAACATGATTATTTGCGTAATTTTCTCCGAAACATGGTTATTTGCGATTTTCTTTTAATACCTCCTTATTCAAAAAAAAAAATCTCTATTAGATTATTAGTACAAGAATTATAAACTTGATTTTATATGTAAATTAAAACTTAAAAAATAAATATCCTTTTAATGGTCTTGATACATAAACAAAATTTTCCTAAATATTTTTTAATTAATATTAATAATGTAAATAACATTAAAATAAATAAATTTGAATATATAGTGGTAAGAACATAGAAGAAGTAGAAAATTTATTTTAAAAATATAAATAATTATTTAAATTGATTTCATAGAAAGTACATCACTCTGTTGAATTATTTTTTCATAAAATAAAATTTTAATATAATTTGTTATACCTTCCTAATAAATTATTATATGAAAAAAACATTTGGACACAATTTTATTAATTCTTCTTTTAATTTGATTTTTTATTAAATAAAAGAAAATTGTTGAATAAATATATTACTAAAATACATTTACCATATTTTCCAAACTTCTCATATTTCCCAATCTTATCTTACAAATGCTTAATTAATTTGAATTACTTCCAACTAATACTACTATTATTTTTAATTTTTGTAATAACCAACTAATATTATTAATAATTATTAAATTTATAGTTACTTCCTCAAAAAATTGCAAGTCCAAGATAACAAGATAAACCTCTAAAATTTGCAAACAAAAACAAAACCACAATTTCCAGTTACTTCCATCTATCCACAACAATGTCTTCTCTTTCTCTTCTCTCCCAACCCAATTTCCTTTCGCTCACAACACAACCACCAAACTTCGATAACTTGAAACCCAAGACAACACTGTTCTTGCAACGCCGGTTTAGGAGATGTGTAACGGTTTCTGAACAAGCAACCGCGACGGCTCCGGCGGTTAGAAAGCTTTACGTTGGTAACATTCCTCGGACTGTTGGGAATGATGAGCTTGCTCAGATTGTTCAAGAACATGGCGCTGTTGAGAAAGCTGAGGTAGTTTTCGTTTGACTTTTGTGAAATTAGGTTTGTTGAAAGGGGTTTTGTGTTTGGGGGAATTTTGTGAAATGGGGTTTGTTTGAGGGGTGTTTAGGTAATTACAAGTGTTGAAACTAGTTTTGAATTTGTTGTTAGTTTGAAATGTTAATATGCATAGGAAAATTTTCTGTATGCTTTTATTCATAGGTTATGTATGACAAATACTCTAAAAGAAGCCGTCGTTTTGCGTTTGTTACAATGAAAACCGTTGAGGATGCAAATGCAGCAGTTGAGAAACTCAATGGCACTGTAAGTTTCACTGCAGAATTTACAAAATACTTTAAAAGATTACTAATGTTCATTCGATGATTTAGGTTTCTTAAAGGACTTATGAACTTCGTGTTTTTATGACAGCAAATTGGAGGACGTGAGATTAAAGTGAATATAACCGAAAAACCTTTAACAACAACAGGAGGGTTGTCACTTCAGGCCGAGGAATCCCAATTTGTTGACAGTCCCTACAAGGTATATGTTGGAAATCTGGCTAAAAGTGTAACGTCTGATATCCTTAAAAATTTCTTCTCTGAAAAAGGAAAAGCTCTTAGTGCCAAGATTTCACGGGTTCCTGGAACCTCAAAATCCAGTGGTTTTGGTTTTGTTACATTTTCATCGGATGAGGATGTAGAGGCTGCCATCTCTTCTTTCAACAACGCTGTAAGTTGTTAACTAAACTGCCTTTCTTGTTTATTTGCAAACTAAGACATCCTTAAATTCTTCATGTTTTTGGAACCAATAGGTAGTGGAGAGCTACTTCTCCAAACCTTGCTTGTAGATAATGAGACTCTGTGGAAACTAAGAACTTCACCTTTTTATCTCATTACATATTTAAGTTTATCAGTGGAGACTCTGATAAAATTGGCAACGGAAAACACATAATTAGGAAAAAAATAACTTTTTACTGCATGAATCAGCAATTCCTCCTGCCCTGGAGTCTAGTACTGCCTCAGGCTGTACCATCCAAGAGCATGCTGTTAGACACGTGAAAAACATGATGTACATTGCTGTTACCTTGTAAATCTAATTTGTAAGCCACCTTCCAAAATTTATGAAAAATTCGATATGGTCCATAAAAACCTGGATTCCACTTCTCATTGATCTTCTTAGCAACTGACCTATACGGCACAGTTGTAATTTCAGAAGTGACTTCCCTGCACTTTTTTTGGGCACATTTCCTCAATTGATCTTGAGTTCTTAACAAATTAACTCTTAAATCACCTAGTGAAGTGTCCCTCTGTTGAGTTAGCCTGTCCAGTTCCTTAAATTTCAGAAGTGACTTCCCTGCTCTCTTTTTTGGATATACTGTAACTCCCTTAACTAACAAAGGTGTGTCTTGTCCACCATACAAAGCCTTAAAAGGAGGCATCTTGTTGAAATGTTGAGATTAGTATTAAACCAAAATTCTGCCCATGGAAGGCAGGAAAGCCATTGCTTTGTGTTAAAACCTGTCCAAAGCGTAGGATTCCAATCAACTATGGACTACTTCTGTTTGTGGATGGTATGCAGTGGTGAACGGTAGTTGCGTGCCAGCCATCTTAAATAGTTCTTTCCAAAACTGGCTTCAGAAAATCGAATCTCTATCCAAAACTATAGAAGAAATCATGCAATCATACCACCAGTCTTGAATGAAGATTTCAGCAACTTCCTTAACGGTAAAAGGATGTGTCCCAATAGGCTGAAGTGTACGAATTTAGTTAATCTATCAATTACCATCAAGATAGTATCTTTACATTGAGATGTAGATAGACCCTCACTCAAGAAAGTCTATCTTTATTGATAGATTCTAATGCTTACTTTGATTGCAATCTTGATATCTTGCGATATAAGTTTCCAATCTCCAAATTATTTAACATTACTTAAAAATCCTATCACGGTCTGATGATGTGTTGTTCAATGGGATTGATTTTTATTGATTGAAAATAATTTCATGATTTAATGAATGATTGATTAGTTTGCTTCTAAATACAATGCTGACTAATTTGTTTGATGACTTGTTAACTGCAGTTGTTAGAAGGTCAAAAGATCCGGGTGAATAAGGCGTAGAGAATTAGCAATGTAGCATAGCATGTTTGATATTGTGTCCTATACTTTGGTGAAGTAAAAAACAAGCAAATTGCTTTCTATTTTACAGCACAAACCTAATCATTTTCAACTGATAGAGTTCCCAGGAGAATCATGAGAGTAACATAGTGCTTAGTGCACCTCAGGACCCCCTGTAGTCCAGAATGATTTTGAGATCTCACTACTTTCTCCGTGATTATGTTGCATCTTTCTCACCTTCATTGTGTTTCGTGTTGTTAAAGTATGTGTGTGTTCGATTCCGTGTCTTTTGTATTAATTTTATACTTTCACTAATGCAAATGTTGGAGTTTTTGCTGTAGTTTTTCATTGCGTTGAGTATGATTCATCTTTCAATTTAACCAAGTATTGCCCATATTTATAAAAGGATAATAACTTGTCAATATGGGAAACACATTTTTTAAATATTGTTGATAAGGGAAGATGGAAAGAAATTTCTTGACTTTATCTACCTTTCTTAGCTAGATGATATTGTCAATTAGCTCAATATATTAATTAGTTGAACATTATGATTTGATCACAATTGTGCCATTGAGAAAGGGAGAAAAGAGAGCTAGATGATTTTTAAGAGCGTATATTTTTCAAGGTTTGAAATTACATTCCTGAGGGTTTGAAATCACATTCCAGAAAAAAATATGGCACTGGAATGCAACACTCATGCGGTTTTTAATAAGAGTCCATTTTAGGGATGGCAAAAAAAAAAAGAGTATTTGCGGTTAAAATCCGTTATGGTTACGGGTCTGATGATTGATTGAGTATTTACGAGTAATATTGTTTATTCCAACATCCTTCATACTGAACAAATGCCGGTATGTCATGGTTTGTGTATGGTCTGAAAACTTGAAGATGGTGATTATTTGGATGAGCAATACTTTCTTATTGATGACAAATATAGACAGTTGGAGGATAGCTCAAGGCTATGGAGGTCTAAAAGATATCGGGATTGGATTTCGGCGAATTAGGTTTGGTTCTAGGGCTGGTCATCCCACCTAAGTCAAGGTCCTTGTTTTCGTCAAATATGACGGGGTCTCTTGTCTTAAACTGCACCTGAGATCGTATGTTAGAAAGATTCAGCCTCACACCGCTGACCAGGAGTTATGGGTCCATTTCTTCCAAGAAAGTTTGGCTGGCACACAACTGGAATGATTCTATTAGCTGGAGGGGACCAATATTTGTACCTGTGAAGATTTGGCCGTTGCTTTCTATAAGCGGTATCAATACAACGTTAACCTAATACCAACCTGAGTACAGTTACAGAATATGTCCATGGACTCAAAAGAAGGGTTCAAGGAATATGCACAGAAGTTGAGGGATTTAACTAGCAGGGTGCAACCTCCTCTGAATGATCGGGAAATGGTAGATATGTTTATGGGCACTCTGACAGGCCCATTCTTCAATTTGCTGATTGGGAGTTCCTCATCGGGTTTTACAGAGATGATTCTGACTGGAGAAAGGATCGAAAGCGGTATAAAAAGTGGAAAGATTCCGACGTCTGCATCTTCTAGTGTTGTGAAGAAGTCGTTCAAAGGTAAGAAGGAAGTTGGTGCTGTCTATGGCCAGAAAAGTCGTAGCAGAGTTAATCGCCATGAGTCTGTAGGAGCGGTTTTGATTTCCAATCTGCCACCCTCCCAACAACAACAACAACAGGGTAACCGTCAAAGGTCAGACGCTCCGAGAAGGCAGTTCACTAAGATCAATATGCCTTTGTCTCAGGCACTTCAACACCTTTTGAAGGAAAAATTATTAACATTGAAGGGTCCTCCTCAGAATCCTAACACTACCTCTCCTCGGTACAATCCTAATGTGAGATACGCCTATCATGCCAATAGTCCCGAACATGACACAAATAGTTGTTGGACTTTGAAGATTAAAATTCAAGATCTAATTGACAACAAGGAGATTGAGTTTGATCCTCCAGAGACCCCAAATGTAATTATAGCACCTATGTCCAAACATGATAAAGGCGTAAGTGCTGTTGAAGATATTTTGTATGTTACTTCTATGAACGATGGGGTTACTCCGCTCTCACAATAAAGAAGAATTTGCTACAAGTTGGTTTATTTCTAGGTTGTGTTAAGGGTTGTTATTACTGTGCAGTCAAACCCAACGGTTGTGGGTCACTAAAGAAGGGTGTTCAAAGTTTGATAAATGAACACATTATTCTGATTGAAAAAGTTCCGCCTACCAACAATTTCTGCCAAGATCTGTCTGTTATCTCCGATACTCCTTTTAGGATCCCTTCTAAAGGTCCTATAAGGATTACCGCCAATCCGAAATCTGCTATACTGGTCATTACAACGCCCGGGCCTATCCTGTATTCCTCAGATAAAGCAATTTCTTGGCACTACGGATCTGACGTCTATTACCATGGCGCCAAACAGGAGTTGTCCGATGAAGAAAAAGAAGAAGTTGATTCTAATATTGTCAATATTGCAGGGACCAGTAATATTACAAGAAGTGGAAGGATTTTCTCTCCGGAAATCTCTCCACCTGCTCAGATTACAGTTTCCAAAACAACTACCGGGGCTCGAGGTAAGGAGCCGGTGATGGAGTCTTCTCGGACGGAGGCACCAAAAGAAGCTCATGTCAAAGATACTTCAGGAGAAGATTTATAAGAGGTTGTGAAGATTATTCGCCGAAGTGATTATAAAATCGTCGAACTGTTGGGATAGACCCCATCCAAAATATCTATGTTGTCATTACTGTTGTGTTCTGAGGCCCATGCGAAGGCTTTAGTGAAATTCCTAAAGACTGCTCATGTGCCGCAGAAAATTTCGGAAGATCAATTTGAAAGCTATGTGACCAGTCTGACAACTAACAATGGTTTGGGTTTCTCCGATGCCGACTTGACTCTAGAGGGGAGGAATCACAATAGGGCCTTGTACGTCTCCATAGAGTGCAAGGGAACTATATTGGCCCATGTATTGATTGACACGAGATCATCTCTGAATGTTCTTCCGAAAGGCGCTCTCGAACGGTTACATTGTGAAGGGTTGGTGCTAAAGCCCAACAATATCATAGTTCGAGCTTTCGACGGATCGAAGCGAATGGTACATTGAGAGATAGATCTCCCGGTCAAGGTGGGTTCACAGATTTTTGAGTCCACTTTCTATGTCATGGATATCCGACCTGCTTACTCTTGTTTATTGGGACACCCTTAGATCCATGGGGAAAGTGCTGTCACTTCCATCCTGCACCAGAAGCTGAAATACCGGGTGAAATGGAAAGTTGTTACTGTTTGTGGAGAGGAGGAATATATGGTCAACCACCCCAACTCATTCTGATACGTGGAAATGGTCGAAGAATGCATTGAAACACCCTGTCAAACCTTTGAAGTGCTCTCCCCTGCTGCTGTTGAAGATGTTTCAGCCATCCCGAAATCACCAAAGCTCCGCACAAGATGGCCTCCTTGAAAGATGCTAAAGCCATTATTGAAGAAGGTGATAGTATAATTTGGGGTCAGCTTCCTGATATCCCCTATAAATCTAAGAAGTTTTTCCTGAGCTTTACTGCAGAAGGTCAGAGGGTTGTTCGACGCCCTCGTGCTGGAAGAACGCCATTCTGCATCAGCAACAATGGGATCAATGCTATAGAAGATACAAATAGTGATGGTGACTTTAACAACTAGATTTCCCTACTATTGGTGATGGACTGGATAACTGGAAGGCAGAATACGTGTTCCCTATCTCTTTCAGTCAGGAGTAATGGCTATATTCCTGTTTTTATTACTTTGAAAGTTTTGGTTATGTAAAATTTGAACAATGACTTTAAAACCTTGTGCCTTACCCAAGGCACAATGGTTCATTTGTTAAGGGTTGATTAATTCATAAACATTTTCTCATTCAATAAGAACATTTGACGTTTTGCATACAAATTTTGTGATCCTTGTCTTTCCTTTTTATCTTATTGCATTTTTCAAAATAGCAATGTGTTCTCACACACACCCACACACTACATTGCAGATCCTCATCCACTCTGGATCTCGTCGATAACAATTCTGCTATTACCTCATATGACTTTGAAAATCCGATCTACCAAGCCAAAGACAAAGGTGAGGAAGATTGTGAAATACCTGGAGAACTTGCCAGAATTTTGATACAAGAAGCGAAAACTATTCAACCACATGAAGAGCCAGTTGAGGTGGTGAACCTGGGCACTGAGGCAAATAAGAAAGAGGTCAAGATAGGCGCTGAATTAAACAAAAATGTCAAGAGCAGGTTAATCCAGATGCTACATGAATATGTTGAAATCTTCGCCTGGACGTACGAAGATATGCCAGGGCTCGACACCGATATTGTAGTTCATTGTCTGCCAATGAAAGAGGGTTGTGCTCCAATAAAACAGAAGGTTCATTGCATGCGTCCTGAAATGTCAGAAAAGATCAAGGCTGAGGTTAGGAAACAGTTCAATGTAGGGTTCTTAACAGTAACGTCGTATCCTCAATGGGTGGCTAATGTTGTTCAGGTACCAAAGAAAGACGACAAAGTGCGTGTGTGCGTAGACTACATGGATCTAAACAAGGCAAGCCCCAAAGATGACTTCCCACTACCGCATATCGATGTTTTGGTTGACAACACCGGTCAACATAAGGTATTCTCCTTCGTCACATAGTGGGGCACTTTATGTTATAAGGTTATGACTTTTGGTTTGAAGAATACTGGGGAACCTATCAGCGTGCCATGGTAGCCTTATTTCATGATATGATTCACCACGAGATAGAGGTATATGTTGACGATATGATAGCCAGGTCGCAAACTGAAGAAGAGCATCTTGATCATCTACACAAACTATTTGAAAGACTGAGGAAGTACAAGCTAAGGCTAAGCTCGAACAAGTGCACCTTTGGGGTGAGATCCGGTAAACTCTTGGGCTTTGTCGTTAGTGGTAAGGGTATTGAGGTTGATCATGCGAAAGTTAAAGCCATTCAAGAGATGCCAGCTCCTCGTATCGAGAAGGAAGTCAGAGGTTTTTTGGGATGCCTGAATTACATTGCTTGTTTCATTTCTAATCTAACTGCTACTTGTGAGCCAATCTTCAAGTTGCTGAAGAAAGATCAAGTAGTAAAATGGAACGACGATTGTAAAACAGCCTTTGATAAAATTAAGAGGTGCCTACAGAAACCTCCCATTCTGATGCCACCAGTCGAAGAAAGACCGCTAATTATGTACTTAACAGTGCTAGAGAACTCAATGGGGTGTGTATTGGGGAAGCATGACGAGTCTGGTCGAAAAGAGCATGCAATATACTACCTTAGCAAAAAGTTTACCGACTGAAATAATTCGCTGCTCGAGAAGACTTGTTGCACTTTGGCATGGGCCACTCGCCGACTAAGACAGTATATGTTGACCCATACTACTTTGTTGATCTCTAAAATGGATCCCATCAAGTACATATTCGAGAAGCCAACTCTCTCCGGAAGAATAACCCGATGGCAGATGGTCTTAACAGAATATTATCCAGTACACCACTCAAAAGGCAATCAAAGGAAGTGTATTGGCCGACCATTTGGCGCATCAGACTGTAGACGACTATCAGTCCATGAACTTTGAATTCTCGAACGAGAACATCATGCTAGCAATAGATTATGAGGAACTTGAACTGTATGAAGGACCTGAACAACGATCCCGATGGACTATGGTTTTTGATGGAGCTTTCAACGACGCTCTTTGAAACAGAATTGGAGTTGTGATCATTTCCCCCGAAGGTTGCCATACACCTTTTACTGTCAGATTGTACTTTGATTGTACCAATAACATGGCCGAATATAAAGCTTCTATCATGGGTCTTAGGGCGGTTATTGACTTCAGAATAAAAATCTTAAGCGTGCATGGGGATTCAACTTTGGTAATCAGCCAGGTTAAAGGATATTGGGATACGAAGCACCTGAATCTCATTCCTTATAAAGAGCATGTACTAACCCTGATCCCATATTTCGAGGAGATTACCTTTGAGCACATACCAAGAGAAGAGAATCAGCTGGCAGATGCTCTGACTACCATGTCATCCATGTTCAAGGTCAGATGGGACAATGAGGCTCCCAGAATTACCATTGAAAGATTCAACGAACCTGCACACTGTTATGGAATTGATACCGAGGTGAAAAGGTACCTTGAGGCTCAAGAATACCCTGAAGGGGCGTCCATTAATGACAAGAAGTTCCTATGAAAAGTCTCGGCCAAATTCTTCTTGAGTAATGGAATTCTATACAAGCGTAACCATGATTCAACCTTGCTTCGTTGTGTGCACAAGAAGGAAGAAGAAGAAATTATGCAACATATGCATGAAGGTGTCTTTGGTACTCACTCTAGTGGGCACACTATGACTAAAAAGATCTTAAGGGCTGGCTACTATTGGTCAACCATGAAAACTGATTGTCACCACCACTCAAGAACTTGTCATAAGTGTTAAATCTATGCTGATAAAGTTCATGTACCAGTAGTGCCTTTGAACGTCATGACTACTCCTTGGCTGTTTGCAATGTGGGGCATTGATATGATTGGAGAAATCAAGCCTACGACCTCTAACGAACATCTCTTCATCCTCGTTGCCATTGATTACTTTACAAAGTGGGTTGAAGCAGCCTCGTTCGCAACTGTCACCAAAAACGTGGTTGCCCGGTTCATCAAACACAACTTGATCTGTCGATATGGCATCCCCAAGAGGATTATCATAGACAACGGTGCCAATCTTAACAATACAATGATCATTGATCTTTGCACATAGTTCAAGATCAAGCATCACAACTCTTCTCTATATCGACCTAAGATGAATGGCACGGTGGAAGCCGCCAATAAGAATATAAAGAAGATCATACAAAAGATGGTTGTGACATATAAAGATTGGCATGAGATGTTACCGTTTGCTCTTCACGGCTACCGCACTTCGGCTAGAACATCAACTGAGGTAACTCAATTCTCTCTGGTATATGGTATGGAAGTTGTCATACCTATTGAAGTTTAAATTCCTTCACTGAGAATCATGAAAGATGCAGACTTGGATGAAGACGAGTGGATTTAGACCAAGTTGGATCAGTTAAATCTAATTGATGAGAAGAGGCTGGCGGCTATCTGTCACGGTCAGATGTATCAGAAACGCATGGTTAAGGCATTCAACAAAAAGATCAAGCATCAGGTATATCAGGCTGGTGACTTGGTAATAAAGCGCATCATTCTACCGCAGGGTGATCCCAGGGGAAAATGGACTCCCACTTACGAGGGACCATTTGTAATCAAGAAAATATTCTCTAGCGGTGCTATGATATTGACCACCATGGACGGTGAAGATTTCCCGCACCCTGTGAATACGGACATAGTCAAAAGACACTAAGCATAAAAAATGACCCGCTAGGTTGACTGGCCTAGGCAAAAATAAGGGCATCCCGGCGAACCAAAAGAGTTCGGGAAAAAAAGGGATATATAAAAAATATTATACACCCGGCAAGTCAAAAACCTGAAAAGGCAGCTTGGGCAAAAAAGGGTATCCTGGTGGACTGAAAACTCGAAAGGGTGGTCCAAGCAAAAATTAGGGATTTAAGTGTACGACTATGTCCCATTGGATCACTCACTACGAGCTTTATTACCAAACATCGAGTTCAAACGGTACAAATTAGTTCAATCTCCTTCTTCTGACAGCAAGGGATGAGATCTTCGAGGATATTAGGGCAATAGCAGAGTTGGAATTTGACGAGATTATTTCCACATAGCTATATGTTTTCACTTTGTAATCTTTTCTTTGACGATTTCCTCTTACTAGGATTTCCGTCTCTTTGTACAAAATTGTCTGTTTATGGGCAAAATTATCAATACAAAAACAATTTCAAAGCCAAATTCTGTTTTTACTTTTTCCGTTTTGTTTGCAAAATGTCGAATAACTAAAATTGAACGAGCATATGCATATGAACACAATTGACCGTTAACAAATATGTGCATAAAAAAACAGGAATGAGCAGTTACTCAAGACTGTAGGAGTTGGGATGACGTCCAAGCCACCCATTAGTCCCCACCGAGCAACTTCCATGAGATTATCCCTACGTGGTGATCTTTGCAAGTTCATACATTCCCCGCAATCTTCCCAGCAGATCACGCTGGCAGATAAAGAAGTGCAGGCTTCTTCCCAGTAATATTACCTATCTATAAAATCCCGATCATTACAGTTTATGGGAATTCTTCTCCCCAACTGAGTTTTCAAAGCTGTAAAAAACCCTACAGATTACTTCTCTCCAGCAGAGCTCATTCTCCTTAACAAAGAGTTTTCCTCAGCAGGATATTCCTCCATCACCAGGGTTTATTTCCCCAACAGGGTCTATCTCCCTAGTAAGGTCCAATCTCCCCAGCTTGAGTCTATTCCTTAGATGGCCATGAGTCATCAGCAAAACTCCCTTCTCTAGTGAAGTCATCACAATCCCCAGAGAGTTGCTACTGAATCTAAAATCAGATTAGATGTCAGTCAATCTTATCCTCCTCAGACGAGTCAAAAAGTTATCCATCGATGTTATCCCCAGTCCGGGTATACAAAGAAATTATAATTCCCCAGTAGAGCAAAGAAAAACCAAAGTTTTGAACTCTTCTTCCCCAAGCAAGAGTTAACACTCTCCAACAGATTTCCCTCAGAAATAAGAAATCAAGGTTCCCCAGCGGAGTTTCCTTAAATAGCAAGAAGAAGTACCCAGCGGAAACAGTTCCCAGAAGATTGAAGATTACACATACTCTTCATCTCTAGCGATAATCAGGGATTTATTTTCCCAGACTAAGACGCTGATCAAGATTTACAAAGGCACCTCAAAAACATTATAGATTTATACATCATTTATAAGATATCATAGCATATGCATACGAAACACATACATCACAGTCTCATTTATTTTGAGGACATCATTACACAATGCATTTCATACATCATGACATTGCATACGATTAATTCTTTATTTTTTTAGGTAAAGTCTACAGACAGATGAATATCATCAACTATCTACATGACCGCAAAGCATTTCCTCGGAGACTGAATTCCGACAAAGCATTTCCTCGGAGACTGAATTATGAAAAAGCATTTCCTTGGAGACTGAATTCCGACAAAGCATTTCCTCAGAGATTGAATTCGGACAAAGCATTTCCTCGGAGACTGAATTCTGACAAAGCATTTTCTATGAGACTGAATTCCGACAAAGCATTTCCTCAGAGACTGAATTCTGACAAAGCATTTCCTCGGAGACTGAATTTCGACAAAGCATTTCCTCGGAGACTGAATTTTGAAAAAGCATTTCCTCGAAGACTGAGTTTCGACAAAGCATTTCCTCAGAGAATGAATTCCGATAAAGAATTTCCTTGGAGACTTGATTTCGACAAAGCATTTCCTCGGAGACTGAATTCCGATAAAGCATTTCCTCAGAGACTGAATTTCGACAAAGCGTTTCCTCAGAGATTAAATTCCGACAAAGCATTTCCTCGGAGACTGAATTTTGACAAAGCATTTCCTCTAAGACTGAACTCCGACCAACATTTTATCTCAGAAGCTTACTCTGAAAATCTTTCCCCTCAAAGATCTAACAAATATCCCCTTCAGAGACTAAACTCTAAAAGGACAGTTCCTTTAAAGACTCATTCCAATACCCTTTCCAATTAAAAATGGGTAAAAGACCTCTGCTGGTTCAGTTTAAGTAAGCCAAAGATTTATTATATTTGAAGTCAAAAGTTATTTTGGATGGCATCTATAAGCCCATTCCCGATGCAATCATCCAACAACATCATAATCTTGCACAAGGGAGTGCAAATTTCTGGGCACTTGAGTGTTCAATCATCTTCTACCTTCAAGTCACGAATGGCGGACAAGCCAATCTAACTATTTAGGTTTAAGAAGATTGAACAGGGGCAGTTGTTGTACCCCAAAATTTCCCTCACATTTTTCTCAAAGCATTCTTTCAAGACTCTTCAAATAGTTAAGACACTCAAGGGTTGACTAGTCAAGATGCACCTCCTAAACCAAAGGCCTACAACTAGGGTTTGGAATTTCTCAAAGAAATTTGGTTTGAAAAGGTCTCAAGTGGCTTCCATGGTTTTTCATAGGTCCTCAACAAGGTTTTTGTCAAGTTTCAATCCCTACATCACAAGTTTGCTCAGTCAATGGCTCAAATGTTTGAAAATTAACTATTTTGGTCAAAAAGTCAATTATGGTCAACATACAGTCAAACTTCAAGATTTTTGGTCAACATCAACATTTTGAGGTGATATTCATCATTTAATCAAGGGTTGATCATGATTCCCCAAGGAAAGTCCTAAAATCATCAAAAGTCAAGAATTGTCAAATTAGGGTTTCCTTAGGAGAAGTCAACTAAACTTTGACCATGCATAACTTTCACATGCTTCATTAACTTTTCCCCAACAAAATCTCATTTTGAATAAAATTCAATTATCTACAACTTTTCTTTTGTTCTCAAGTCCAAAAAATGCTTCATTTGAAAGATATGATCTCATACATTATAGGTCATTTTCAAAAGTCAACAAAAGACACTTTTTGTCAAGGCAACTTACATCATGATAATGTCTTCAAAAGCAAAAATGATAAACATAAATATTGTAGAGGGCATCTCAAGCTTTCTAAAAAGTCTAAGATTATCTTCAAAAGATGAAAATTGAGCAAGTTATGAGATGCACAAGTTGGGAAATTTTTCAAGAAATACATGAAATCTCAATTGAGCAAATTGTGATTTTTGCTTATTTGGCTTAATCTTTTGGACTTCAAACATGTCCATGACCTTGCAAAAGACTCCTAAGCTCACTTTTTCCTTACCTTATATTTTCTCATTATTTTATTTGTATTTATTTTGTTTTTATTTAAATAAATATAAAATAAATTACATAAAATAATAATAATAATGGATTAAGACATGTTGGGATAGTGTGTTGCATCAACTTTGGGCCCATAAATTCATGCAAAATGTCTAGGTTCATGCAAGGATGGAAATGGCAAGAATGCAACAACATTGGAAAATTTTCAAATATTGATTTTCCTTTTAAACCATGGCTTAATGTGTTTATACCATTCCATGTTGGTTTGATCTTCTCTTCCTATATAATAGCTGAACCAACGCAAGCCAGAAGGACACGCTCCACTGCCTAAATAAAGCTCCCACGAATTTGACAAAAATCTCAAAAGTTGTCAAACTCGAAAATCAATTTTCCTGCCTCTCTCAAGCCAAAAAGAAGCTTCATTCATTCCCCTGAGGTCCCCAGGAGTTGAATCAGGCTCATAGTCAAGCTAGATCGTGCCCAGAACCCTCACCTCCAAGCGCACTGGTTGGTAAAGCTTTCATAAATCTAAATTCATTATTCATACAATATAAATGAATTATATATACATACATATGTTCATACTAATGTTTGTGACTGTTTAGAATCATTACATGTGAGGTTTGGCGCGAGGATGGAGGTTTGTCATTGTTAGGGAAAAACTTCAGTTGAGATCTGTTTCCAATGATACAGGCCATTTCAGACAAAATCAACACCATGGTTGGATTCACAGCATATGGTTTAGGGGGTAGCTTGAATCTGGGATGTTGATTTTGTTTATTTTTACAAATCAGAATTCTTGCTCGCTGGAGAAGAAGGAGTGACCATCGTGAGGGGAAGTCTGACTCCGGAGAGGCTTGCGTGGCTAAATACCAATATCTGATTCACCCATTCAAATAACCAAGGCCCCACCGCGCGCGCGTTTTTTTATTTGGCTGACTAAATTTCATTTTTTAATATAATATATTGGCTTGGTTTATATCATGAATGAGTTAATTGGCCCAGTGGTAACGAGCATGCATTTAAGTCACTCCCTCACAAGGTCCTGGGTTCGATCCCAGGTTTTGCGTTCATGTTATTTTCCTAACATTTTCTTGCAGAATCCAACGTGTTGCATTCCAATGCGTCTACCGTATGCCTTCAACTCCCAGCCACCAGATTTGTATAGATCTGATCCAATGCGCCCATAAATGTTTCCCCATGGTGCACCCCCAGGAGCCGAGCCCCACAAGATCAGACGCAATACTTGGGCCCAATTCTGTTTGGGCCTAACACTTTCAGTTTCTCACCCCTAATATTTTTTGCAGTGCGTGTTCTTTTTTGTTGTTGGGCCTAATGGCTTCATTTTTGCACCCCCTTGTTTACTCTTTACAGCAAGGCCCATTTCTTTTTTTCTTCTATTTTGTTTCTCTTATTTAATTCATTTCTTTTTAATTAATTTCATAGAAAAAATTATAAAAACATCATAAAATCAAAAATCATAAAAAATAAGTAGACTTGTTTTTTTTAATTAAAAATAATTATAATTAATTATTTTTAACCACTTTCTTTTCCTAATTAATTAGAATTAGGGTTTTTCTTAATTTAATCATTATTTTTCCTAAACAAAAACAACCAAAAAAAATATTTCTTTTATCACTTTAGAAATTTTTTAGGGCTTTCTCTTCTCCGCGTATTTATTTATTTATCCACGTTATTATTTTCAAAAATATTATGTAATTGTATATGGGATGTAATAGACTTAAACTAGGACCTTTACATTTTTTTATCCCCCATTTTTGGTTTGTAATTCCCCCATCCCGAAACATTGTAATAGTGTAGATTCAAATTCTCGCACTTTTATTTTCTATACATATTAAGTGTAGGTGAATGTCTAATAGGATTGTATGATAAGATCTAAAACAAATGGTAGAACATCTAAATGTTTAAAGATAAATAACTGAAACACAACACATTCGCACACGTGCACCTCTAAGGTACCTTCACTTGTTACCTTCGGAAAAACAGTCATGTCCCTCAAACGTGGGAAATTTTAGCAAAGTCCCTCGATACAAAGATCATAGTCCCTCGATGACCCTTTGATGTTGCCTTTCGGTAAATGATCTAGTCCCTTACAATAAAATTGCTAAAGTTCCATACGAGTTGCCTTCGTGACTGTACGATGATCCGTGTCTGTCCCTCAAGCATCCAATGATATGGCTACCTACCAAATAATGGTGGGATAGCACTATCTAAAGGAAAAGAGGAAAAGAACAAAGATCATTTGAGTAGGTAGACAACTCGTAGTTTCTTGCTCACAAAACAAAACAAAAATTTCACACATGCACAAACTCTTCTCTAAAATATTTTCAAAGACAAAACACTTTGCATACGTTTTCAACGATACGAGGAACATTACAAAGTTCACCGCACTAAGGCGTCTTTTCAAAAATATTTTCCAAAACAGACTTACACAAAAAGCATTTTCAGTGTGAGCTAGCAACTAAGAGCCCGTAGATAACTACAGATGAAAAGGGTGTTAACACCTTCCTTTTTCATAATCTACCCCCCGAAATCAAAATCTTTATAGAAGGTCTTTCCTATTCTTTTCACCCTTTCTTTGTTGGATAAAATAAGAGTTGGTGGTGACTCTTGCTAACCGCAACATTTGCAATAAAACGCAAAACCAGTAAAGTCAGTTCTCCCACCGTATTACACACCACCTTCCCAAACTTCAAATTTTCTCAAAACTAGGGCAAACTATAAACCGTATCTCCATCCTCTCTCAAAAAAAGCCAACCATCCCATTCAACTTCAAGGACATTATAGGGTAAGGGTGGATTGATTGTGATGATCCAAAGAGCCTGAGACTCGTACTATGCATCACCAATTTTGGTTTTTTCTTGAAATTCATATCGTCATTTTTGTTATGTTTTGATGCATACTAACATCACTAATGTGCTTCTGAGAGGTCAATATGTAGGATAAACCTATCGCATGAGTCCCATAATGATCGAATCATGCATTGCCATGTTTGAACTATTTTATATTATTTGCTTCATATCTCTTTGTACAAGGAGAATCACCCCAAACCAAGGGCACCATTGAATTCGCAAGGTCCAAATTAGGGGGGTAGGGTACCTTTGAACCACTAACACTCCTTTATTTTGCAGGTACAAAAAAAGAAGTCACCGGAGAAGACGAACGGAGCTAGGGCTCCGACGCCTCTCTGACCCAGTGATTTTGTTTATTATATATTTAATTATTTTCATTGATATACTGAATGACACAATCACCCCATTGGCAAGCGTGTGCATGATAAGGCAGTAGACTACCAGGGCGTGGGTTCGATCCCTTCCTTTTGATGCTTTGATGTTTTTTTTCTTTATATTTTTCATATTTTGCAGGTTTTATTATATTTTGCATTGCAGACATCCTACTAACACCAACAAACGCCTGATGCAGTGGCAAGCTAGGCAATGCAGGAGGAAAATTGCATGGATTAAGAACCCACCCCTGGCATTTGTATTATTTTTGTTTTCTAACCCTCTTTTCCATTGATTTCTCTTCCCCTATTTTATTTTTTGACAAACCCTAATTCTTTTTCACTTAACCATTAAACCTAAAACAAAACCTTTTTTGTTAACCTTAATTATTAGATTTAGGTTTAATTAACCTTTTTTCTAATTTAATTGATTAACCATTTTTTAATTAATTAGAATTTTAGGTTTTATTTTAATCATCATCATAAATCTATTTTTCATAAAAATCACCAAAAAAAACATTTTATTTTCCTCTTTCCTTTTTATTATTTTAATTTCATAGATCAAGTTGTATAGGTCACACGTTTCCTATGTAATATCTTAGGTCTTATTTTCCGTTTTCTTTTTCATTATTATATAATTGCTACTGGGATGTGATAGTTTAGGATTATCTTTTACGCACTTCACTATTATGTAACTGCCCCAAAACTCTATAATAGCCTAGGTTTACATTTTCGCCTTTATCTTATGCTACTATATTTTCTATGCAATTGTTAATAATTACGGTTTATATGGAAAGATTAAAATCAAAACGCTAGAAAACCCTAAATTCAAGATAAATAACTGAAAACAACACATTTTCACACTTGCACCTCTAGGGTAGCCTCTCTTCGTTGCCTTTGAAATAGTCATGTCCCTTGAAAGTAGGGATGCTTTAGCAAAAGACCCTCGATACAAAATATCATAGTCCCTCGATGACCCTTCGACGTTGCCTTATGAATAATATGATATAATCCCTTACAAAACTGCTAAAGCATCCTTATAAGTTACCTTCGATGACTGTACGATGACCCTTCGTTTGTCTCTTCATATCCAATAGATAGGGATACCTACTAACTAATGGTATGGATAGCACTATCGCTAAAGGAGAAGGAAAATTATCAGAATAACCTTGAGTGGGTAAGATACTTTTAATCGCTTGCTCACAAACTTTTCAAAAATAAAACACTTCTCATATCACACTTTCAAAACGAATATTTTCAAACAAACACTTTGTATACATTCTTGAGGACTGATACAATAATTATTACAAAGTTCGCCTTACATTGGCAAATTTCAAAATATTTTTCAAACACGCACACAAAAAGAAAATTTTCAAAAGTGAGCTAAGCGATTAAGAGCCCGTAGATAACTACGGATGAAAAGGGTGATAACACCTTCCCTTTTCATAACTTACCCCCAGAACTCAAAATCTATCAAGGTCTTTCCTGTTTTTTTCACCCTTTCCTTATTGGATAAAAGAAAAGTCGGTGGCGACTCTTGTTATCCGCAATATTTGCGGCAAAATGCAAAAACAAGTCAGTTCTCCCACTGTGTTACACTTCCTCAAAGAATTAGCTTTCGGTCTAAACACGAGAGTTGGAGAGGACATTAAGAAGGTTTTAATGCCTCTAGAATCACCCCAAAACAATATCCCAATAAGAAGATATAATTATTTTTTACCCGCGCGATGATGGACTAGCAAATAAATTCAGTATACTATCTTCAAAGAATTAAAATTCCAGGAGATTTTCTTTACACAATTAGCTTTTGATCTGAACATGAGAAATGATAAGAGAATCAATACAGTATCAATGCTTGAGGAATCCACTGAAAATACAAAATCAGATGAAAGTTACAAATTTCCAAACACTCGGTGAACAAATAACCAATCATTAAATCCAAATACTGCTTCAGAGAAAACAAATTATTCGGAGACTTCTTGCACATAATTGACTTATGGCATGAACAAATGAAATAAAGAAATACCGAGACGGTTCCAATGCTTAAGGAATCAGCTCGAAATAGTACCCTGATGACAAGTTACGAATTTCTAAGCTCAAACTAGCAGAAACATTGTTTCTAGTTCTCACTACCTCAAATTCATTGAAACACCCAATTCTTCCACAATTCAGAATGAATTGAAATACATGAGAGCTTTGACATGCTCATAAAATTCCTTGATCCCATGAGTATAGATCCAATGACATGTATGCATGCATATGCTAACAAAGTAAAAGCCAATTAGAGTTAAAAATAAAGAGGGCAAATTTTGGGGTACAACAACATTGCAATGCATGTTTGCATCTCATTTATTCATGATTTAATTCCAAATTTAATTATGATGAGAATGCATAACTCCGATTTCGTTTCCTTTTTATTCCTAACATGTTTGTTGAATTGTGCAAGGTACTCTATGAGCTTTCGATCATTTAATTAATATGTAGGTTATTCGATCGAAAAGCATGTTATACCACTTTATTTGTGGATTGATTACACTTTTGACGTGTTGGTTATTGATTCTCATGTTATGAGATATATACAATGCTTGTGTTTTTGTATGGATGTGTATCTTGTGCAGGTGTACTGGTTATTGTGTGGACGCGTTCGATGCACATGTCACATGTGATATGTTTTAATGCTTATGTTGAGCGTGCAATTTTTACCATTTTGTGTTGTTGATGCTAGCTCACGCGAAGTTTTCCAGAGTCAATCTATTTTTGCTTGCTTGCTACGAACTCTTGTTTGTTTGGTATTATACTGATTCTGGTTTATTTTTCGGCATCATTTACTACTTTACTTGCCATGGGAAGTAGGAATAGAGATGCATGACTAAGAGTCCCTACTTCAGGTGGGCAATCTGTTTAAAGTCCTCAAGTGAGGTGATGTTTGTTCTGTTAAAGTCCTTGGAATGAGGCGATGTTTTTGTTTGCAAAAGAATCCAAAAAGAGAGATTTCTTGTTGTTTATTTAAAGACCTCAAAAGAGGCATTTTTGCTAAAGTCCTCGAAGTAGGCAATTCCCCTTCCCTTTTACATTGTGCTTGTTGTCGAGTCAATAAAATTGAGGAGGGATCACAATTGCCCCCCACGCATTCTAGTGAGTGTCATTCCTAGCTCGTGCCATGCGTTGACGCTTTGAACTGTGCCCATTCTTGTCCATTGAGTCAAGTAAAGTGGATGAGGGTTCATAATCAACCCCCATATTTTGTCATTTGTTTGACGATGTTAGCTAGCGTCGCTCGACGTTGATGCTCCGAGTTATTACTCGATGATGATGCTTTAGCCAATCAAGTGGAAAGAGTTCCATACTCCCATTTTGAGATCCATTGGACTCATTTGTTTGTTGCTAGCTCGCACCCGATGTTTGTTTTGGCTTCGCCTCAATTTTGTGTTTGATTGCACTTATGTTTATGCTTCTACCTTTGCATGATCCCTTAGGATTGCTTGTTTCATTATTTATTCAAGTTGGATATTAGGTTGTAACCTTTGCATATTCCCTTAGGATTTCTTGTCTCATTGTCGATTTAAGTTGGGCTTTAGGTTGTAATCTATGCATGCTGACGTAGGTAGAGATTTCCCTTTTTATTATCTGAACCTTATGGCCACAATTGTATGATAACATTAGGGATAGAGCTAGATAGTTTCCCTTAGATGTTTTTATTTTCTTTTGCATTTTTAAAACTAAAACTTTTTTTCTTTGAAAATTCTAAAACACTTAATAAAGGAAGACGCAAATCATATGCAGTTGGGTCTTGTTGGGTAGAGCGAATCAGTTTAGACTGAGCCTCACGCTATTTTCACTTTCTGGCTTTATTACAGTTCAAGTCACAAATTCTTTCATAATAAAAATTACAAACCAATGTAAACCAATGCAAACCTTTTTATCCTCGGACCTTTTTTTCCCTTTAAAACCTTTTCAATAAGGATGCGTTGTTTCAAATTTGAACAACTTGGAAATGCTAAGTGTGCGGGGGGACGAGCATGAGTCTTTTACAAGCTGCAACACCAAGCATGAATTTCAATCCTAACCGTACAGATGCGGATGCAGCATTATCCATAAAAATCACAAAACAAACTGAAACTTTTAAGTCGAACTACGTCGCTCTGATTCCTTAAAAGGGATATGTAGGAATTTGGTCACGAGGCCCAGGAGAGCGAAAATTTATAAATATTTCCTTCTTTTCCCCGAGTTTTTTTTGCATGCATTCCGTCTTAGCATTTTGTCCTTAGCTCATAAGATTTAGATTAGAACACACTCTTTAATTAGAACAACATGAGTGGATCCCGTGGAGTACCACATACGTGAGAGGTGCTAATACCTTCCCCTTGTGTAATCGACTCCCTTACACGTATCTCTCAGTCGTTTGACCTTGATTTCACCCTTCTCAGGTTTACTCGATGTTTACCCTTCCCTTCATGTGAGATAAAAAACATTCTATGGCAACTTCATTGATTTTCTCTCGATGATTTGTTCAACCAGTTGGTTTAATAGGGGCAAGAGGTGGAAAACCACCTGAAGATGATCAAGAGTGTTTTGTTCCCAATTCTAGTATGCTTATGCTTCTATTGTTGATAGTGTGATGTGTGTGTGCATGATGTCTTACAAAATGTTATGTCATACTTCATGGTGTGTGAACATGGGGAGTTCATAGTGGTTTGATACGTTGGCTTTTCTTATGTCTTGGGTTTTCCTCTTGAGGGGTAAAAAATTTCAGGTACATGATCATGGTTTGGAGTTGATTCCTCTAAGGGAGAATGGTTTATCACTATTGTGAAGAATAAACTACAATGAGTGGTTCATCATGAAATATTTTAGTCATCCATGCATTTAATAATCAGGATGGTTCTTTAAGAAGTAACATGGCAAGACAAGGCAAGATAGGCTCCATGTGGGTTGGGTGTTTAGAGCTGGAATCCTCAAAAGTAAATCCAATGATGTGATAATTGAGAAAGATACTAATGTCTAAACCAATGTTGGTACATCATCTCAGGATTTTAAGACTCCTGGAGTTAGGAGGAACTATATTTGAAAACTCTCTAGTCATCAGTGTTTATTGTCTATGTGCTCTGACATGTGAATCTAAGAGATTTCATCTTCTTTGTGTTTATACCTCCACTTGATTGAGAGTTAGTATTGGGTGAAGTGTTAGAGTAACTCTTTGGGAGAAGATTGGTGGAGTCAGTGCCTATTCTTCTTCGTGGCTCCTTGTTCAGTTGTGGTTATTTGTGTATTCTAGTCTTTTTCAAAGACTATGGTTGAGGAAAGTCTGAACTCTCAATGATTTTGGTTGTTTAAAGAATGTAATGTTCAACCAGATGTCATGATGTTGTATTATGAAGATCTTAGTCCAAAGGTTCCAAGGATGACAGTATGCATAGCATGATAAGTAATTATAATGTTTTGATAGTTCCAAGGCTGCTTGTTTGATAAACTATAGAAGGTGTGATTTTCTACGTGAGGAGCAAGTTATTCTGAAGGGCGGGTATGGAATTTCACCATAAAAGGATGAGTGTAGGCTCTAGTGGACGATATTCCTACATTTCCTCTTTATCTAGTGACACGTGAAAACCATTTCTAAATGATTTAAAGAAGTCACACCTGATGTTGGAACATTTCAGTGGTTAAGGCTTGTAAAGAGAGAAACTGAACAGATCCATGTCTCTCTCCTGAAATGAATGGTGAACCATTAACAAGGCTGACTTTATCTTCTTAGAAAACACATGCATTGACTGGTTTTGTGGTTACAAATAAGGCATCATTACAAACCATAGCAGCTTTCCTTGAATATAAATACTCCTTACTTGTTCTTTCCTCTCAAGTTTTTAATTTCCTTTCAGTATTATTTTTTTTTGTCTCTCATTGAGGTTTTGTTTGTGTCCACTTTGCTTTCATTCTCAAACTCAGTTTTGTCATCTTTTTTCTAAAAAGAGGGAGAGTAGTGTCGTTGAGTCATGTTTATTATTGCATGCAACAATTAAGGGGGAGTATGACCATCTGTCATAAGGGTTTTTTGTTTCTTTGTCTAATGGTTCTTATGTTGTGGGTGTATACAGGATGTTGTATCAAATGTTTTAACATCCTTTCTAGTGTGTTATTTTTGCTTCCGTCACATTATATTCTAATTTGTGTTACTTCTATCACATGGTCTTCTAACTTGGATTATTTGACTTAGAATTATTTTTGGTTTCTTGAGGCTTTAGGAAAATTCTCCTGGGGCTTTGTGAGAAGAATTGGTTCTCAGTTTAGGGGGAGTAACTCGTGTGTTTGAAGATGCTGGCTATCTTCTTCCTCATGTATACCATCTACATGATAACTAGTGTTGTGTCTCCTTGGTGTTGTGTTTGTGATGTATTGTGTCTCCGTCTAAAGTGTGTTGGTGGAAAAAGTGTTTTAGCCAAAAGTTTGCCAAAGAGGCGATGAATCTTGATTCTCTGTTGAATCTGTGTTACTGCTATTGAGGGGGAGAATCTACTAATTCTCTGTTGTGTGCTGAGCAATTTTAGAAAGTTTGGCTCTTGTTTGGACTGGCTGTGAAGAGTTGTCAGACATGATGTCCTGACATGATGTCTTGACATGTTGAGAATTTATTTTTTATCTTGTTTCTATAATGAGTAGCTTCCACTGTACTCTGGTAAAATTGTGTTTTTGCTGCTAACTTTTAATGTTTGTGTTGGCTGCTGCACCTCTAAGTTTATGTGTTTAATTTTATCTTCAAACATAAGTTGTTTTGTTGTTTATGTGTGCAAGGAGTATTAAGTTGTTTTAGCCAAAAACAAGCCAAAGGGAGAGATTGTTAATTCTCTATTTGTGTGATTGACATTATGTTTGGTAAGACTAACTTAGCAGAAACATATTGAAATAAAATGTTCAATCAACTGGAGAAACATGTTGAACAAGATGTCCTATGCAGAATCATTCAACATCACGTCCGTGTACAACTGGACAATTGGATGTTTTAGTTTATTTAATGTGGTGTTCTGTTTAAGGATTAAGAGATTAAAACTTAATTCAAGGAATATTCTTAATTTCTAATTATGGAGATAATTTAAGAAACTAATGATTGAAGTCTTATTTTTATGCATAAGTTTTTGCAGATTTTTAGCAGCTGATTTGCTGCATTTTCGAAGCCAAATTCAGTCCAAAAGATGGCTTTAAATAGATTTATACAAACCTAGTTTAGGTGTGGAATGTATTATAATTTTTGTTTGAGTTTTAGGGATTTTGTTCTTGTGAATTGTGAGTCACTCTTGTATTGTTTTGATACTTGAGTTAAACTATCTCTATTGAGTTGTAAGTACTTTCAATAACTCTTAAACTTATAAGTATAGAGTGGTTGTGTGTTTTTGGAAGTTTTTCTTCTAATTCTTTTGAATTGTGTTTGTGTCACTGTTTGTGACTGTAAGGGAAGTGAGAAGGGTCTCATACCTAGGTGAGTCTTAGGTAGAAGTAAGCACAGGTAGTGATTAAGTGAGAAGTTGTAAACATGGGAGTTTAGCTTTAAATGGATACTATTATAGTGGACTTCCTCCCTGGCTTGGTAGCCCCCAAAGTAGGTGTTGTTGTACACCGAACTGGGTTAATAATTCAGTGTTTTCCTTTTATTTTCTGCACTATTTTTTTTTTAAATTGTTCATTGGGTTGTTATTTAAAGATCAATGTGTCGACATCTCTTAGGACATATGAGATCTAATTACTAGAATTTCAAAAAAAAATGGGGTTTTTTCGACCTTTTCCCTTTGGAAACAATAAAGTTCGGTGGTGACTCTTGCTTTTTCTGAGTTAAGTTAATCAATAGCTTAATCTCAATTTTCCCACCGCGACAACCTCATATTGTGAAGAAGAAACTCACGATCATCAAACATTATAAGCCCGACCATACCAATACCATGAAACTTGCAAGCCTTATTATCACCAAGGCGAACTTCTCCACCTTTCCCCACCTTCAAAGTCTCAAAATATTCTATTCTTGGACACATGCGATAAGAGAAACCTAAGTTTATGACCAAATTATCTCCAGTATCCAAAGTTAATACCACTAGTGCACCAACATCTTCATAACCACCCTTATCCAAGGAAACCTTAACTTGAACAAAATCATCATTGGTATTTCTCTCAAGATAATCCTTCTTAAATTGACGGTTTTTCTGACTATTAAAACATTTTAACTTTGATTTATTAAATCTCTTTGATTTTGACATCCCTCGGTATAACATCCTAAATACCCTGTGTAGTACCCCAAAATTTTCCCTCCCATATTCCTCAAGATTCGTCAAGAATGATCTTCAAATTGCTCAGAATGGCTCAAGGGTTGTACAGTCAAACCACCTCCTAAGCCAGTTCAAAATTAGGGTTTTGGTTATTTCAAGGAATTTAGGGTTCTCAATGGTTCAATCAAGTCCCATAGGCCTATATACATTCTCAAGCACCTACATGCCAAGTTTCAAGACTCACAGTGCCAATTTGCACAGTCAAAAGCCCCATTTGATCTACAGTCAACTACAAGGGCAAAATGGTCATTTTGCAGTCAAAAGTCAGAATTTTTGGTCAACATCTTATTTTGAGTTCACAATCATCATTTTATCAAGTCTTGATCATGATTCCAGAAGAATAGCTCAAAAATCATCAAGATGCAAAAGTTACTATTTTTGGACAGCAGAAAAGTCAACTGTACTTTGACAAGGGCACAACTTTTTCATGGTTTGTCAGAAAAATTCCATCCAAATCTCATTTTGAAGAGGATGCAATTTCCTACAATCCATCTTCACACTCCAAGATCAAGAAATGCACTCACAAGAAGTTACCAATTTTTACATTATAGGTCAATTTCAAAAGTCAACAAAAGTACACTTTGAGTCAAAGGCCATAACTTGAGATTGTTAAATCCAAATGACATGGGACCAAAGGCAATGGTTAGAGGACTTCAAGAGCTTTCCAAAATGTCCAAGAATATGGTCATATGATCAAAATTGAGCAAGTTGTGCATTGGAGAAGTTGGGAAATTTTCATGAATTTGCAAAAGTCAACTTTGCCCAAAACACCTTCTTTTTGCTAATGGGCCTCAAATCTCTTGTTGAAACTTCACCCATGACTTATGCACGACCCACCAAGTTAAATTGGATTTATTTTCTTAAATTTATTGATTAATTGGATTTTTAATACATATTAATTCATTTAATTAATTTAAATTATAAGAAAATAGAAGATTTGATTTTTAAATCAATTTGTGAAGCAAATATGATCAAAACATGCTGGCAAATTCGTGCACAAGTCAAAGATACAAAAAAAATCCAATTTTGGCAACATTGTTAAATCATGAAAAATCAAGAATATTTGATTTTCAATCAAGGATTCAATCATCAATGCACATGGATATTGGCCCAGCTTTTAACCTAATTTGATTCTCCTATATGTATGCAAGCAAACCATGACCTAGGACACGTGAAAAAGCTGCAGAAACGACCCTGTCAAATTCAAGAAATTTCAAGAAAAGTGAAAACCTGTTCTTGCATTCTAGGCCAATTCAACGCGCTTTGACCATCCAAATACATTGTAGGAGGTTCCAAGAACGATTTGCAATCGAATTCACGCATCAAAGCTCAAGGAATCACTCCATACAGTTTCACGGTTTACACTTTTGATTCAAAACCATATCTATTAATTCATGCGCGTTTAACATGTTTTTGTGATTGTTTTGCATTGCTAGAGATCATACAAAGCTAATGGAATGAATTAATTGAACTATAGTGCCCTGAATCGTGAGATGCCATGATCAAATTTCTAGGGTTTTCAAGCTTTCAAATAGGACTTTCTGAACCAGGAAAAATTGGGACCAGTGAGATACATGATTGAAATCGTGAGACTAAGCGAACATAACCCATACCTCGCGAAATATTTATGTTTGCTATATTTCTATTCGCTATTTTTCCTTGTAGAAGGTAGTGGAGGTTAAAAAACCCCGCTATCTGATGTTATTTACACAGGACGAAGGTTGAAGACGCTGATGTGTTGGCATATGGTTGCCTATTTGAATCAGCGCGCCTTTTTGCTTTTTTCAGGCATAATGACATGTTTTTCCATATTATGTTTATTTGCTATTCCCATAATGAATAAACACGCTGGTTGAGTTGGCAAGCAGGTGGATGGAAAAGCCATTGGGACCTGGGTTCGAATCCCAGGTCCCCCAAAATATTTATTCAATTTTTTCTTCACATATTCATATGCAGCATCCCACGCGTGATCCATCATACACCTCTAATTCCCAAGTGCCAAATGTCTTCAAACTCAAATCCAATGGCCAAAGCTGAGTCCTCACCATACTCCCCAGTCAACAAGCGTGTGGATAATCACAAAAGTCAACGTGGCTGGAATATTGTTGGGCCATAAAATTCCAGGATCACCTCTTGATTTAGGCCAGCACCCCCTGGGTTTATTTCTTCTTCTCTTTTTATTTTTTATTTAATTTGTTTTTATTAATTTTTAATTAACTACTAACTAAAACAATTAACATTTTTTAATAAATTCAGAAAACATAAAAAATATAATATTTTTATTAATTAAATTTAATTAGTTATTTTGTAAATAAATACTAACATAATTAATTTAGTTTTTAATTAGGTTAATTTTAATATTTTCACAATAAATAAAATTAATATAGAATTAGGGTTTTTGATAACTTTTAATCATTTTATTTTTATTTTTTATTATTTCCTTAAACATTCAAAAAAACCAAAAAAATATTTCTTTTTATTAATTAATTAGTTTAGGTTTAATTTAATTCATAAATAACCAAAAATCTCTTTCTTTCTCAAAAAGGGTCAAAACCCTAAAAACTCTCCGATTCAATTTTTCTCGCGCGTATGATTATTTTTTATTCATATTTTTATCCATATAATTGTATTTGCTTCGAGGATGTAATAGCTTTAATTAGGACCTTTTTTTTATCGCTTTTATTTAATTTCCTGCAATTTACTTTTTCAAGGGTTTGTTTTTGGCGATGTAAATACCCGACGCCTTGTAATAGCTTAGTTTTCTTTTCCGCAACTATTAACTGCTAAGATGTATGCTAAATAGGCTATGCATGACAAGACTAATCTTAAATTAAAATTAATCGTAGCTCACCATAACATGTACAAAGATAACATAACTGAAACCTGACACACTCGCACATGCCACTCCTAGGGTACGCCTCACTTGGTTGCCTCGACGTGGTCATTGAGTATAGGGTGTTTTAGAGGTCGCCCTCCTGTCTAAAGATCAAAGTTGCCTCGAAACGGTTGCCTCGATACAAAATAATCTAGGATATTAGGGTTACTGCTAAGGTGTCCTACCATTGCTTTAGTGACCACATGTCCCATAATCGAATTGACCCGAAAACTCCAACGACGGTGCTACCTACTTCTCAATAGTGGGATAGCACTGTCTAAAGGACATTTACACAACTTAATTTCTTTTGAGTAGGTAGAGGTTCTCAGGTACTTGCTCTTTCAAAATAAAACAACTTTTCGCACTTACACTTTTCAAACAAACACTTCATACACTCTTGAGGACAGATACAAGAGTTAAATCGAAGTTTTCAAACAAAACTTTTTTCAAAACCCACAAACACAAGAAAAGAAATTTTTTTGAAAACATAGTGAGCAAGTACTTAAGAGCCCGTGGATAACCACAGATAGAAAGGGTGCTAACACCTTCCGTTTCTATAATCTACCTCCCGAACCCGAGAAACATCTCGAAAAGGAATTTTGCTGTGCTTTTGTCCTTTCCTTGTTGGAGAAAATAAAAGACGGTGGCGACTCTTGCTTACCGCGACATTTTGCGAAACGCAAACGCGAACCAGCATTCCAAAATAGTCAGTTCTATTTCCACCGATCACAGAACTGGCGACTCTGCTGGGGATATAAAAGTGAGGTGTACCTTAGGATTAGACCACTATGTTTTCAATTGTATGCTTTGTATGCTTTAATTTTGTGGGCTTGTATCGGAGTTTTATAGATCCTAACTCGGATATGGGGAATACCTTTTAGGTAAGCATCAATAAACTGTGAGGGATCTGTCCGGTGTAGACCGACACGGATGAAGCAGTAGCTACGTTGGTCTGACACCTTGGTCTGTACCGATATCCCTTGTGTTGGAACGAGGAGAATATGGGTCTTCTGAGGAGTTGTTAAGCACCAACTGACCTTAGAACCTTAAATTAACCAACTTGGCCATAGAACAGTAGTAGCATGCTACACTCATTGAGACTAAACTCTCGCGATGGTTCCGACCGCAAGAAAAGGTTGCCAAACTGAAATTATGACCGATTGAGGGTAGTCAGTGATATTGAGATCCTGTAGAACCCGGTTACTATTTTCTAGGACAGGTCTTAACCAACTGAAACTGAAAGAGGGTAGTACCTAAACTTCATGCCAGCCTGAAATCTAAGGGCTCTTTTGTATGACTTGTGTGCCTTTACCATGTTTTCCTTTTGTGAATACTTGTGGTGTGCCTTTACCATGACATCATACCATCATAACATTGCATACATCTTGCATAAGGACTAACCCATTTCAAAGACAAGAAGGTTTCATCTTTGCTCTGTTTTGTAGGACATCATGATGCCCATGGGTAGGAGTACTATCCGGCTCAACTTTGTTCAACCACCTGCTTTGCTTAAAGAGTTGATTGACAGGATTCCAGACACTACTTCCTTCATCAGGAGGCATGGTTCTCTTCTCGGTTTAGTCACCTCAAAGTGGGACCAACAGTTGATGAGTGTCCTGGTCCAGTTCTATGATCCGCTATACCATTGCTTCACCTTTCAAGACTTCCAGCTGGTCCCTACCCTGGAAGAATTCTCTGAGTTGCTTGGTATCCCTGTTTTGGAGCAACCTCCATTCACTGGTTGGGAAAAGACTCTTAGGCCTGAAGAGATTGCTGCAGTCCTTAACTTGACCAAAGAGTAAGTAATGGCTAACTGGGAGACTAGAAGTGGAGTTAAGGGCTTTTTGGCTAAATTTATGGTGGGCAAAGCTAATAGTTTCTGGAATGACTTAGATTTCAAAGCTTACGAGGACATTCTGGCTCTCTTAATCTATGGTCTGGTATTGTTTCCAAATCCAGACACCTTTGTTGATGTTAATGCCATAAGGATCTTCATCTCTCGGAACCCTGTACCCACTCTCTTGGGTGATATCCTTTACCAGCTCTATACTCGTACTGCCCGAAGACGGGGAAATTTGATGTGCCGTGCTCCTTTATTGGCGAGGTGGTTTATTTCGCACCTCCCTAAGTTCGTACTGAAGAACAAAGAAGGAAGGGGCTGGGCTCATAGGATAATGTCTCTTACTGATAAAGACATTATTTGGACTCTCAGAGGCTTAGATGAGGTGGTCGTCATTGATCGTTGTGGAGAGTATCCTAATGTTCCATTGATCGGAACCCATGGAGGAATCTCTTATAACCCATGTTTAGCTCTCCGTCAGTTTGGAAGAGCCAGAAGAGAAGGGCCTCATGAGATGTTGATACCTCATATCGTCTTTGATTTTCAGGTAGATAGCGGCGAGCTGCGTCGTAGATTCATCAGGGCTTGGGATAGAGTTCACAAATCTGACCCACTTGAGTTGGGACCAAAGACCTCTCTGCCAATGGAGTCATATTTCAAATGGGTCCGCATCCATGCTCAGAAGTTAGGTATGCCATACGAAGCGGTCAGGCCTATTACTCTTGAAGCTGCTGATAAAGAAGGGGTTCCTCCTACTATCCTCCATCCTCATATGCCCACTGATGTTGGTACACTGAAGAGGTCTTGGGTGCAACTGCAGGAAGAACAGGATTCTTATCGGGAAAGGTTCAACGAACAAGAACAGAAGATCCAGAAGCTGACTAAGCAATTGGAGAACGAGCGGATCCTGAATGATTATATCTGCACTGAGAAGAAGAGGCCATGGGAGCATTGATGGACCTTTGATGTTTCTTTTACAGCTTTTATCTACTTTTCAGTATTTTCATTCTTGTAACGCCTAAGGGCAGTTTGTTGAACAATTTAAATTCCGAAGTCAGATCTAATAAAGTGTGTTTCCTTTTTTGTCTACAAAGTTGAATCCCGATTGTCTTTGAAAACATAAATCATACACATTTCATTTCATCATATGCATAACAGGTACCCCTTTTACAGGTCACTTATCTTCTTCACTGTTTATTTCAGCAATCATCATGTCTACTGAACCTTCCACTGAACAAGATATCAAGGCCCTCCAGGCCCAGAATGCCCAGTTCCAAGAGTTGGTTATGAGCCTAGCCCAGGGTCAACAGGATTTGAAGACTCTGATTCTGAAAGAAAGGAAGAAGAAGAAGAAGAGGATCGTCTTTTTCAACACTGGACGCAGATTTGGAAATGGACTGCAGAATGAGGTTGATCTGGCTACCTCATTTGTAGGGAAAGACAGTCCACAAGAAAGAAGGGTTCCTAGCCCCGTAGTCTCTGAAAACGAGACGGATTATGATGAAGAACAATATCCTCCTGCTGAGGATAGGTACAAACAGTTGGAGGACCGCTTGAGCGCTATGGAGATATAGAATGTGGCCGGGTTGGACTTCGGAGACCTAGGTTTATCCTCTGGGGTGGTGATTCCCCATAAGTTTAAGGCACCTGCCTTTTCCAAATACGACGGAACTTCCTGCCCAAAGTTGCACCTCTGGTCGTATGTAAGGAAGATCCAGCCTTACACAATTGATAAGAATTTGTGGATCCATTTCTTTCAGGACAGTCTTTCAGGGACTCAACTGGAGTGGTTCTATCAACTGGATGGAGCCAGTATCCGTAACTGGGAGGATTTGGCTACTGCGTTCTATAAGCAGTATCAGTATAATTCCGACCTCGCTCCTACGCGTACCCAACTCCAGGGTATGTCAATAGGGACGGGTGAAGGATTTAAAGAGTACGCTCAAAAGTGGAGAGACCTTGCTGGAAGGGTGCAGCCACCTTTAACTGATCGTGAACTTGTTGATATGTTTTTGGGGACCCTGTCTGGTCCATTCTTTAACCATTTGATTGGAAACTCTTCAGCCGGGTTTACAGACCTGATCTTGACTGGTGAGATAATTGAAGCTGATATCAAGGCTGGGAAGATAGAGAGGGGTGCCTCATCGAGCATTGAAAAGAAACCATTCAAGAAGGAGTCCAGTGCTGTCTATGGTTCAAGGAGACAGAATAGGTCTGAACACCGCCAAGCTGTCAACACGTTGGTCATTTCAAAACCTGCTGGTGCTCCTCAGCATCACAACCAACAAAGGGGTGAGAGGCCTCGAAGGCAGTTCACTCGTCTCAGTATGACCTTGTCCCAGATATTGCCGCAGTTACTGAAAACCAATTTGGTGACTCTAAGGGAAGCCCCAAAGAATCCAAATACTACATCATCAAAGTATAACCCCAACGCCCGCTGCGCTTATCATTCTGAGAGCCAGGGGCATAATACGGATGATTGCTGGACTTTGAAGAATAAGGTCCAAGACCTGATTGATGCAAAAGAGATTGAGTTTGAGGCGCCCGAGAGGCCTAACGTTGTGACTGCTCCGATGCCCAAACATGGAGCAAATGCTGTAGAGGAAGACCTGTTTGTAGCCTCTGTGGATGATATTGTTACTCCGCTGATGACCGTCAAGAGGAACCTGTTGCTAGCCGGTTTATTTCCGGGATGTAGTGAAGGTTGCCATCTGTGTTCTGTTTCACCTACTGGTTGCCCATCTTTGAAGTTAGGTATCCAAAACCTGATGGATAATAAAGAAATCCTGTTTGAGAAGATTGTCGTTCCTGCCACCCCTACTGAAGAAGTGTCCATCGTTACCATTTTCAACAATTCTCCCGAGGCTCCCTCGAGGAAGCCTGTCAGAATTACGCCTGTTCAGAAGATTGCACCCATAATCATCACTGTTCCGGGGCCCATCCCCTATACATCCGACAAAGCTGTCCCGTGGCACTATGGGGCAGATGTTTATGTTCTTTGAGTTAAGCAAGAGTTTGATACTAGTACCAGCGTCAGCAACATTACCGGGCCTGCTAAAGTCACCCGCAGTGGTAGACTTTTCTCACCTGATATTGCGCCACCAACTATCCAGAGACATATCGTCATCACACCTGCAAGTGTACCTACTTCCCCTCCTGATCAAGTTCCTATTTCTACCCCTGCTTCCGAGTCATCTGACGCTCGGGGCAAAGGGATCTCCACTGATATGCCTGCCCAGACGAAGGCACCAAAGACCATCAATGTTGAAGCTTCCAAACAGGAGATGGAAGAGATTCTGAAGATCATCAAGAAGAGTGATTATAATGTAGTTGAGCAGCTGGGGTAAACCCCCTCCAAGATTTCTATGTTATCACTGTTGTTGTGTTCAGAGGCCCATGCCAAGGCTCTGATTACCTTCCTGAAGACGGCCCACGTGCCACAAGAAACATCAGCTGATCAGTTTACCTATTGTGTGGCCAACTTAACTGCTGATAATGGTTTGGGTTTCTCCGACACTGATCTGACTGCTAAAGGGAAGAACCATAACGATGCCCTGCATGTCTCCATTGAATGCAGGGGCACTACTCTTGCACACGTGTTGGTTGACACTGGTTCCTCACTGAATGTCTTGCCCAAGAAAGCTCTAGACAGGTTAGATTGCGAAGGGTTGGAGCTGAAGCCAAGTAACATTATTGTCCGGGCCTTTGATGGGTCTAAAAGGATGGTGCATGGCGAGGTTGATATTCCAATTAGAGTTGGGTCTCAGGTCTTCGATTCTACATTCTACGTGATGGACATTCGACCGTCCTATTCCTATTTATTGGGTCGTCCATGGATCCATAAAGCTGGAGCTGTGACCTCCACACTCCATCAGAAGCTGAAATACCCGGTCAAAGGGAAGATTGTGACAGTACAGGGGGAGGAAGAGTACATGGTCAGCCACCTCAACTCGTTCCGGTACATAGAGATGGATGGGGAGTTCATTGAGACCCTATTTCAACACTTTGAAGAGGTTCCTCAGACACTGGCATCAGCTGAGACTGTGATTGAAGATGGTTTCCTTAAAGGATGCCAGGGCTGTTATTGAGAAGGGTGAGTATGCAAACTGGGGCCGACTTCCTGATTTCACTCAGAAGACTGACAAGTTTGGTTTGGGTTTCACTGCAGAAGCTCATAAGGCTGTTCGTAGTGCAAGGACTGGAAGACCTCCTGTGTTCATCAGCAACTCAGGAGTAAATTCCATCAAAGATGATAGGAGGAATCTGAATTCGACAGTTGGATCTACCCTACGACCAACGGTGGACCAAACAACTGGACAGCGAAAGACTTTTTCCCTATTACTTTTGTTACTCAGTAATGAACTCTTTTGTTTTGAATTTGTAACAGACAATATTGTGAAACTTTATGGCCCGGTGTCTTACCTGGGGCACCGCGGCTTCATTTGTGAGGGCTTTTGTGTGTCATTTTCATATATCATTAATAAAAGCATTGGACGTTTTTGTATTTCAAATATTGCGCTCTTTGTCTTTATTTATTATATATTGCAAAACAGCTATTTACACACACTCACATATACAGGTCCCAATCCACTCTGGATCCCACTGGTAACGGCTCTGCTACCGCCAGTTATGACTTCGAAAATCCGATCAACTTAGCCGAAGACAAGGGTGAAGATGATTGCGAAGTGCCTGTTGAGCTTGTAAGACTGCTACTTCAGGAAGAGAGGGCCATTCAGCCACATGAAGAGCCAGTGGAAACGGTAAATCTGGGTACTGAGACAAACAGGAAGGAAGTCAAGATCAGTGCAAATCTGGAGCTTAGTGTGAAACACCGGTTGATTCAGATGCTGCATGACTACATGGAAATATTTTCCTGGTCTTACGAAGATATGCCTGGGTTGGATACCGACATTGTGGTTCATCATCTGCCTACCAAGGAAGAATGCCCTCCGGTAAAACAGAAGGTTCACCGTATGCGTCCAGAGATGTCCGAGAAAATCAAAGCTGAGGTTATGAAACAATTCGACGCCGGTTTTCTAGCAGTAACTTCTTACCCTCAGTGGGTTGCCAATGTGGTTCTGGTACCGAAGAAAGATGGTAAGGTCAGAATGTGCGTTGACTACAGGGATTTGAACAGGGCGAGCCCTAAAGATGACTTCCCTCTGCCTCACATTGACGTTCTGGTTGACAACACTGCTCAGCATAAGGTATTCTCCTTCATGGATGATTTCTACGGTTATAATCAAATCAAGATGGCTCCTGAAGACATGGAGAAGACCACCTTTGTTACTCAGTGGGGCACCTTTTGTTACAAGGTCATGTCTTTTGGGTTGAAAAATGCTGGGGAAACGTATCAGCGTGCCATGGTTGTGTTATTTCATGATATGATCCATCATGAGATTGAAGTATACGTCGATGATATGATTGCAAGGTCCCAAACTGAGGAGGAACACCTTGACCACCTACAGAAGCTGTTCGACCGGTTGAAGTTGTACAAGCTGAGATTAAACCCGAACAAGTGCACCTTCGGAGTGAGATCTGGCAAACTACTAGGTTTCGTCGTAAGCAACAAAGGTATCCAAGTGGACCCTACCAAAGTGAAAGCCATCCAAGAGATGCCAGCCCCCAAGACAGAGAAAGAGGTCAGAGGCTTTCTAGGACGGCTGAACTATATTGCCCGATTCATCTCGCACCTGACTGCTACATGTGAACCAATCTTCAAGCTACTGAAGAAAGATCAAGTGGTACGTTGGAACGATGAATGTCAGGCCGCTTTCGAAAGAATCAAAGAGTATCTCCAAGAACCACCCATTCTTATGCCACCGGTTGAAGGGAGACCTCTAATATTATACTTGATAGTACTCGATAACTCAATGGGGTGTGTGCTAGGTCAGCATGACGAGTCTGGCCGAAAAGAGCATGCTATTTATTACCTTAGTAAAAAGTTTACCGACTGTGAGACCCGATACTCACTGCTCGAGAAAACTTGTTGTGCTTTGGTATGGGCTGCTCGCCGGCTAAGACAGTATATGTTGACTCACACTACTCTATTAATTTCAAAAATGGATCCAATCAAGTATATCTTCGAAAAGCCTGCCTTGTCTGGAAGAATAGCAAGATGGCAGATGATCTTGACTGAATATGACATCCAGTACACGACTCAAAAAGCAATCAAGGGAAGTGTGTTGGCAGACCATTTGGCACATCAGGCAGTGGACGATTACCAGTCTATGAACTTTGAATTTCCAGACGAGAATATCATGGTAGTGACTGATTGCAAGATACCTGGACCGGATGAAGGACCTGAGGAAGGATCCCGATGGTCTATGCACTTTGACGGAGCCTCAAACGCTTTGGGTAATGGCATTGGCGCTGTGATCATATCTCCTAAAGGCTCACATACTCCACTTACCGCCCGACTATGTTTCAACTGCACCAACAACATGGTGGAGTATGAAGCATGCATCATGGGTCTTCGAGCTGCAATTGACCTAAGGATCAAGTTTATGAGGGTCTTCGGAGATTCCGCTCTCGTGATCAGTCAGATCAAAGGCGAGTGGGATATGAAACACCCAAATCTTATTCCTTACAAGGAGTATGTATTGACGTTGCTTCCCCATTTCGAGGAGATAACCTTTGAACACTTCCCAAGAGAGGAGAATCAGTTGGCGGACGCGTTAGCTACGATGTCCTCTATGTTCAAAGTCAAGTGGGACAACGAGGCTCCCCGGATCATTATTTGGAAATTGGATGAACCTGCACATTGCTGTGATCTTGAGACCGAAGAGGTAACAGAAAAGCCTTGGTATCATGAAGTAAAGAGGTATCTTGAAGCTCAAGAATACCCCGAGGGTGCATCCGTTAATGACAAGAAGTTTCTGAGAAGGTTCGCGGCAAAGTTCTTCCTCAGCAATGACATTCTTTACAAACGAAACCATGATTCAACCTTACTGCTCTGTGTAGATAAGATCGAAGCAGAAAGGATTATGGCAGAGCTGCATGAAGGTACCTTCGGAACGCATTCCAGTGGACATACCATGGCAAAGAAAATCCTTCGGGTAGGATATTACTGGTCGACAATGGAAGCCGACTGTTATCAGCATTCTCGGACATGTCACAAGTTCCAGATTGTTGTACCCCAAAATTTGCCCTCCCATATTCTTCAAAGTTTGTCAAGAATCACCTTCAAATGGTTCAAGATTTCTCAAGGGTTGCACAGTCCAAATGCCTCCTAAGCCAGTCAAAATTAGGGTTTTGGTTCTCTCAATGAATTTGGGGTTTTCAATGGCTCAATCAAGTCCCATAGGCCTCTATACATTGTCAAGCATCTACATGTCAAGTCTCAAGACTCATAGTGTCAAAATTGCACAGTCAAAAGCCCTATTTGGTTCACTATCAACTGCAGGGGTAAAATGGTCATTTTACAGTCAAAAGTCAAAATTTTTGGTCAACATCTTATTTTGAAGCCACAATCATCATTTGATCAAGTCTTGATCATGATTCCACAAGCATGGCTCAGAAATCATCAAAGATGCAAAAATTTCTATTTTTGGACAGCTGAAAAGTCAACTGTAACTTGACCAGGGCATAACTTTTTCATGGTTCATCAGAAAAATCCCATACAATGCTCATTTTGAAGGGTATGACATTTCCTACAACTCATCTTCACATTCCAAGTCCAAGAAATGCTCTCACAAAAAGTTATCAATTTCTACATTATAGGTCAATTTCAAAAGTCAACAAAAAGGCACTTTAAGTCAAAGACCATAACTTGAGATTGGTAAATCAAAATGACATGGGACCAAAGGCATTGGTTAAAGGACTTCAAGACCTTTCCAAAATGTCCAAGAACATGTTCATAGGATCAAAATTGAGCAAGATATGCATTGGAGAAGTTGGGAAATTTTTGGGAATTTGCAAAAGTCAACTTTGCCCAAAACACTTCATTTTTGCTAATGGGCCTCAAATTCTTTCTTGAAACTTTGTCCAAGGCCTATTCACGACCCATTGAACTTAAATTGATTTATTTTCTTATTTTTAATTAATTAATTGAATTTTTATTAATATTAATTCATTTAATTCATTTAATTGTAGGAAAATTCAAAAGATATGGTTTTCAAATCTTTTTGTGATGCAAATGAACTCAAGACAAGCTGAAGATCTCGTGTACACATCAAGGGGACCAAAATATCCAATTTTAGCAAGTTTTGTCAATCAAAAATGTGCAAAAAGATTTGATTGAAATCAAATATTGAAAACATTATTTCATGGATTCTTGGACAAAGATTGAACCCTAATTCCATTCTACTATAAGAGCATAACCAAACCCTAAAGCCTTGGACGTGCAAACCTGCTGCAGAAGCCATAACCATATTGAGTTTTTTTCAAGAAAATTGCCAAATCGTTTTCTCACTTCCAGGCCAATTCAAAGCCCTTTCTTGATTCAAACACCTTGCTGGGACACTCAGGAACACATTGCAATCAAAATCAAGTGTTAACACTCAAGGAATCCTAAGAACAGTCGTACGGTTTGCCCATTCTTTTTCATAATCATAATTCAATATTCATGCATTATTAATGAGATTTTTTGTGTGTATTGGATTGCTAGAACATCTCTGAAGCTAATGGTACAGGTTAATTTGATCATGGAGCCCTGAATCAAAAGATGCCATTAAAATTTTTTAGGGTTTCGAAGCTTTCAATTTAGGGATTCCCAACACAGGAAAAATTGGACCTTCTCAGATCTATGGTTGAATTCTTCAAAGCCAGACGAATCCAACACCATGCTTGCGCCCTATTTATATAGCTTACAGACCTAATCGCTATTTTTGGCCATGCTATTTTGTGGGGGTTAAAAACCCCCGCTATCTTGTTTTTGTTTTACAGGGAAACGCGGAAGATGATGAGCTGTACATATATGGTTGGGTAATTCAAACTTACGCGCGTGATTTTGTTTGGTGCAACATGTTGATTTGTTTTTTAATAATATATTTGTTATGTATAATACTAACAAAGCGTGCAAAGTGGTTGAGTGGTTGGCCAGGTGTTTAGCAAGCGTTGGGACCTGGGTTCGATTCCCAGGTCCACCCAAATTCCTTGTATTATTTTTCATAACTGGATCACGTGCAGTTCACTCAAGGCGTTCCACCATAGGTCTCAATTGTCCCAGGCGCCATGTGTCCCTGTGCATCAATCTAATGGTCCAGATGAAAGGACTATGATACTCCCAGTCAACAAGCGTTCTGGACAATTACAAGAAGTCAATGGACTGAAGGGCTTCTTGGGCCTCAAAACTATTCCAGATTCACCTCCATTGGGTCCATCAAACCCCCCTGGTTTTACTATTTTTTTATTTTATTTTCTTTTTCCTTTTAATTCTTTTAATTATAATCATCATTATTATTAACCAACAAACTAATTTTTTATAATAAATTCAGAGATCAAAAAATTGTAATTATTTTTATTATTTATTATTTTTACTATTAACTATTATTTTTGTAAATAAAATGTAAATACTAACAAATTAATTAGTTTAATTAGGTCAATTTTAATCTTTTTTTCATAAATAAATAAAAACAATCTAGAATTAGGGTTTTCTTGACTTTTAATTTCTTTTATTTTTATTTTCATTAAAGACTTAAAAAACACAAAAAACATTTTTTTCTTTTTAATTAAATAATTAATTAGTACTAGGTTTAATATTTTAATTAAATTGCAAAAAAAGGACAAAACTTAAATTCTTTTCTCAAAAAGGGTCAAAACCCTAAGGACGTCCCGATTAAATTTCTATTCGCGCATTATTATTTATTTTGATTATATTTATGTATCTGTTTCCGGAGATGTAATAGTTAATTAGGATTTTATTGCTTTCTTTTACTTTCCGCATTTATTTTCCAAAACGGGTTTTTGTTTTTGGCGATGTATAGACCCGCGCCTTGTAATAGCGTAGATTTACCTTTCCGCACTTTATTTTCCGCACTCTTAACTGTTAATATGCATGCAAGACTTGGATGAAAATTAAAAACAACTCGTAGATCACCATGATACATGTACAAGATAATATAACATGAAAACAACACACAAGCACATGCCACTCCTAGGGTACGCCTCATTGGTTGCCTCGAACGTGGTCGTCAAGTATAAGGTGTCTTAGAGGTCGCCCTCCTGTCTAAAGATCCAGTTGCCTCGAAACGGTTGCCTCAGATAAAAAAAAAGGATCTAGGACATTAGGGTTACTTCTAAGGTGTCCTACTATTGCTTCGGTGACCACACTGTCCCCAATAATCGAATTGACCCGAATAACTCCAACGACGGTGCTACCTACCTCTCAATGGTGGGATAGCACTGTCTAAAGGACTCTTACACAGCCTAATTCCTTAGAGTAGGTAGATTTCTCATGGGTACTTGCTCTCTTAAACAAACAAAACAACTTTTCGCACTTACACACTTTCAAGAAGGTTTTCAAACAAATATTTCATACACTCTTGAGGACAGATACAAGAGTTACTTAGAAATTTTTCAAACGAAACTTTTTCAAACCCACATACACTTGAAGAGCAAACAATTTTGAAAACATAAGAGCAAGTACCTAAGAGCCCATGGATAACCACGGATAGAAAGGGTGCTAACACCTTCCCTTTCTATAAATCTACCTCCCGAACCGAGAAACATTCTCAAAGAAGGAATTTTGTTGTGCTTTTGTCCTTTCCTTGTTGGAGAAAATAAAAGACGATGGCGACTCTTGCTTATCGCGACATTTCGCGAACCAGCTTAAAAAACAGTCAGTTCTATTTCCACCGATCACAGAACTGGCGACTCTACTGGGGAGTGCTTAATAAGTGAGGTGTACCTTAGGATTAGACCACTCTTATGTTTTCAATTGCTTGCTTTGTTTGCTTTAATATTGTGGGCCTGTTTTGGAGTTTCATAGATCCTATCCCGGATCTGGGGGATACCTTTTAGAAAGTAGCAATAAACTGTGAGGGAACTGTGCGGGGTATACCGACACGGTTGAAGCAGTTTGCTACATTGATGTGGCACTTTGGTGAGTACCGGTAACCCTTGAGTCAAGTCAAGGAGAGTACGGGGCCGCCGCATGGTGTCGTGAAGCATTAACTGACCTTAGGAACCTTACTTGACCATCCTGGCCTCTTTAGGGTAGTGAGATGACCGACTTTGGTGCATTCTGAAGTTGGTAGATACTCGATACTACACTCATTGAGGGTTGTTTTCTTGGAATATTTTGATCGCCAGTTCAGTGGCTAAATCAAAACAATGAACATAGAAAACAACCCAATGATATTGAGCTCCTTAGAACCCGGTTACTTTTGATAGGACAGGTTTTGAGCCCACCAACTTCAAGAGGGTAGTACCTAGACCCCATGCTGGCCTAAACTCTAAGGGTTGTCTGGTGTGACTTGTGTGCCTTATCATGTTTGCTTTTTGTGAATACTTGTGGTGTGCTCTTATCATAACATCATAGCATCATACAACATCATATGCATCCACTAACCACTTCAGGGGTTCGAATATTCATCTTTGTTCTTGTTTTGTAGGACATGGAAACTATCCGCAGAAAGACAATTCAGATCAACCTTGTAAGGGTCCCTCCTCAGCTTATGGAGCTTACATCCAGGATTCCCGAGAACTCTTCCTTCAGTGAAAGGCATGGTAGACTCATCAGCTTGGTCAACACCAAGATTGAAGAAGATATGATAAAGGTCCTCTTCCAGTTCTTTGACCCTTTGCACCACTGTTTTACCTTCCCGGATTATCAATTGGTGCCTACTTTGGAAGAGTTTTCTCAACTTCTGAAGATTCCTATCCTTAGTCAACTACCCTACAACAGTACGGAAAAGGAGCCAAAGCTTGAAGAGGTTGCTAAAGCATCACGCCTACAACCATCTGACATCAAGGGACATTGGGAAGTTAGAAGTGGTATCAAAGGATTCTTGGCAAAGTTCCTATTTGAGAAGGCACAAGAATGTTGGAATTCCCTTGACCTACAAGCTTTTGAAGAAGTTGTGGCACTCCTTGTCTATGGGTTGGTATTGTTCCCTAATCCGGATCAGCTTATAGATATCAATGCTGTCAAGATCTTCATGTTCAGGAATCCTATACCTACATTGCTTGGGGACATCCTCCACTCATGTTACACTCGAACCATGAGAAAAAGAGGTGTTCTTATGTGCTGCACTCCTCTCCTGGCAAGGTGGTTTATTTCGCACCTTCCGCAATCAGTTTTGAAGAACGAACGGGGTTTGAGATGGTCACAACGATTAATGACTCTTACACATGCTGACATACATTGGTGTTCTCGGTCCAGAGAAAATGTCACTATCCTTGATCGTTGCGGAGAGTTTCCTAATGTTCCTTTACTTGGAATCAGATGGGGCATTACTTACAACCCATGTCTGGCTTTGAGACAGTTTGGATATGCTCGGAGGGATGGCCCTCATGACATGTTGATTCCTGACATAGTTTTTTACTTCGACAACGATGCACAAGGACTTCGCCAGAAATTCATCAGAGCTTGGAGGATGCCTAACAAGGTGGACAGCAAGACGCTGGGGCACAAGAACTCCATCCCCCTAGAGCCTTATCTCAAGTGGGTACGAGCCCGTTCCTAAAAGCTGGTAATGCCATATCCACATGTTCTTCCCGTAATCAAAGAGCCTGTTTTGGAAGGAGAGGTGCCCTATACCATTCAACATCCTGACATGCCAACATCTTGGGAAGAAATGCAAAAAAGCTGGATCCAGCTCAAGGAAGAATGGAATTCTCTTGAAACCAGTCTACATGCCAGTGAGAAGAAGGTCTTGGAGCTCACCCGTCTACTTCACGAGGAAAAGACTCTCAACACCTACATCGCTCCAAAGAGGATGCGCAGCATCTTTTGGGATTAATTATTTTGTAATGTTTTGCCCATGAGGCCTTGATGTACTGAACAGATTATTTCTTAATATAACGTGTGTTCCTTTTTTGTCTACAACGAATTTGAACTTTCGAACCCTTGAATGCATTGCATAAATAGCATATCATGCATCATGTGCATAACATGTACTCTTTTTCTACAGGTTGCTTAATCTTCTTCGCTGTTTATTTCAGCAATCATCATGAATCCTGAATCATCCAATGAACAAGCTATCAAGGCCCTCCAGGCCCAGAACGCCCAATTTCAAGAGCTGGTCATGAGCTTAGCCCAGGGTCAGCAGGAATTGAAGACTCTACTGTTGAAGAAGAAGAAGAAGAGGACTGTGTTGTTCAACACTGGACGGAGGTTTGGTAATACACTGCAAAATGAGGCTGATCAAGCTACTTCCTCTGTAGGGAAAGACAGTCCCCAAGGGGGAAGGGTTCCTAGTCCTGTGGTCTCCGACAACGAGACGGATTTCAATGATGAACAGTACCCTCCTGCTGAGGACAGGTACAAACAACTGGAGGACTGTCTGAGTGCCATGGAGATTCAACAGGTGCCTGGGTTGGATTTTGGGGATCTAGGTTTATCTTCTGGGGTGGTGATCCCACACAAGTTCAAGGCACCTTCTTTTGCGAAGTACGATGGGGCATCTTGTCCTAAGCTGCATCTCAGATCATATCTAAGGAAGATCCAAACTTACACTGCAGACAAGAATCTATGGATCCATTTCTTCCAGGATAGCCTTTCAGGGGCTCAACTCGAGTGGTTCTATCAGCTGGATGGAACCAGTATTCGTAACTGGGAGGACTTGGCTACTGCATTTTATAAGCAGTATCAGTACAATGCCGACCTCGCTCCTACACGTACCCAACTCCAGGGTATATCGCTAGGGACGGGCGAAGGTTTTAAGGAGTACGCGCAAAAGTGGAGAGACCTGGCTGGCAGGGTGCAACCACCGTTGACTGACCGTGAACTCGTGGACATGTTCTTGGGGACCCTGTCTGGTCCGTTCTTCAACCACCTGATTGGTAATTCTTCTGCAGGGTTTATAGACCTCATTCTGACTGGTGAAAGGATAAAGCTGGTATCAAGTCGGGGAAGATACAGAAAGGGGCCTCCTCGAGTTCTGAAAAGAAACCATTCAAAAAGGAATCTAGTGCTGTTTATGGGCCCAGAAGACAAAATAAACCGGAACGCCGCCAAGCTGTCAACGCGGTGGTTATTTCAAAGCCTGCTGCCGCTCCTCGGCAATGTAACCAACCAAGGGGTGAGAGACCCAGAAGGGAGTACACTCGGCTCAGTATGACCCTGTCTCAGATATTGCCGCAACTGTTGTCAACCAATCTGGTAACTGTCAAAGAAGCTCCGAAGGTAGTGAATACCACATCCCCGAAGTACAACCCCAACGCCCGTTGCGCTTATCACTCTGATAGCCCGGGGCATACCACGGATGATTGTTGGGCTCTGAGGAATAAGGTTCAGGACCTTATTGATGCTAAGGAGATACAATTCGAGGCGTCCGAAAGGCCCAATGTTGTGACTGCTCCCATGCCCTAGCATGGAGCTAATGTTGTGGTAGAAGACCTGTATGTGGCCTCCGTGGATGATATTGTTACTCCATTGTTGACTGTCAAGAGGAACCTATTGCTAGTCGGTTTATTTCCAGGATGTAGTAAAGGTTGCCATTTATGTTCTGTTTCACCTGCTGGTTGTCCTTTGCTGAAGTCAGGCATCCAAAACCTGATGGATAACAAAGAGATCTTGTTGGAGAAGATTGTTGTTCCTGTTATCCCTACTGAAGAAGTGTCCATTGTTACTATTTTCAACAATTCTCCTAAGGCTCCCTCAAAGAAGCCTGTCAAAATCATGTCTACTCAGAAGATTGCTCCTATCATCATTACTGTTCCGGGGCCCATCCCCTATACATCTGACAAAGCTGTCCCTTGGCACTATGGGGCGGATGCTTATGTACTCGGAGTAAAACAGGAGTTCGATACAAGTACCGGCGTCAGCAACATCACCGGGCCTGCTAAAGTCACTCGCAGTGGCAGGCTCTTCTCACCTGATATTGCACCACCAGTTACTCAAAGACCTCTTGTTATCACACCTGCCATTGTTCCTGTTTCCCCTCCTGATCAAGTTTCTACCCCTGCTGCCGAGCCATCTGACGCTCGGGGCAAAGGGATTGCTACTGATGTGCCTGCCCAGACGGAGGCACCGAAGACTGTCAATGTTGAAGCTTCCAAGCAAGAGATGGAAGAGATTCTTAAAATTATCAAGAAGAGTGACTTCAATGTAGTTGAGCAGCTGGGGAACACACCCTCTAAAATTTCTATGTTATCACTATTGTTGTGTTCAGAGGCCCATGCCAAGACCCTAATTTCCTTCCTGAAGACGGCCCATGTGCCACAAGAAACGTCTGCTGATCAATTTACCGATTGTGTGGCCAACTTGACTACTGACAATGGTTTGGGTTTCTCCGACGCCGATCTGACGGCTAAGGGAAAGAACCATAACGACGCCCTGCATGTCTCCATTGAATGCAAGGGCACTACTCTTGCCCATTTGTTGGTAGACACCACTTCTTCGTTGAACGTATTACCCAAGAAAGCTCTAGACAGGCTGGATTGTGAGGGTTTAGAGCTCAAGCCTAGTAACATTGTTGTCCGGGAATTTGACGGGTCGAAGAGGATGGTACATGGCGAAGTTGACATTCCAATCAGGGTTGGTTCTCAGGTCTTTGATTCAACGTTCTATGTGATGGACATTCGTCCGTCCTATTCTTGTTTGTTGGGTCGCACTTGGATCCATAAGGCGGGAGCTGTGACCTCCACATTACATCAAAAGCTTAAATACCCGGTCAGAGGGAAGATTGTTACAGTTCAGGGGGAGGAAGAATATATGGTCAGCCATCTTAACTCGTTCCGGTACATAGAGATGGATGGGGAGTTCATTGAGACCCCCTTTCAACATTTTGAAGAGGTGCCTCAGACACTGGCATCAGCAGAGACTGTGACTGAAGAAGATTCGCCTTTGAAGATGGCTTCCTTGAAGGATGCCCGGGCTGTGATTGAGAAGGGTGAGTGCACAAACTGGGGCTGACTTCCTGATTTCACTCCGAAGACTGATAAATTTGGTTTGGGTTTCACTGCAGAAGCTCAGAGGGCTGTCCATAAGGCAAGGATTGGAAGACCTCCTGTGCTCATCACCAACCCGGGAGTGAATGCTATTGAAGACGATGTGGAGGAATCTGAATTTGACAGCTGGATCTACCCAACGACCAACGGTGGACTGAACAACTGGACTGCCAAAGATTTCATACCTATTACTTTTGTCACTCAGTAATGAACTCCTTTGTTTTAAATTTGTAATGAATAATAATTTGAAACGTTATGGCTCAGTGTCTTACCCGGGGCACCGTGGCTTCATTTGTGAGGGCTTATTATTTGTCATTTCCATATATCATGAATAAAAACATTGGACGTTTTTCGCATTTCAAATCTTGTGCTCCCTTTCTTTCTTTATATATTGCAAAACAGTTATATTTACACACACTCACCTATACAGGTTCCAATCCACTCTGGATCTCACTGGTAACGACTCTGCTACTGCTAGTTATGACTTTGAAAATCCGATCAACTTAGCCGAAGACGAAGGTGAAGATGATTGTGAAGTGCCTGGTGAGCTTGCAAGACTGTTACTCCAGGAAGAGAGGGCCATTCAGCCACATGAAGAGCCAGTGGAAACGGTAAATCTGGGTACTGAGACAGACAGAAAGTCAAGATAGGTGCCAATCTGGAGGCTAGTGTGAAACAACGGTTGATTCAGATGTTGCATGATTATGTGGAAATCTTTGCCTCGTCTTACGAAGACATGCCTGGGTTGGATACTGACATTGTGGTTCATCACCTGCCTACCAAGGAAGAATGCCCTCCGGTTAAACAGAAGGTCCGCCGTATGCGTCCAGAGATGTCCGAGAAAATCAAGGTTGAGGTTATGAAACAATTTGATGTCGGGTTTCTAGCAGTGACTTCTTACCCTCAGTGGGTTGCCAATGTGGTTCCAGTGCCGAAGAAGGATGGTAAGGTCCGAATGTGTGTTGATTACAGGGATTTGAACAGGGCGAGCCCTGAGGATGATTTCCCTCTGCCTCACATTGAAGTTCAGGTTGACAACACCGCTCAGCATAAGGTATTCTCCTTCATGGACGGGTTCTCCGGTTATAATCAAATCAAGATGGCTCCTGAAGAAATGGAGAAGACCACTTTTGTTACTCAGTGGGGCACCTTTTGCTACAAGGTCATGCCTTTTGGGTTGAAAAATGCTGGGGCAACCTACCAACATGCCATGGTTGCTTTGTTTCATGACATGATCCATCATGAGATTGAAGTTTATGTCGACGATATGATTGAAAGGTCCCAAACTGAGGAGGAACACCTTGACCATATACAGAAGCTGTTTGACCGTCTGAAGTTGTACAAGCTGAGGTTGAACCCGAACAAGTGCACCTTTGGGGTGAGATCTGGAAAACTACTAGGTTTCGTCATGAGCGACAAAGGTATTCAAGTGGACCCTGCCAAGGTGAAAGCCATACAAGAGATGCCAGTTCCCAGGACAGAGAAAGAAGTCAGAGGCTTTCTAGGACGTCTGAATTACATTGCCCGATTCATCTCACATCTAACTTCTACCTGTGAACCAATCTTCAAGCTGCTGAAGAAAGATCAAGTAGTATGTTGGAACGATGAATGTCAGGCCGCTTTCGACAGAATCAAAGAGTATCTCCAAGAACCACCCATTCTTATGCCACCGGTTGAAGGGAGACCTCTAATATTATACTTGACAGTACTTGACAGCTCAATGGGGTGTGTGCTGGGGCAGCATGACGAGTCTGGCCGAAAAGAGCACGCCATTTATTACCTTAGCAAAAAGTTTACCGACTATGAGACCCGATACTCATTGCTCGAGAAAACTTGCTGCGCTTTGGTATGGGCTGCTCGCCGGCTGAGACAGTATATGTTGACTCACACTACTCTGTTAATTTCAAAAATGGATCCGATAAAGTACATCTTCGAAAAGCCTGCTCTGTCCGGAAGAATAGCAAGATGGCAGATGATCTTGACGGAATATGACATCCAGTACACGACTCAAAAAGCAATCAAGGGAAGTGTATTGGCAGACCATTTGGCACACCAGGCAGTGGACGATTACCAGTCGATGAACTTTGAATTTCCAGACGAGAATATCATGGTAGTGACTGATTGTGAAGTACCTGGACCGGATGAAGGACCTGAGGAAGGATCCCGATGGTCTATGCACTTTGACGGAGCCTCAAACGCTTTGGGTAACGGTATTGGCGCTGTGATCATATCCCCTAAAGGCACTCATACTCCACTTACTTCCCGGCTATGTTTCAACTGCACCAACAACATGGCAGAGTATGAAGCATGCATCATGGGTCTTCAAGCTGCAATCGACTTAAGGATCAAGTTTCTGAGGGTTTTCGGAGATTCCTCTCTCGTGATCAGTCAGATCAAAGGCGAGTGGGATACAAAACACCCAAATCTTATTCCTTACAAAGAGTATGTGTTGACATTTATCCCCCAATTCACGGAGATAACTTTTGAACACTTCCCAAGAGAGGAGAATCAGTTGGCGGACGCGCTGGCTACAATGGCTTCTATGTTCAAAGTCAAATGGGATAACGAGGCTCCCCGGATCATTATCTGGAAATTAGATGAACCTGCACATTGCTGTGATCTTGAGGCTGAAGAGGTAACTGAAAAACCTTGGTATCATGAAGTGAAGAGGTACTTGGAAGCTCAAGAATACCCCGAGGGTGCATCTGTTAACGACAAGAAGTTCCTGAGAAGGTTTGCGGCAAAGTTCTTCCTCAGCAACGACATTCTGTACAAGCGAAACCATGATTCGACCTTACTGCGTTGTGTGGATAAGACTGAAGCAGAAAGGATCATGGAAGAGCTGCATGAAGGTACTTTTGGAACACATTCCAGTGGACATACCATGGCAAAGAAAATCCTCCGGGAAAGATATTTCTGGTCCACAATGGAAGCCGACTGTTACCAACATTCTCGGACGTGTCACAAATGCCAGATTTATGCTGATAAGGTGCACATTCCTCCAGTTCCTCTGAACGTTTTGACAGCACCTTGGCCTTTTGCAATATGGGGCATTGATATGATCGGCGAGATCATACCTACGGCATCCAACGGGCATCGCTTCATCCTGGTAGCAATTGATTACTTTACGAAGTGGGTTGAAGCAGCTTCCTACGCTACGATAACCAAGAACGTCGTGGCGCGGTTCATTCGGCACAACCTGATCTGTCGATGCGGTGTCCCGGAAAGGATCATTATGGACAATGGTACCAATCTTAACAACAAGATGATCACTGAGCTCTGCGAGCAATTCAAGATACAGCACCAGAACTCTTCTCCCTATCGGCCGAAGATGAATGGGGCTGTAGAAGCAGCTAATAAGAATATCAAGAAGATTGTGCAGAAGATGACAGTGACCTACAAAGATTGGCACGAGATGTTACCGTTTGCTCTTCATGGGTACCATACCTCAGCACGGACGTCAACAGGGGCAACACCCTTTTCCTTGGTCTATGGCATGGAGGCAGTCTTGCCTATCGAAGTCCAGATACCCTCTCTCCGGATAATGAAGGATGCTGGTTTGAACGAAGATGACTGGATCCAGACTCGGCTTGATCAATTAAACTTGATTGATGAAAAGAGACTCACTACTATTTGTCATGGTCAGACGTACCAAAAACGGATGATCAAGGCATTTAACAAGAAAGTCAGACGACAAGAGTATCAAGTCGGAGACCTGGTAGTCAAGCGCATCATTCTTCCTCAAAGTGATCCCAGGGGCAAATGGACCCCTACGTACGAAGGGCCATTTGTGGTTAAACATATCTTCTCAGGAGAAGCTATGATTCTAACCACCATGGACGGTGACGACCTTCCTCATCCTGCCAACGCAGACATAGTAAAAAGATACTACGCATGAATTAAAGACCCGCTAGGTTGACACACCTAGGCAAAAATAAGGGCTTCCCGGCGAACCAAAAGGGTTTGGGAAAAAATAAGGGATGAAATGAAAAATCTGAACACCCGGCAAGTCGAAAACCTGAAAAGGCGGCTTGGGCAAAAATGGGTATCCCGGTGGACTGAAAACCCGAAAGGGCGGTCTAGGCAAAAGTTAGGGATAAAGCGTAATACTATGTCTCATTGGATCACCTTGCATCCAGAATCCGGTATCAACTATCAAGTTCAGACGGCATCGATCAATCAGCTTCATCCCCAACTACGCAGCAAAGTGATGAGACGCTTGAAGACATAAAGGCGATAGCAGAGTTGGAACCCAGTGGGATTTTTCACATAGCTGTTTTGTTTTCCTTTTCACAAAATGTATAAACTCTGTTGTTCGGCGGTGTTCTCTTACTAGGACGTCAGCCTCTTATACATAAACGCCTATTTACAGGCAAATTCAAAAATCAATACAAATTCACTTTTCCAGACAAATTGCCAATTATTTTTCCTTTTTCTGTTTTGTTTTGCGAAGAACGTCCAATGTTCATTTTTGATATATGCATTTGACACTAATTTCTAACTCATAAATATTTGCATGCGAAACAAAGGACTAATTACAGGTGACATCAGAAACAGGGCAATAATGAGTTGTCTAAGCGACCTAGTTGCTCTGTCCACCAAGGTACCAAGGTAGGTTCGGCTGAAGAACGTATCCAAGATACCTTCACTCCCCGTGGAGTAAGACAGGGTTCAACAGTACTCTCCTCCGAGCAGAGTTGGTCCCCCATAAGCCCTATAAAGGCACAATATCCCTAGCAAGTCAACGACACTCTCCCCAAGCAAAGTTAGCCTACTGTCAGCCTTAAGGAAGTTGGGTACCCCCAGAAAATCTCAAACATTCCCCATCGGAGTATACAGATATTCCTTAACGAGCATCCCCGGCAGTCTTAATATAAGATTGTTCCCCGGCGGAATACAGACACCCCAGTGGAGCCACTTCCCCAGTACAGTCCAAAAGTTTCCCCAGGAGAGTTGAATCAATCTCCCCAGTAGATTCTGGAAGCTTATCCCCAGTAGATTCTGGAAGCTTATCCCCTGCAGAGTACATATCTCTCCCCGGCTTTATTCAAAGGTTATTCCCGACCAGAGCTTATAATTGGGTTATCCTCAGCTATTTACAACGGAAAGATCGTCCTCGGCGAAGTTCTTCCTATCCCCAGCGGAGTTATCATTAAACCTCAGCGAAGTATCTCTTCCCACAGAGTAATTCCCCACAGAGTAATCTCTCCAACAAGTTTATTCCCCAACGGAGTCATCTTCTCCTACCGGTTTATTCTTGCAGTCATCATCCCCAGCGGAAATGAAGAACTCTACTCTTCAAACATCAGCCCAGGATTCCATAATTTCCCAGCATTCGTCAAGGATTTATTTTCCTAGACGAAAAAATATTCATAAACATAACATTATCATACACCATGACGCATGCATATACGCATCATAAGCACACAATCTCATTTATTCTTGAGAACATCATGACATCATGCATTTCATACATCATGACATTGCATACAACTGATGTTTTGCCTTTTCAGGAAAAAGGTCAATCCAAAGATGATTACTATCAACTGTCGCAATTCCAGATTCGATTCCTACATCTAGCCAGGGCATATCTGTGAGCGATTAATTGTGGATTCGATACATGTATCTAGCCAGGGCATGTCTGCATGAAGAGTTTAGAGATTCGATTCCTGTATCTAGCCAGGGCATATCTGTAGACGACCAAATTCCAGATTCAATTCATGTATCCAGCCAGGGCATATCTGTGAGCGATTGATTGTGGATTCAATACCTGTATCTAGCCAGGGCATATTTGCATGAAGAGTTTAGAGATTCGATACCTGTATCCAGCCAGGGCATATCTGTAGACGACAAATTCCAGATTCGATTCCTGTATCCAGCCAGGGCATATCTGTGAGTGATTGATTGTAGATTCGATACCTGTATCTAGCCAGGGCATATCTGCATGAAGAGTTTAGAGATTCGATACCTGTATCCAGCCAGGGAATATCTGAAGACGACAAATTCCAGATTCAATTCCTGTATCTAGCCAGGGCATATCTGTGAGTAATTGATTGTGGATTCGAAACCTGTATCCAGCCAGGGCATATTTGTGTGAAGAGTTTAGGGATTCCGTACCTGTATCCAGCCAGGGCACGTCTGTAAGCAACCTTTTGAAGTTCAGATTCGATTCCTGTATCTAGCCAGGGCATATCTGTGAGCGATTATTTGTGGATTCGATACCTGTATCCAGCCAGGGCACGTCTGTAAGCAACCTTTTGAAGTTCAGATTCGATTCCTGTATCTAGCCAGGGCATATCTGTGAGCAATCGATTGTAGATTCGATACTTGTATCTAGCCAGGACATATCTGCATGAAGAGTTTGAAGATCAACCCCTGTAACAGGCCAGGTAATTATCTTTCTTTCTCAGGTACGCAAGTTCTCGCTAAGGAATCTCTTACGCGATCGACACTTCCAAAAGGCATCTATAAGCCCATTCCCGACAAGGTTCTGTCACATCTCCAGATGGCATCTATAAGCCCATCCCCCTATCCACCATCTTTCCAAATGGCATCTATAAGCCCATTCCCGCTAATACTCCATTATGTGAGTGCAAATTTCTGGGCACTCTAAGTGTTCAATCATCTTCCACCTTCGGATCACGAAAGGCACGCAAGCCAATCTACATCCTCAGGTCTAATAAGATTGAACAGGGGCAACTGTTGTACCCCAAAATTTTCCCTCCCATATTCTTCAAAGTTTGTCAAGAATCACCTTCAAATGGTTCAAGATTTCTTAAGGGTTGCACAGTCCAAATGCCTCCTAAGCCAATCAAAATTAGGGTTTTGGTTCTCTCAAGGAATTTGGGGTTTTAAATGGCTCAATCAAGTCCCATAGGCCTCTATACATTGTCAAGCATCTACATGTCAAGTCTCAAGACTCACAGTGTCAAAATTGCACAGTCAAAAGCCCTATTTGGTTCACTATCAACTGCAGGGGTAAAATGGTCATTTTACAGTCAAAAGTAAAAAAATTTGGTCAACATCTTATTTTGAAGCCACAATCATCATTTGATCAAGTCTTGATCATGATTCCACAAGCATGGCTCAGAAATCATCAAAGATGTAAAAATTTCTATTTTTGGACAGCTGAAAAGTCAACTGTAACTTGACCAGGGCATACCTTTTTCATGGTTCATCAGAAAAATCCCATCCAATGCTCATTTTGAAGGGGATGATATTTCCTACAACTAATCTTCACATTCCAAGTCCAAGAAATTCTCTCACAAAAAGTTATCAATTTCTACATTATAGGTCAATTTCAAAAGTCAACAAAAAGGCACTTTAAGTCAAAGACCATAACTTGATATTGGTAAATCAAAATGACATGGGACCAAAGGAATTGGTTAAAGGACTTCAATACCTTTCCAAAATGTCCAAGAACATGTTCATAGGATCAAAATTGAGCAAGATATGCATTGGAGAAGTTGGGAAATTTTTGGGAATTTGCAAAAGTCAACTTTGCCCAAAACACTTCATTTTTGCTAATGGGCCTCAAATTCTATCTTGAAACTTTGTCCAAGGCCTATGCACGACCCATTGAACTTAAATTGATTTATTTTATTATTTTTAATTAATTAATTGAATTTTCATTAATATTAATTCATTTAATTCATTTAATTGTAGGAAAATTCAAAAGATATGGTTTTCAAATCTTTTTGTGATGCAAATGGACTCAAGACAAGCTGAAGATCTCGTGTACACATCAAGGGGACCAAAATATCCAATTTTAGCAAGTTTTGTCAATCAAAAATGTGCAAAAAGATTTGATTGAAATCAAATATTGAAAACATTATTTCATGGATTCTTGGACAAAGATTGAACCCTAATTCCATTCTACTATAAGAGCATAACCAAACCCTAAAGCCTTGGACGTGCAAACCTGCTGCAGAAGCCATAACCATATTGAGTTTTTTTCAAGAAAATTGCCAAATCGTTTTCTCACTTCCAGGCCAATTCAAAGCCCTTTCTTGATTCAAACACCTTGTTGGGACACTCAGGAACGCATTGCAATCAAAATCAAGTGTTAACACTCAAGGAATCCTAAGAACAGTCGTACGGTTTGCCCATTCTTTTTCATAATCGTATTTCAATATTCATGCATTATTAATGAGATTTTTTGTGTGTATTAGATTGCTAGAACATCTCTGAAGCTAATGGTACAGGTTAATTTGATTATGGAGCCCTGAATCAAAAGATGCCATTAACAATTTTAGGGTTTCGAAGCTTTCAATTTAGGGATTCCCAGCACAGGAAAAATTGGACCTTCTCAGACCTATGGTTGAATTCGTCAAGGCCAGACGAATCCAACACCATGCTCGCGCCCTATTTATATAGCTTACAGACCTAATCGCTATTTTTGGCCATGCTATTTTGTGGGGGTTAAAAACCCCCGCTATCTTGTTTTTGTTTTACAGGGAAACGAGGAAGATGATGAGCTGTACGTATATGGTTGGGTAATTCAAACTTACGCGCGTTATTCTGTTTGATGCAACATGTTGATTTGTTTTTTAATAATATATTTGTTGTGTATAATACTAACAAAGCGTGCAAAGTGGTTGAGTGGTTGGCCAGGTGTTTAGCAAGCGTTGGGACCTGGGTTCGATTCCCAGGTCCACCCAAATTCCTTATATTATTTTTCATAACTGGATCACGTGCAGTTCACTCAAGGCGTTCCACCATAGGTCTCAATTGTCCCAGGCGCCATGTGTCCCTGTGCATCAATCTAATGGTCCAGATGGAAGGACTATGATACTCCCAGTCAACAAGCGTTCTGGATAATTGCAAGATGTCAATGGACTGAAGGGCTTCTTGGGCCTCAAAACTATTCCAGATTCACCTCCATTGGGTCCATCAAACCCCCCTGGTTTTACTATTTTTATTTTATTTTCTTTTTCCTTTTAATTCTTTTAATTATAATCATTATTATTATTAACCAACAAACTAATTTTTTATAATAAATTCAGAGATCAAAAAATTGTAAATATTTTTATTATTTATTATTTTTACTATTAACTATTATTTTTGTAAATAAAATGTAAATACTAACAAATTAATTAGTTTAATTAGGTCAATTTTAATCTTTTTTTCATAAATAAATAAAAACAATCTAGAATTAGGGTTTTCTTGACTTTTAATTTCTTTTATTTTTATTTTCATTAAAGACTTAAAAAACACAAAAAACATTTTTTTCTTTTTAATTAAATAATTAATTAGTACTAGATTTAATATTTTAATTAAATTGCAAAAAAAGGACAAAACTTAAATTCTTTTCTCAAAAAGGGTCAAAACCCTAAGGACGTCCCGATTAAATTTCTATTCGCGCATTATTATTTATTTTGGTTATATTTATGTATCTGTTTCCGGAGATGTAATAGTTAATTAGGATTTTATTGCTTTCTTTTACTTTCCGCATTTATTTTCCAAAACGGGTTTTTGTTTTTGGCGACGTATAGACCCGCGCCTTGTAATAGCGTAGATTTACCTTTCCGCACTTTATTTTCCGCACTCTTAACTGTTAATATGCATGCAAGACTTGGATGAAAATAAAAAACAACTCGTAGATCACCATGATACATGTACAAGATAATATAACATGAAAACAACACACAAGCACATGCCACTCCTAGGGTACGCCTCATTGGTTGCCTCGAACGTGGTCGTCAAGTATAGGGTGTCTTAGAGGTCGCCCTCCTGTCTAAAGATCCAGTTGCCTCGAAACGGTTGCCTCGGATATAAAAAAAAGGATCTAGGACATTAGGGTTACTTCTAAGGTGTCCTACTATTGCTTCGGTGACCACACTGTCCCCAATAATCGAATTGACCCGAATAACTCCAACGACGGTGCTACCTACCTCTCAATGGTGGGATAGCACCGTCTAAAGGACTCTTACACAGCCTAATTCCTTAGAGTAGGTAGATTTCTCATTGGTACTTGCTCTCTTAAACAAACAAAACAACTTTTCACACTTACACACTTTCAAGAAGGTTTTCAAACAAATATTTCATACACTCTTGAGGACAGATACAAGAGTTACTTAGAAATTTTTCAAACAAAACTTTTTCAAACCCACATACACTTGAAGAGCAAACAACTTTGAAAACATAAGAGCAAGTACCTAAGAGCCCGTGGATAACCACAGATAGAAAGGGTGCTAACACCTTCCCTTTCTATAAATCTACCTCCCGAACCGAGAAACATTCTCAAAGAAGGAATTTTGCTGTGCTTTTGTCCTTTCCTTGTTGGAGAAAATAAAAGACGGTGGCGACTCTTGCTTACCGCGACATTTTGCGAACCAACTTAAAAAACAGTCAGTTCTATTTCCACCGATCACACAGATCTATGCTGATAAAGTGCACATTCCTCCGGTTCCTTTGAACGTCTTGGCAGCACCTTGGCCTTTTGCAATGTGGGGCATTGATATGATCGGCGAGATCAGACCTACGGTATCCAATGGGCATCGGTTCATCCTGGTAGCAATTGATTACTTTACGAAGTGGGTTGAAGCAGCTTCCTTTGCCACCGTAACCAAGAACGTCGTGGCACGGTTCATTCGGCACAACCTGATCTGTCGATACGGTGTACCGAAAAGGATCATTACGGACAATGGTACCAATCTTAACAACAAGATGATCACTGAGCTCTGCGAGCAATTCAACATACAGCACCACAACTCTTCTCCTTACCGGCCGAAGATAAATGGGGCTGTAGAAGAAGCTAATAAGAACATTAAGAAGATTGTGCAGAAGATGACAGTGACCTACAAAGACTGTCACAAGATGTTACCATTTGCTCTTCATGGGTACCGTACCTCAGCACAGACGTCAACAGGGGCAACACCCTATTCCTTGGTCTATGGCATGGAGGAAGTCCTGCCCATTGAAGTTCAGATACCCTCTCTCCGGATCATAATAGATGCAGGTTTGAGTGAAGACGACTGGATCCAGACCCGGCTTGATCAACTAAACCTAATCGACGAAAAGAGACTCACCACTATTTGTCATGGTCAAACGTACCAAAAACGGATGATCAAGGCATTTAATAAGAAGGTCAGATGACAAGAGTATCAAGTCAGGGACCTGGTAATCAAGCACATCATTCTACCTCAAGGTGATCCCAGGGGAAAATGGACCCCTACGTACGAAGGGCCATTTGTGGTTAAGAACGTCTTCTCAGGAGGAGCGATGATTCTAACCACCATGGATGGTGACGACCTTCCTCACCCCGTCAATGCAGACATAGTGAAAAGATACTACGCATGATTAAAGACCCGCTAGGTTGACTGGCCTAGGCAAAAATAAGGGCTTCCCGGCGAACCAAAAGGGTTCGGGCAAAAATAAGGGATGAAAATAAAAATAAATAAAAAATCTGTACACCCGGCAAGTCGAAAACCTGAAAAGGCGGCTTGGGCAAAAAGGGGTATCCCAGTGGACTGAAAACCCGAAAGGGCGGTCCAGGCAAAAGTTAGGGATAAGCGTAACACTATGTCTCATTGGATCACCCTGCATCCAGACGTTGGTATCAACTATCAGGCTCGGACGACACCAATCAATCAGATTCATCTCCAACTAAGCAGCAAAGTGATGAGATGCTTGAAGACATAAAGGCGATAGCAGAGTTAGAACCCAGTGGGATTTTTCACATAGCTGTTTTGTTTTCTTTTTGTAAATTCTATTTGTTCGGCGGCATTCTCTTACTAGGACGTCAGCCTCTTGTACAAAAGCGCCTATTTATAGGCAAACTTCAAAATCAATACAAGTTCATTTTTCAGACAAATTGCAAATTGTTTCTTCCTTTATCTGTTTTGTTTTGAAAAGAACGTCCAATGTTCATTTTTGATATATGCATTTGACATTAATTGCTGCTCATAAATATTTGCGTGCGAAACAAAGGACTAATTACGGGTGACATCGGAAGTAGGGGCAATAAGAATTGTCTAAGCGATCTAGTTGCTCTGTCCACCAAGGTACCAAGGTAAGTTCAGCTGAAGAATATAACCAATACCTTCACTCCCCAAGAGTAAGACAATAATGGAAGCTCTCCCCACTGAGACTTGCAACTATGAACAAATCAGCAATACTCTCCCCAAGCAGAGTTGGTCTACCATCAGCCCTAAAAAAGGTTGGGTATCCCCAGTAGGTCTTAATATTCCCCAGCGGAGTATAAAGATATTCCCCAACAAGCGTAAAGAGCATCCCCGACAATCTTAATATTCCTCGACATAGTATAAGAATGTTCCCCGGCAGAATAAAAGATACCCCCAGTGGAGCCATTTCCCAGCGCAGTCTAAAAAAGGCTTCCCCGCCTGAGTTGAATCATCTTACCCAGTAGATTCTGAAGCTTGTCCCCTGCAGAGTGCAAATGTATCTCCCCAGCCATATTCAGAAGGTTATCCCCACAAGAGTCTAACTGGGTTATCCTCAGCAAGTTGCAACAGAAAGATCATCCTCAACGAAGTTCTTTCTATCCCCAGCGGAGTTCATCATCAAAATCCCCAATAGAGCTTATCAACAAAATCCCCCGGCGGAGTTATCGTTAAAATCTCAGCAAAGCATCTCTTCCCCACAGAGTAATTCCCCGCAGAGTAATCTCTTCACCAGTTTATTCCCCAACAGAGTCATCCTCTCTTGCAAGATTATCATCTTCGTTCATCATCCCCAGTGGAAACAAAGAATTCAACATCATTCTCCAGCAGCTATCCGGGATTTATTTTCCCCAGCTAAAACATCACATTTTCATACATCATGATACATGCATAAACGCATCATATAATACAATCTCATTTATATTGAGAACATCATTGCTTAATCCATATCATGCATTGCATACGACTGACCTTTGCTTTTCAAGAAAGATACAGTTAAAGTTCTCAGCAGTCAAAGGAGACAAATCCAGTCAAAGGAGACAAACTCATCAATGGAGACAAATCCAGTCAAAGGAGACAAACTCGTCAATGGAGACAAATCCAGTCAAAGGAGACAAATTCAGTCAATGGAGACGAAATCAGTTAAATCGATTCCTAAAGATTTTTCTGAGGCCAATTCAGTCAATGGAGACAAAATCAGTTAAATCGATTCCTAAAGATTTTTCTGAGACAAATTCAGTCAATGGAGACAAAATCAGTTAAATCGATTCCTAAAGATTTTTCTGAGACAAATTCAGTCAATGGAGACAAAATCAGTTAAATCGATTCCTAAAGATTTTTCTGAAGCCAGTCAATGGAGACAAAACCAGTTAAATCGATTCCTAAAGATTTTTCTGAGGCCAATTCAGTCAATGGAGACAAAATCATTTAAATCGATTCCTAAAGATTTTTCTGAGACAAATTCAGTCAATGAAGACAAAATCAGTTAAATCGATTCCTAAAGATTTTTCTGAAGCCAGACAATGGAGACAAAACCAGTTAAATCGATTCCTAAAGATTTTTCTGAAGCCAAGTCAGTCAAGGGAGACAAAATCAGCTAAATTGATTCCTAAAGATTTTTCTGATGATAACCTGTCAATAGAGACAACCTGTCAATAGAGACAACCCGTCAATGAAGACAACCTGTCAATGAAGACAACCCGTCAACGAAGACAAAGCTACCAACCAACAATCTCCAGGTGGCATCTATAAGCCCATCCTCCTATCCATCATCTCTCCAAATGGCATCTGTAAGCCCATTCCCGACATCACCATGTTGATACTACACCATGTGAGTGCAAATTTCTGGGCACTTTAGTGTTCAATCATCTTCCACCCTCAGATCACGAAAGGCACGCAAGCCAATCTACATCCTCGGGTTTAAGAGGATTGAACAGGGGCAACTGTTTTACCCCAAAATTTTCCCTCCCATATTCCTCAAGATTCGTCAAGAATGATCTTCAAATTGCTCAGAATGGCTCAAGGGTTGTATAGTCAAACCACCTCCTAAGCCAGTTCAAAATTAGGGTTTTGGTTCTTTCAAGGAATTTAGGGTTCTCAATGGTTCAATCAAGTCCCATAGGCCTATATACATTCTCAAGCACCTACATGCCAAGTTTCAAGACTCACAGTGCCAATTTGCACAGTCAAAAGCCCTATTTGATCTACAGTCAACTACAAGGGCAAAATGGTCATTTTGCAGTCAAAAGTCAGAATGTTTGGTCAACATATTATTTTGAGTTCACAATCATCATTTGATCAAGTCTTGATCATGATTCCACAAGAATAGCTCAAAAATCATCATGATGCAAAAGTTACTATTTTTGGACAGTAGAAAAGTCAACTGTACTTTGACAAGGGCATAACTTTTTCATGGTTTGTCAGGAAAATTCCATCCAAATCTCATTTTGAAGAGGATGCAATTTCCTACAATCCATCTTCACACTCCAAGATCAAGAAATGCACTCACAAGAATTTACCAATTTTTACATTATAGGTCAATTTCAAAAGTCAACAAAAGTACACTTTGAGTCAAAGGCCATAACTTGAGATTGGTAAATCCAAATGACATGGGACCAAAGGCACTGGTTAGAGGACTTCAAGAGCTTTCCAAAATGTCCAATAATATGGTCATATGATCAAAATTGAGCAAGTTGTGCATTGGAGAAGTTGGGAAAGTTTCATGAATTTGCAAAAGTCAACTTTGCCCAAAACACCTTCTTTTTGCTAATGGGCCTCAAATCTCTTGTTGAAACTTCACCCATGACTTATGCACGACCCACCAAGTAAAATTGGATTTATTTTCTTAAATTTATTGATTAATTGGATTTTTAATACATATTAATTCATTTAATTAATTTAAATTATAAGAAAATAGAAGATTTGATTTTTAAATCAATTTGTGAAGCAAATATGATCAAAACATGCTGGCAAATTCATGCACAAGTCAAAGATACAAAAAAAATCCAATTTTGGCAAAATTGTTCAATCATGAAAAATCAAGAATATTTGATTTTCAATCAAGGATTCAATCATCAATGCACATGGATATTGGCCCAGCTTTTAACCTAATTTGATTCTTCTATATGTATGCAAGCAAACCATGACCTAGGACACGTGAAAAAGCTGCAGAAATGACCCTGTCAAATTCAAGAAATTTCAAGAAAAGTGAAAACCTGTTCTTGCATTCTAGGCCAATTCAAGGCGCTTTGACCATCCAAATACATTGTAGGAGGTTCCAGGAACGATTTGCAATCAAATTCACGCATCAAAGCTCAAGGAATCACTCCATACAGTTTCATGGTTTGCACTTTTGATTCAAAACCATATCTCTTAATTCATGCGCGTTTAACATGTTTTTGTGATTGTTTTGCATTACTAGAGATCATACAAAGCTAATGGAATGAATTAATTGAACTATAGTTCCTTGAATCATGAGATGCCATGATCAAATTTCTAGGGTTTTCAAGCTTTCAAATAGGGCTTTCTGAACCAGGAAAAATTGGGACCAGTGAGACACATGATTGAAATCGTGAGACTAAGACGAACACAACCCATACCTCGCGAAATTTTTATGTTTGCTATATTTCTATTCGCTATTTTTCCTTGCAGGAGGTAGTGGAGGTTAAAAAACCCCGCTATCTGATGTTGTTTACACAGGACGAAGGTTGAAGACGCTGATGTGTTGGCATATGGTTGGCCTATTTGAATCAGCACACCTTTTTGCTTTTTTCAGGCATAATGACATGTTTTTCCATATTATGTTTATTTGCTATTCCCATAATGAATAAACGCGCTGGTTGAGTTGGCAAGCAGGTGGATGGAAAAGCCATTGGGACCTGGGTTCGAATCCCAGGTCCCCCAAAATATTTATTCAATTTTTTCTTCACATATTCATATGCAGCATCCCACGCGTGATCCATCATACACCTCCAATTCCCAAGCGCCAGATGTCTTCAAACTCAAATCCAATGGCCAAAGCTGAGTCCTCACCATACTCCCCAGTCAACAAGCGTGTGGATAATCACAAAAGTCAACGTGGCTACAATATTGTTGGGCCATAAAATTCCAGGATCACCTCCTGATTTGGGCCAGCACCCCCTGGGTTTATTTCTTCTTCTCTTTTTATTTTTTATTTAATTTGTTTTTATTAATTTTTAATTAACTACTAACTAAAACAATTAACATTTTTTAATAAATTCAGAAAACATAAAAAATATAATATTTTTATTAATTAAATTTAATTAGTTATTTTGTAAATAAATACTAACATAATTAATTTAGTTTTTAATTAGGTTAATTTTAATATTTTCACAATAAATAAAATTAATATAGAATTAGGGTTTTTGATAACTTTTAATCATTTTATTTTTTATTTTTATTATTTCCTTAAACATTCAAAAAAACCAAAAAAATATTTCTTTTTATTAATTAATTAGTTTAGGTTTAATTTAATTCATAAATAACCAAAAATCTCTTTCTTTCTCAAAAAGGGTCAAAACCCTAAAAACTCTCCGATTCAATTTTTCTCGCGCGTATGATTATTTTTTATTCATATTTTTATCCATATAATTGTATTTGCTTCGAGGATATAATAGCTTTAATTAGGACCTTTTTTTATCGCTTTTATTTAATTTCCCGCAATTTACTTTCTCAAGGGTTTGTTTTTGGCGATGTAAATACCCGACGCCTTGTAATAGCTTAGTTTTCTTTTCCGCAACTATTAACTGCTAAGATGTATGCTAAATAGGCTATGCATGACAAGACTAATCTTAAATTAAAATTAATCGTAGCTCACCATAACATGTACAAAGATAACATAACTGAAACCTGACACACTCGCACATGCCACTCCTAGGGTACGCCTCACTTGGTTGCCTCGACGTGGTCATTGAGTATAGGGTGTTTTAGAGGTCGACCTCATGTCTAAAGATCAAAGTTGCCTCGAAACAGTTGCCTCGATAAAAAATGATCTAGGACATTAGGGTTACCGCTAAGGCGTCCTACCATTGCTTTAGTGACCACATGTCCCATAATCGAATTGACCCGAAAACTCCAACGACGGTGCTACCTACTTCTCAATAGTGGGATAGCACTGTCTAAAGGACATTTACACAGCTTAATTTCTTTTGAGTAGGTAGAGGTTCTCAGGTACTTTCTCTTTCAAAACAAAACAACTTTTCGCACTTACACTTTTCAAACAAAAGTTTTCAAACAAACACTTCATACACTCTTGAGGACATATACAAGAGTTAAATCGAAGTTTTCAAACAAAACTTTTTTCAAAACCCACAAACACAAGAAAAGCAAAATTTTTGAAAACATAGTGAGCAAGTACCTAAGAGCCCGTGGATAACCACGGATAGAAAGGGTGCTAACACCTTCCCTTTCTATAATCTACCTCCCAAACCCGAGAAACATCTCGAAAAGGAATTTTGTTGTGCTTTTGTCCTTTCCTTGTTGGAGAAAATAAAAGACGATGGCGACTCTTACTTACCGCGACATTTTGCAAAACGCAAACGCGAACCAGCATTCCAAAACAGTCAGTTCTATTTCCACCGATCACACCCTGCACGTAAAATAAAGAATAATTCAAAGATATTTCACATAATCACATTGGTTGTCACATGACTCAAAACAATCACCTCCTCTGTAACACTTAAAAATTTCACCTCCTTTGTAACAGTTAAAAATTTAAAGCAAAACATTCAATACTTGTCATCTCATGCTCACCTTCACTTAGCGTATCATCACAAGAGAATTTCATCAACTAAACATGCATCATAATAATAATAAATTTCATGAAAAACTTTATTGAAACTAGAACAATTAGGCAAGGCCTCCACATTTAACAACATCAAATTATCGAAAGTATATCCCCTAACTCGCATTAAAAAAACACAAATAATAAAATAATAACGTTCACTCACCAAGAGTTACAGATCAAAGCATATTCTAAGATGCAAAATGAAAGGAAAGAATAATAGGCTCGCACCATCCTCCTGCCCTAAGCAACTACTCAGTTGTCTGCTTATTTGTACTCCAAAGAGGAGCACAAACCACAACAAAAAGAAAAAAGGGGTGAGAAGTCAAATTAATAAAGTAAGTGATACATACTAAAAGGTAAGGTGTAAAACACATACATATCCTACAAATAATTGCATACAACATTACACAATACATTCTCACACCAAACTCAACAATCACACAAAAAACATATATTATACATACAACTCATTTATGTAATGAAACTCAACTATGTAACTCGATGCATATGCATGTGGTAACATCTCAACAAAAGGTTCCTTAGAGAATCAGGTTCACCCTACCCGAACCCTGCTTGGATTCGGGACAAGTCACCAATCCACCCTGCTTGGATTGCAACTTTCCTTTTTCATCAACAAAAATGACATCATGGATGCATGTCAAAACAAGTCAATGCAACAACAACTGATTTTTAAATTTGATGTTGTTGATATGATGTTGATAATAAAATTTGATGTTGTTGATATGATTGGTGAATAATAGTTTGAGTGGGGAGAACTATTATTGTTGGGTCAATGCATGTTTTGTTAAATATCAGAAGGGGACTTTAAAAATTCAGTTATTGTTGCATTGACGTGTTGCCTATGTATCCCTTTCGAGGAATTAGAGCGTCGTAGTTCAGCTCACATGTTTTTGTTTGTTTTGTGTTTTTTATGGGTGACGAACCCTTGTGAAAAAGGTTTTGAGTTACGACCTCAAGGCAAGATGCCACGTTTGATTGGTTTGTGTTTTGTTACCTTGAAAAAGGGTTTAAGTATTATTAAGCATGTTTTATGATTTGCTAAGAAAAATAAAGTTTTAGTTTAATGCATATGCAAAAGGGGAAGAAAAGAGTCTACGGGAGACTAGCCTATTTCTAATCCTAATATTATCATACAATGGTGGTCCTAAGGTTTGGATTAATATAATGGAAACGTCTATCTATGCTAGCGTGAAAAAGACCTAAGGGTGAGGATAACTATCCTATAGGGAACATGCAAAGAGATCGAATTTGTTTTCTCAATTCTAATTGAGTGACATCATCGATCATCAGAAGAAAGCAATGAAATCCTATGGGGAGCATGCGAAGATCGAAATCGTTATCTCAATTCTAATTGAGTGACATCATCGATCGTCAATAGAAATTAATGAAATACTATTGGGAGCATGCAAAATCCAAAGTCGTTATCTCAAAATTGAGTGACATCATCAGCCATCAAAATATGAAAGCAAACACAAGCACAATTAGCAAACAAGTGTGGAATGCCTGCTACAGGTCTTTAAACAACGACTTTGAGCACACACTCTTTATTTCCTACTTCTCATGATATCTAGAAAGTGATAAAGAAACACAATAATGAGGAATAAAACAAAGTCACGATGATACCTAACAGAGAAGGTACGTTGCCTCTTCAAATCCACGCCAACAAAGAGAACTCTACACAAAGCTTCCTTGAATTTCCTTGATGAAGATTGCGCTCTTAGTTCACTTTGAAATCTCTTACAATTCTTCCACAACTATAACCCGATCAATTAAAAACCAATCACGATAATTATACAAGGGAAATAAAATCTAAGCAATCAGAAGGTGCAAACTGCAGACAGGAAGTATGCTGCAGCAAAAGCTAGGCTCTAAGGCCCAACAAGGAATGAGTCCAAGAATTATTTTTATATTTGTATCAGGTGTCAAAAAATATGCTGATGGACTCATAGTGAAGCATTTCGGTCCAGGTCCATCAATTAACACTACAATCCATATTTTTTTATTATATTTTTCAAGTATCATTATCAATAATAATAAAAAAATCTCAAATGAAAATTAAAACAAAATGTGTCGATTAGGGTTAAGAAGGGGATGACGGTTGGACTTCACGAAAAATCCTTCCTCTTCTTCGATGTCTCAACGGCGCCGCTACTCAAACCAACTTCTCCGACGAAAAATCCTCACAGCATCGCTGTCGTTTTGCGTCTGTCCGCCTCTCATTGTTTCTCCCTTTCCAATTCGTTCAACCTTCTTCACACAGAGATACAAATAGAATCCTCTCCAACATACTCCGTCTGTTTCGCTCATCTCCGTCTGTGGTGCGCTTTCGTTTTAGTTCATCATTTCTGGCCCCAATCAATTTCATCTGAGCCATTGATTTTGATAGTTCTGTTATGAATTCACTGGCAAGGATTTATCTGAAATCCTGTTATAAAAGTTAGCTCTGAAACTGATTTTATTTTTCTGTTATACTGAAGAAAAGTTAGTTATAGGAATTGACGGTTAGATTTGAGTATGCTATTCTGTTATGGTGTGAGCTGGAATTCAGTTATGCAGTTAGTTAGAGGCTTCTGATTTTCTGTTACGAGTGTATTTCCTGATTTTCTATTTCTGCTTTTTTGTTTTGTTGTTTTCTGAGTTGAAGTTTTTCTATTTATGCTTTTTTGTTTTGTTGTTTTATGAGTTGAAGTTTTGTTAATTGGACAGGGTTGCGGTCATGAGGCTTTACGATGGACTGTTTTCTTCTTTCATTTATTGATATTCTTCATATGCTTTCAGCTCAAAATTGCATTGCATTGTATCAGCATTCACAATATGTAGTTTCACTGAACATGAGATTTGCGACGGCTTCATCAACACAGTCGATTTCTAATTCTCTCGGATGTTTCACCTTCAAAGTTGAATTCTACTTCTGTTATACTTGACATGGGTGGACTTATGGTGACTCTTTTGATCATACAGGCTTGTAACATGGTGGCAGTAGGAAACCAAGCTAGCATAAGCAAGAGTGGGCAAAAAAATAGACTTTGCTTGGAACATTAGGAAGACTTGAAAAGAATTGAACTTGAAGTGAAGAAGACACAAGGCAACGTCTTGAAGAGTTGGTCAAGGCTCAATAGTCAACTATAGCTCTTTTCATTGGAATTTTCATTTTCCCTACTTTTGTAACTTGTAAAGGGCCTTAACTCTTGTAATTGAAATAGGTTGACTTTCCATACAATGAGAAGGCTTCCCCTCCATTATGCTTTATTTGAACATTCAAATTTTCTATGTACCTTGTTTCTCTCCATTCATGTTGCAAGGTGGACTTGAATGAATCCAAGTGTTTCACTTAGAAGTGTAGAAATGCAATAGCTAAAGTAACCATGGTAGCCAAAGATATGAATTTTGGTTCACATCTTACTCCTGCCTCTTTAGACGATTCACCATAAACCCCAAATTAATGATTTCACATCATCTTGATGCAACCTTAAACCCAATTTGTAACATCAGTAAGTGAGAATGACACAAGCCTCAAATGATGATAAAACTCAATTCATAATTCCATGCAATCATAATAGATGAATTTCTCACATCGTGCTACATCAAAGTCTTGTATGAGAACCATTATGCCACGTAGCTCAAACAACACATGTTCCCTTTGATAGATAATAGATGGCCTCAATGGAGAGACACAAAATCTAACATATTATGACCAAACCTCTTACTCCATGATAGGCATGACACAAGGGTGAATGTCTTGACTAAAGGACAAAGAAATCCATGTATGCAAGTCTGCACCTTGAACTCCTAGGGAGAAAACCATAATGTCGTAACTCGTGAAACAAGTAACCAGAAGAAGTCCTTTAGATGAAGGTCAAACTTGAAAGATGCTCAGGACAACATTAACATGAAAATCCAATGACTCTCAGTTGTTGAATTAACAAGATCATACATGATGATTAACAAAACATAATCAATGGGTTTGATGAATGTAGATGGATAATAGCCCTTGTAGCTTGATGAATAAAAGATCCACCATAATCATGATCCAAAACCTAGCTCCAAACCATGATTGTTGAATAAACCAGTTGATTCAACCTTGCATGAAGATGGGAGCCTAAAAGCACAGATAATCCATAATACCTCAACATCCTTGATACCATGCCAAATTATTGATCAATGATGCATGATGTTGTTAAATAGCCTAATGGATGCGTACATGATAATTAGTAAGATGCATAAGCCATATGTTTTTTTGATAGAAGGATAGGACAAATTTGGGGTATTACAAATACCTTAGCATATTTAAATAGTTAAGGTTAGGGGTGTATAGATAATTTTGTAGTAACAATGGTGAATTGAGAATATTATATTGTTATTATTATTATAAATAATTACGATTATGATGATAATTGTAATTTTATAATAAAATAATTAATTAATTAGAGAAGGGAAAAGTTGGAATATGGATTTATGGGTCCAAGGGGTTAAGTGGTCATAAGAGGAAAATTAGAAGTTAGATTGTGACATTTTTCTGTGAATGAGAGAAGAGAAGCAGAGAACGAGAAAGAGAGAAAAAGATGCAATCATTCGGAAAGAGAGCAGAATTCGCGGTAGAGGTTTAAGAATCTTTAAACCAAGGCAAGGGTGAAGTTTCGACTCTTTAATAGGTGGTATAATAGTAAGTGTGTAGTGATATGCATGTTAGGTTTTGGTGTAGGTTGTTTTGATTTAATCCGTTTAAATTGATCATAATCGATGAAAATTGATGCTTGATATGTGTGGTAATTGATGTATGATGATAGAAATGATGATTTAATGTTTTAATATGCAACATTTCATGGAATTGGCGTTTTGGGGTTGGAACAAAAGAGTTTTCGCAATACTGATTTTTTTGATTTTCGCAAAATTGTTTAACACAGTAAGCAATCGACTACAGGCCAGGAGAAATCGATTGCGCTGTCAAATTTTCAAAAATATTTTTCTTTTGTCTCATTAAGAAATAGATTATTGTGAGGGTGCAATCGATTGCACTGTTCAAAAATTGTGAAAATTGGCTCTGGTTCAGGGTGCAATCGATTGTTCACTGTTTGACAACATTTTTTGAAACCTTGAAAACTCAATAACTTTTGACTCGGGTGTTCGTTTGACATGCCGTTTGGACTGTTGGAAAGATAAAAATATTTTCTACAATGTGGAAATAATTTTGATGACAATAAAAGAACATTTTTCCAGAATAATCATGAATGTGTGTGTAGGGTTGTATGTGATGGAATGTATAACGTTGTGATTGAATGTGTCAGTGTTGTACAAATGATGTACGAATGATTTGCATACTATATTGCAGTATCACGAAGTTGTTGTTGTCCTGGATTGGCACACTGTTTAAGGATTATGCCTTATGGTTACATAATTTATGTTGTTGCATATCGATGTTGCATGCATTTCATCGTTAGGGCTTATACTCTGTTGTTGGCCTAGATTGGAAAATTATTGAGGGCTTATGCCATGTTGCTGCCTCTTTTTATTGGCATTATGGAAAGGGCTCATGCACTGATAGTACCACATGCATTTTAGTCGGTGTCAGTCGCATTGCATATTGTTGATGCAGAGCTGCATAATTTGGTAAGCGTTGTATGATAGGTGATTAATGAATCTATGTGCTTGTATGATTACCGTATGCACAAATTGTTGTTGATTGTGTGAAGTATGCAACCTTTCATGATATATCTGTTTCATAATTATTATTATATAACTTATTATATTGTTGTGATATCTCACCCTTCTGTTGGAATGATGCTTTATACAACATCGTGCAGATAGTAAGGAGTAGTCCTAGGATGCAGAGTCTAGAAGAAGTAGATCTTCTAATTTTTGAGTTGGCATTAGTGCTCTGATACGTAACCTCGGGGGGGATGAATTCTTTATTTCTTTGTTGTTTTGTTTTGGTGACTATGTTGGAATATTATAAACTCTCTTTTATTTGATTAAATGTTGTTTGATGCTGGTTGAAAATGTTTTAATGACAAACTTGAATTCTTTCCATTGCATTAATAAAGTTGAAGTTGAGAACTATGTTGAAAGTGTTGTCGATTCGTCTGAAAACGTGTTATGTATCAGTTTATTTATACGCGAGTATGTTTTTGATATGTTGTAAAATGTGGCATCATATTCTTGATGTTTTATTTTATGAATTAATTTACTCTGATTTTATTAATTTACCATCGGGGAATTAGGGTGTTACAGTCATAAATAAAATCATCACTTCTCAAGGCTTTCAACTCGTACCACAAAATCACTTATTTCCAAATTTCACCCAAACAATCCCTAACATGTCGAAACAACTTATTTCAAAAATCACACTCTATACACCACTTAATCCAATATTTCTACGTCATATACACAATTTACATTATAACAACACCAATACATTTATCCTTCTCTAATGGATAAAAACTCATCAAATTTCTCATGAATTAATCACTTAACTCCATACCTCGAAAAACCAAATTTCACATCGACACTCAAGAAGGAAACCTCATAACAACATACCATTAAAAATCAAATCAATGCATAAAACAACAGATCTATCATCGTATATTCATCAAGAATCAATGGATAAACAAATCATATGGGAGGTTAAGGACTCCTCTACCCTACCGCTCATGCATATACCCTTTATTAAGGTTATTCTCTCCCCTTACCTTATGATTCCAGCAAAAGCAAGAAATATTTATGATCTCCTCTCCCAAAGCTCTAGTTCTCCTCTTGTTCTTCTCTTTTGCCTAGCTCTCTCTCTCTCTCTCTCTCTCTCTCTCTCTCTCTCTCTCTCTCTCTCTCACTCTTACCTCTTTGTCTCTTTTTCACTTTTCGTATTGACACAAACTCTCTTATCCTAACTCTCTTTTCAAAGTAAAAACCTATTTCCCTTATTAGGATATTTCTACCTTATCCTAAACTTTTTTCCTAATTACCACCTTGTCCTCAATATAACTACAAACTCCTATTTTCCCTTTATCTTATTATTTTATTTACATAATAAAACTAAAACATTACTTTAATTAATAAAGTAATTCTAAATAAAATATACCAACTTCTAATTACTCTATACACTCTCCCCTCAAGGTTACACACCCCTACTGTAACAACTTAACTTTTAGAATTGACTATTTAATGAATTATTAACGAATATGTGATGTTTTGTTTAGTATGATGTATGTATGTGTTGGTATATTGTTGTATGTGATGTGGGGAAATATGATGTGAATTGATGTGATTAGATACATTAGAATACTTTAGATAGTTATTTAGTAATTATTTAGATTATTATTAAGATTAGAATAATTAGAATAATTATTTAAAGGATTATTTTAATTAGAATATTATGAGGTAGAAAGATTAGGGGCATGATGGTAATTAGTAGAATTCTAAGTGAGGACAGGATGGGCGGATATTAGGGATCCTTTTTGATAAACAAAGGAAGAAAGCGTTATTTTGTTTTAGGGTACAATCATGAAAGTTTGGAGAAGAGCAGAGAGAAAGCTAGGGCATAGAGGTCTTGGAGAAATCACCGTAAGAACGCGAAGAGGAAATTTGATCGCTCAAAATACTAAGGTAAAGGGATTTTATCATTGTTATTATATTTTATCTAAGGTTTAGATAGTTGTAGGATTGCCTTAGGTTTTGGTAGAAGAGGAATTGGTGTTGTTGATGAAGAATTGATGAATTGGTGATGAATAATGACTTGTAATTGATGTATGGTTGATGTAGTATCATAGAATGTTGATAGATGATGAAACCCTGTGATTAGATGATGTTTTAGGACCTGTAATATGATGAAATCATAGAAGAATTGGAATGGTACAATTCAGAAATTGTAACAGGAAAACCCCGTTCGCACTGTGTCGCCGGGCAACGAAGGTTGTGTCGCCGAGCGGGGGTTGTATCGCCAGGCGAGAGATGGGGCGATGGAAGAGGTGAAAAGATGTAAGTTTCTATAATGCACTTCTCCAAGCGTCTCCAGGAGAAGGGTGATGCGAAATTAGTATCACCAGGCGACGGAAGTGTGTCGCTGGGCGATGAATGGCAGACTTGGTTGGCTGAATTGCATTTCTTAAAAAGGTCACAACTTTAGTTCCAGAGCTCGTTTTGAGGTGCCTTTCAAAGTAGTGTGTAGCTAACACGGTAAACCTTAGTTAGATGGAATAAAATGAGAACTTAGGATATTTTTCTAAATACCTAAGTTAGGATAGAAATAGGTTCCCCGCGTCGAATTACAATGATGGTTTGTTTATTATGATGATGTTTGTTTATTATAATGATATGATGATGTGATGATGTCGTTCTATTTATATGTGATTATTATAATGGTGTTTTCTTATTATGATAATATGATGATGTTGACGACTTCATGAATGTTTATGCGTATGACTACTTTTGGTCGTTTATATCTGTTGTTACACATCATGCATTCATGGCATAGTTTGGACAACTTTAGTCCGCCCATGTTAATTTAGGATTTTGGTCCAGTATTGGTCTCAATCCCATTGTATGGATTGAGGGTGTTGATGTTGTGCTCCGGTTCCAAGAAGGTATCGATCCTATGGTAGGAATCTTTGGAGGGTGATGGCCTAGTTTCCGTCAAAAGAAATGGTACCACAAGCATGAGTCTATGTTATTGCACTACATATTATGTGGAATTGCATAGTTGATTGATTTTGATGATGTTGTATCATCTTGTTGTACTAAATGATGATATTGTTGAGCTGATGTTATGATGTTTGTTGTCTTATTCTACTATGTCTATTCCTTATGTCTTATATAATGCTTATGATTTACTCACCCTTTCTGCTTGAATATTGTCTCTACGTGGGTAACGTGAATGTGATCAGGTGTAGTTCTTAAAGGCCTAGAAGGATAGCTTTGGAGTGTGTTAATTTAATTTTGTTGAGTCTAGAAGGTCTTGCTCTGATATGTAACATCGTAGTTGGGAATGTGTTAAATTATGTTAATTGACTTTATTACGATGTTTTTGGATTACCCTTGTGGTATTTGAATTGTTGGAGTATGAACCTTGACTAAATAAGGTTATTTTGTTGATTTTTAAATAAAGATGTTCTGAACTATGAATTCTGCTGCAAGTAAGTTGAAGTATTATAGTTGTTATTTAATTAAGCATAAGTCATAAATGATTTTGAAAACGCGTGTTATGGAGTAAGGAATGCATGTATGTTGATTATGAAGCATGTAATGCCCTTTTGGTGAAATACTATGATCTACTTAATTGAATATTCCTTGGGGTTTTAGAAGGGTGTTACACCTACCCCCCAAATTAATTTAATTATCACCACATAATAATTAAATAAACACACAAAATTCATAAATAACTCAATTAAAATAATTTAATAAAAACTGGGGTGTTACACTTTACGCCCACATCCTCCTCTTGACACACTTAAGCCTTCGCCATTATCTTCAAATCTTTCGTCTTTGAAAATCTTTGAATCTCACTACCGTCTAGACTTCATCAAAGGTAATAGTACCTTCCTTACCGTAAAAAAAAGGCATTTTTAAAGTGCTCAAAGGATCTGGGTAATGAGCACAACAGAAGTAGGGCCTTCTCCTTATATTCAATCTTAACTTCAATATTCTAAATATCATCAATAATCTTGTGAAATTTTGTAAACTGCTTAACTATAAATTTGTTCTCCACCATTCTGAATGAATATAGGTTTTTGTTTTAGACATGACCTGTAAGGCAAAGACTTGGTCATATACAAGGAGTCAAGTATTGCCCATATCGCAACTGCAGTTTGCTCCCTGGAAACTTCTCTTAGAACTTTATCCTCGAGACATAAGATAACGACACTCCTGGCCTTATCCACCATCTCGATCTTCTGTACCTGTGTAAACCATGCAAGCATCAATGCTTAACCCTTCAAAGAATCAATACAATTCTCTTGAATTAAGATTGCTTGCACCTTAACTGTCTATAATCAAAGTCATAGTTTTCAAAAAAATTCTCGATCTCTTATTTACCCATGATATTCACTTTTAAATGATACCCCTTTGCCCCACAGTGGGTGCCACTTGTTATGATAATGACAAGGTTAAATTCAAATAAACACTTTGATATGTGAGGACAAAGAACAATAACAACCAAATAAATAGTCTTCAACAATAAATAATTAATGAGCAGAAAAGTAACAAAAAAATAAGGCGAGAAAGGAGAAAGGTTTATTTACCCAGTTCGATCAAAAGATCTAGTATGGGGGAGAGTGCAACTCTCCAATTCACTATATTCAGAAATTTGTTATAAGAGATTACAAATGAGGTTCATGAAAATATCCTTCACCTTCAGTGTTTTCAGGAACAAACTCTAAAGGCGCCCAAAAAATCCCAATTTTCTACCCAAGTGTTTCCCAATCTCTCCAACTCAAAATATATGAGTCACTCAAATCCAAGGTGACACAAAATATTGAGTGACCCTTCTAGATAACTCTAAAAGAATCCCCTTGATTTTTAAATTTTAATTTCTTCCTTTTGTTCTAAAGCTCTAAAATTATCACACTATAAATATAGAAGATATATATATATATATATATATATATATATATATATATATATATATATATATATATATATATAAAATAGTGAATACCGAGCAAACAAAGCTTAAAACACGATACATTAGCCATGGATCCATGGATGAATTGAAATGCTGGAAAACACGTAAACCTAAAAAACTCCAATTTTTCTGAAAAATCCCAAAATCAGAAGACCTGACCAGCACCGCCTAACAGACTCGACGGGACCGTCGCCACCGACCGTATGGTTTCCGGCACCGCCGTGTTTCGGCCTGCCTCTAGAGCCTGCAGCCGATAGTCGCCATATCCTGGAAAAGTCTACCACCATATGTACTCTAACAACCGTGATCTGTCGTTATAGTCGACCGTCATACCTCTCTAGGAATCGATTTTGTCATAGTGAGACCAAAATATTTTGGGAGAAGACCAGATGAACTGGTAAAGGAAAAGGCGTCACCCTTAATCCTAATTGGATTGTGAAAGAGGAGAAAACACGCTAAGTTAGATAGATAGATAGATAGATAGATAGATAGATAGATAGATAGATAGATAGATAGATAGATAGATAGATAGATAGATAGATAGATAGATAGATAGATAGATAGATAGATAGATAGATAGATAGATAGATAGATAGATAGATAGATAGATAGATAGATAGATAGATAGATAGATAGATAGATAGATAGATAGATAGATAGATAGATAGATAGATAGATAGATAGATAGATAGATAGATAGATAGATAGATAGATAGATAGATAGATAGATAGATAGATAGATAGATAGATAGATAGATAGATAGATAGATAGATAGATAGATAGATAGATAGATAGATAGATAGATAGATAGATAGATAGATAGATAGATAGATAGATAGATAGATAGATAGATAGATAGATAGATAGATAGATAGATAGATAGATAGATAGATAGATAGATAGATAGATAGATAGATAGATAGATAGATAGATAGATAGATAGATAGATAGATAGATAGATAGATAGATAGATAGATAGATAGATAGATAGATAGATAGATAGATAGATAGATAGATAGATAGATAGATAGATAGATAGATAGATAGATAGATAGATAGATAGATAGATAGATAGATAGATAGATAGATAGATAGATAGATAGATAGATAGATAGATAGATAGATAGATAGATAGATAGATAGATAGATAGATAGATAGATAGATAGATAGATAGATAGATAGATAGATAGATAGATAGATAGATAGATAGATAGATAGATAGATAGATAGATAGATAGATAGATAGATAGATAGATAGATAGATAGATAGATAGATAGATAGATAGATAGATAGATAGATAGATAGATAGATAGATAGATAGATAGATAGATAGATAGATAGATAGATAGATAGATAGATAGATAGATAGATAGATAGATAGATAGATAGATAGATAGATAGATAGATAGATAGATAGATAGATAGATAGATAGATAGATAGATAGATAGATAGATAGATAGATAGATAGATAGATAGATAGATAGATAGATAGATAGATAGATAGATAGATAGATAGATAGATAGATAGATAGATAGATAGATAGATAGATAGATAGATAGATAGATAGATAGATAGATAGATAGATAGATAGATAGATAGATAGATAGATAGATAGATAGATAGATAGATAGATAGATAGATAGATAGATAGATAGATAGATAGATAGATAGATAGATAGATAGATAGATAGATAGATAGATAGATAGATAGATAGATAGATAGATAGATAGATAGATAGATAGATAGATAGATAGATAGATAGATAGATAGATAGATAGATAGATAGATAGATAGATAGATAGATAGATAGATAGATAGATAGATAGATAGATAGATAGATAGATAGATAGATAGATAGATAGATAGATAGATAGATAGATAGATAGATAGATAGATAGATAGATAGATAGATAGATAGATAGATAGATAGATAGATAGATAGATAGATAGATAGATAGATAGATAGATAGATAGATAGATAGATAGATAGATAGATAGATAGATAGATAGATAGATAGATAGATAGATAGATAGATAGATAGATAGATAGATAGATAGATAGATAGATAGATAGATAGATAGATAGATAGATAGATAGATAGATAGATAGATAGATAGATAGATAGATAGATAGATAGATAGATAGATAGATAGATAGATAGATAGATAGATAGATAGATAGATAGATAGATAGATAGATAGATAGATAGATAGATAGATAGATAGATAGATAGATAGATAGATAGATAGATAGATAGATAGATAGATAGATAGATAGATAGATAGATAGATAGATAGATAGATAGATAGATAGATAGATAGATAGATAGATAGATAGATAGATAGATAGATAGATAGATAGATAGATAGATAGATAGATAGATAGATAGATAGATAGATAGATAGATAGATAGATAGATAGATAGATAGATAGATAGATAGATAGATAGATAGATAGATAGATAGATAGATAGATAGATAGATAGATAGATAGATAGATAGATAGATAGATAGATAGATAGATAGATAGATAGATAGATAGATAGATAGATAGATAGATAGATAGATAGATAGATAGATAGATAGATAGATAGATAGATAGATAGATAGATAGATAGATAGATAGATAGATAGATAGATAGATAGATAGATAGATAGATAGATAGATAGATAGATAGATAGATAGATAGATAGATAGATAGATAGATAGATAGATAGATAGATAGATAGATAGATAGATAGATAGATAGATAGATAGATAGATAGATAGATAGATAGATAGATAGATAGATAGATAGATAGATAGATAGATAGATAGATAGATAGATAGATAGATAGATAGATAGATAGATAGATAGATAGATAGATAGATAGATAGATAGATAGATAGATAGATAGATAGATAGATAGATAGATAGATAGATAGATAGATAGATAGATAGATAGATAGATAGATAGATAGATAGATAGATAGATAGATAGATAGATAGATAGATAGATAGATAGATAGATAGATAGATAGATAGATAGATAGATAGATAGATAGATAGATAGATAGATAGATAGATAGATAGATAGATAGATAGATAGATAGATAGATAGATAGATAGATAGATAGATAGATAGATAGATAGATAGATAGATAGATAGATAGATAGATAGATAGATAGATAGATAGATAGATAGATAGATAGATAGATAGATAGATAGATAGATAGATAGATAGATAGATAGATAGATAGATAGATAGATAGATAGATAGATAGATAGATAGATAGATAGATAGATAGATAGATAGATAGATAGATAGATAGATAGATAGATAGATAGATAGATAGATAGATAGATAGATAGATAGATAGATAGATAGATAGATAGATAGATAGATAGATAGATAGATAGATAGATAGATAGATAGATAGATAGATAGATAGATAGATAGATAGATAGATAGATAGATAGATAGATAGATAGATAGATAGATAGATAGATAGATAGATAGATAGATAGATAGATAGATAGATAGATAGATAGATAGATAGATAGATAGATAGATAGATAGATAGATAGATAGATAGATAGATAGATAGATAGATAGATAGATAGATAGATAGATAGATAGATAGATAGATAGATAGATAGATAGATAGATAGATAGATAGATAGATAGATAGATAGATAGATAGATAGATAGATAGATAGATAGATAGATAGATAGATAGATAGATAGATAGATAGATAGATAGATAGATAGATAGATAGATAGATAGATAGATAGATAGATAGATAGATAGATAGATAGATAGATAGATAGATAGATAGATAGATAGATAGATAGATAGATAGATAGATAGATAGATAGATAGATAGATAGATAGATAGATAGATAGATAGATAGATAGATAGATAGATAGATAGATAGATAGATAGATAGATAGATAGATAGATAGATAGATAGATAGATAGATAGATAGATAGATAGATAGATAGATAGATAGATAGATAGATAGATAGATAGATAGATAGATAGATAGATAGATAGATAGATAGATAGATAGATAGATAGATAGATAGATAGATAGATAGATAGATAGATAGATAGATAGATAGATAGATAGATAGATAGATAGATAGATAGATAGATAGATAGATAGATAGATAGATAGATAGATAGATAGATAGATAGATAGATAGATAGATAGATAGATAGATAGATAGATAGATAGATAGATAGATAGATAGATAGATAGATAGATAGATAGATAGATAGATAGATAGATAGATAGATAGATAGATAGATAGATAGATAGATAGATAGATAGATAGATAGATAGATAGATAGATAGATAGATAGATAGATAGATAGATAGATAGATAGATAGATAGATAGATAGATAGATAGATAGATAGATAGATAGATAGATAGATAGATAGATAGATAGATAGATAGATAGATAGATAGATAGATAGATAGATAGATAGATAGATAGATAGATAGATAGATAGATAGATAGATAGATAGATAGATAGATAGATAGATAGATAGATAGATAGATAGATAGATAGATAGATAGATAGATAGATAGATAGATAGATAGATAGATAGATAGATAGATAGATAGATAGATAGATAGATAGATAGATAGATAGATAGATAGATAGATAGATAGATAGATAGATAGATAGATAGATAGATAGATAGATAGATAGATAGATAGATAGATAGATAGATAGATAGATAGATAGATAGATAGATAGATAGATAGATAGATAGATAGATAGATAGATAGATAGATAGATAGATAGATAGATAGATAGATAGATAGATAGATAGATAGATAGATAGATAGATAGATAGATAGATAGATAGATAGATAGATAGATAGATAGATAGATAGATAGATAGATAGATAGATAGATAGATAGATAGATAGATAGATAGATAGATAGATAGATAGATAGATAGATAGATAGATAGATAGATAGATAGATAGATAGATAGATAGATAGATAGATAGATAGATAGATAGATAGATAGATAGATAGATAGATAGATAGATAGATAGATAGATAGATAGATAGATAGATAGATAGATAGATAGATAGATAGATAGATAGATAGATAGATAGATAGATAGATAGATAGATAGATAGATAGATAGATAGATAGATAGATAGATAGATAGATAGATAGATAGATAGATAGATAGATAGATAGATAGATAGATAGATAGATAGATAGATAGATAGATAGATAGATAGATAGATAGATAGATAGATAGATAGATAGATAGATAGATAGATAGATAGATAGATAGATAGATAGATAGATAGATAGATAGATAGATAGATAGATAGATAGATAGATAGATAGATAGATAGATAGATAGATAGATAGATAGATAGATAGATAGATAGATAGATAGATAGATAGATAGATAGATAGATAGATAGATAGATAGATAGATAGATAGATAGATAGATAGATAGATAGATAGATAGATAGATAGATAGATAGATAGATAGATAGATAGATAGATAGATAGATAGATAGATAGATAGATAGATAGATAGATAGATAGATAGATAGATAGATAGATAGATAGATAGATAGATAGATAGATAGATAGATAGATAGATAGATAGATAGATAGATAGATAGATAGATAGATAGATAGATAGATAGATAGATAGATAGATAGATAGATAGATAGATAGATAGATAGATAGATAGATAGATAGATAGATAGATAGATAGATAGATAGATAGATAGATAGATAGATAGATAGATAGATAGATAGATAGATAGATAGATAGATAGATAGATAGATAGATAGATAGATAGATAGATAGATAGATAGATAGATAGATAGATAGATAGATAGATAGATAGATAGATAGATAGATAGATAGATAGATAGATAGATAGATAGATAGATAGATAGATAGATAGATAGATAGATAGATAGATAGATAGATAGATAGATAGATAGATAGATAGATAGATAGATAGATAGATAGATAGATAGATAGATAGATAGATAGATAGATAGATAGATAGATAGATAGATAGATAGATAGATAGATAGATAGATAGATAGATAGATAGATAGATAGATAGATAGATAGATAGATAGATAGATA